>JADRCH010000055.1:7841854-7997791 GCA_019843965.1 Rhynchomys soricoides | reverse complement strand
AGAGGACCTGGGTTTAGTTCCCAGCATCTGCATGGTGGCTCGCAATAGCTTGTAATTGCAGCTCTGGAACACCTGATGTTCTCTTCTGACCTCCATACATGTGGTGCACATAAACTCAAGCAAATAAACATACATACATATGAAATAGATAGATCTTAAACAAAAGCCAACACACACACCAAACAAACAAACAATAACAACAATAACAACAAACCCCAGAGATTGTAGTCAATGTCTTCAGAATCCCACATAGATTTTTAAATTACTGTCATAGAGAGCATGGAAGTTATGACCTGGGCAGCTCATATGTTGTTGGAGATCATTAAGCTCCATGCCAAGACCTCATTAGTGAGATTGCTCTAAAGGGCTGGGATTTAGACCAAAACCATTGCTGTGGTCTATTCAAGAGCTATTGTTGCCAGGCAGTGGTGGCACACGCCTTTAATCCCAGCACTTGGGAGGCAGAGACAGGCAGATTTCTGAGTTTGAGGCCAGCCTGGTCTACAGAGTGAGTTCCAGGACAGACAGGGCTATATGGAGAAACCCTGTCTCAAAAAACAAACAAAAAAAAAAGCTATTGTTAATAGTGACGTCTTGATTTGAAAGAGATGGAGTGGAACTGATCCATCTCTTTCAGTATCAAAGCCCTTGAATTTGGTTCCAAGCCCTGACCACTTGCTAGCTTCCAAGCTATTGCTCTTCCCAATCCTGAGTAGACTGGATATTTGATAGATGCTGGAGATGGGCACTCAAGAACACTACCATAAGGAAGTCACCCTCGCTCTGTTAAACTGCATTCCTCTAACTTTAATTCGAGGGTTTGGGGGGGAACACTTGGGATCCAGACTTTCACTGTGCATTAAAAATAGTCTGAACACAAAAAAACTGTATTGACACATGGCTTCAACACAGACACACTGAATCAGGATCTCCAAGGGCTGTTACTCATATAGTGCTGAGTTTGTGTGGGTGTGGGTGTGGGCATGTGTTTGTGTAAATGCTCCTGCTGGCTCTAGGGTGCAGTCAGAGTTTATTGATCTTCAGGTTCTGGACCAACCCTTCAGCATTCTAAGAACTGCTTATTCACCCTGAGGTTCATGCACATGCTCCTGAGGAGATGGGAATCTCCTCACATGGCTTCATACTCACAGTAAAGCCATGATGTAATAAACAAATTAAATGAATAAATGGTTTCCAGCTCTGATCCTTGCTGGATTTTCGCATGGGTACTGGAGATCCAAACATAAACCCTCATTTTAGTATGGTGAGCACTCTACTCCATGAGCCATCTTCATAGCCTACATTTGTCTTTTAGAATCATATTTCTTCAGCCTGAAGAGAGATCAGTGGTTTAGAGCAGAGTACCCTTCTTCTATTGCCAGCACCCATATGGGGGCTCACACTGTCTGTAACTCTATTTCTGGGAGATTGGACTCTTTTTTCTGACATTCTCGGTCACCAAGTATCCATGCGATACACGGACAGACATGAGAGCAAAACACTCATAAACATAAAATGAATAAATTTTAAACAAAAAATGAACAGGAGCATTATTTGTACAGGTATAGAATGGTATGCCTTGACAAGTGTTTGCATATGTGCACTACCTACAACCTTGATCTGAATATACAGTAGCTCCAGTCCCCAGAAGGACAGAGCACAGTACAGGTCAATAGAATCTCACCAGGGACTTGTCCTGAAAGTCCACCTTGCTATTTGCAGCTTACCGTGGTTGTTCAAAGTGAATGCCTGGATGTGATTCTACCATGCGTACTGTTAGTAGGTCAGGAAGCATTTCTCTTGGACCCCCGCCCCTGCTGTGAGCCTGCCACAACTGCTTTCCTTACTCATTTAGGAAATATGTGCTCAACTTTCCACAAGGATAACACACGTCAAGGATACTAAGTCCACAGGTCTACCCAGTGCTGGCTCCAGGGATAAAAGCCCAGTCTGTCTTCTTGTGCATAGGCCTGCAATGCTTCTGTGCTTCTGAATATTTGTTCAATGCATGCTGAACAGAAAAATATTTGGGGATATAAAAATAATAACGTATCTATTCTTTGACTTGAAGAAGTATTTTATCACATACATGGGGTAGAGAATTTTTCTTGTGCTACAGTCCAAATGTTCAAACACTTTAATTTTTTTCTTTATTTTTGAGACTTTCACACATGTAAACAATGGAATGGATTATATCTACATTTGTTTCCCACCTCCAACTTCCTTCATGTGCCCTGCAACTTGTACCCTGTCAAAATCATGTCTTTTTAAATTATCTTTTGTAATAACTAGATCTAGTCAGTGATCATCTGTGCATGGGTTTAGAGCCACCCACTTGAGCACGGGAAACCCACCAGTGGCTATGCCTCCAGAAAGAATGTTTATCCATCGTCCTGGGGCTATAAACTGCAATAGCTCCTAGGTAAGGGATGGATCTGGAAATCATCTAACCATTCTTGTTGAGATATTTGCTGACTTATGCAAATGACCTCATCTGCTGTGATGTCCACAGCTATGTTCCACCCAGAAAACGATAGCCCACAACCTTCCTTCTCTTCCTCTGTCTGTTACATTCTTTCCGCCTCCTCTCCCACAATGTTCTCTGAGCCTTTGTGATACTGGAATTGATATAGAAGATGTCCCACGTTTTGAACAACCGTGAAACAAAACACCAAGTGTGAGGTTATTTAATGATGTTTTAAATTTTGGCAGATTAAAATCTTACAGGGACTAAAAGAAACAAAGTCAGAGACATTAAGAATAAAAGCCTGGCTCAAGGGATCATTTCTTACATGATCAATTCATATCTTTGGAGATGTAAAAAGAGTTAAGAAGGGAGCATTAATGGAAGGATTCAAGTCAAAACTTAGGCAGAACCTAGTGGCATCTGTGAGGCATAGGAATGGTCCATATTCTAGGAGGCCATATTCGGAAGAGCTAAGAGAGGACAGAGAGAATGGCAGACAAAGGCAATCAGCGGTACTATTAAGGGATAGATTAACATTTTGTCACACTTCCAAACGCATTCAAAAAGGCTTGGTCTGGTAGCTCTGAGGAAGACAGAGGAAAAGGCTGGGTGCAGGTGAATTGACTAGAGCCCTCAGTCCAGATGTGAACCTGATCTGAGGAGTCTGGTAGCAATGACCACGAGCAAAAGAACATAAGGGATGTCCAGGATTCAGTCATGCCAAGGATGCTGATGTTAGTCACAGGAATAGGAAACTGGGGGGCAGGTGACAACTTCAGTTTAATAAACTGAAGGTTTATTTGGTTTTTACATTTATGTATTTGTGTGTGTGTGTGTGTGTGTGTGTGTGTGTGTGTGTGATGGGAGGCGGGTCCATATGGTCAGAGGGCACTTTGCTCAAGTTAAGTTTCTCCTTCTATTATGTGGGGCCCAGGAATCAAACTCCTATGGTAGGTTTGGCATCAAGCATGCTTATCCACAGAGCCATTTTGCTTGCCTAAGACTGAGGGCACTAACTTGCTTTTCTCTTTGGTATGCCTGGGTTAATGCATGATATAAATGTCTGGTCCTTATGCATGTGGAGTAGCTGAAGCATGAAGGAGGCAAAAGTAGATAATGACATTGTATTTCTTTACTGAGACAGTTTGAATTAGTAAGGCTGAGTTTGAGACAATGCTACCATCATTGGTTAACTTATAGACTTCTTTAATGTATCCGTATATATGCCCTCCAGGTGATACACAAAGAAGACAGTTAAGATGCATCTGGAAAAACCTGTGGGGCCACTGCTTTCTGGCCACGTAAAAGGAGTCTTTTTAGTTTTAAAGTTTGACTGAGACCTTGTCTGCACACATTTGTCCATGTCTGGTAGGGAGCCAATAATAATAATAATAATAAGCCTTAGAAACTCCCACAAGAGCACATCAGACTGTAATAACACCAGAAGTTAGACAGTAGCTGATGGCTAGAAGGTGCCAGGTGATTAATAACTCTGTTTATATCTTGCTCGCAGATACGTCCATAGATTAAGTACAACCAGGACACATTCTGCAGGGTGGGGTATCCCGGCATGCCGCTGGTGGTCTTGCTTCCCTGAATTATCAAAACTTGAGCATTACTAGAGGAAAAGAAGATCAGAGGGGGCCATCACAAGGTCTGATACACCCTTAGGTAGAGAATGTGGGAGGGTACTCCCTTCTCCTCAGATAGCTAAGCAGTGAAGCGTGTGAAAATACTGCGGCTTAATCAGGTCTTGCCAGGCTCCTGAGGGAACATAGTGTTCTTCCAGCAGCCAAGAAGGGAGCACAGGACCAGTGGGGCTTTCTACACCACGAATGTCTCCAGGGAATTGCTCAGGCAATTTATGCCACTATCCAATCTGTCATTTTCCAGAAGGGGAAAAACACAACACACACTGGAAATGGAACACAAGGTGACGCTCTCTGCAGTGTGAGAGGTCAGATGCAGCATTTTCCCATCCAGTGTTTAATAGAATACAGTGTAATCATCTCTCTATGTCAGAGCATTCTATTCCTTATCCAAGAACTCATCCAAGGACAAAAATTGGCATTTTGATATAAAATGTCCACAATAGGCCAGTGGTTTGACACCTGGTCCCAAGGTGGTAGCACTGTTTTGGGCGGTTATAGAATCTTCAGGAATAGAGTCTTGCTAGAGAGGCAGGGCCACTGGGGGAAAGCCTTGAGGTTTGTGGCCTGAACCTACTTTCTGTTCTCTGGTTGTTTCCTGGTGTGGTAGATGGGAGCCTTGTGGGCCCATCTTCCCCATCAGGGTAGACTGTACCCTCAAACCGTGAGCTAGAATAAGCCTTTTCTCCCTTCTGTTGTTCTTTCTCAGATGTTTGGCCACAGCAACAAGTAGCCAATAATTAAAACATACCTACAATGAACAGTTGTATCTGTGCCGAACACATAGACCCTTTCTCTTTTTACCACGGAAACAGTGTTAGGCATTATTAGTAACCTAGAGATGAGTTTAAATATATAGCACAGTGAGTCTAGACTATATGCAAACAAATGCCATTTTATAAAATGGCCTTTGGTAACTGTGAAAGGTTCTAGAACCAAAGGGTGACTGGGCTCCCACTGGGCTCCATTTGTGACCATTCTGCAGATGTTAAGATAGGATACTTGCTTGTTGTCTCTAACAGCTGAATGCCATGTTTCTAATTTGGGCGTGATATTTTAATTTTTTGGTGCCCATCATAAATGGTGTGCACGGTTGCGGTTGTGATGTATATTTAAGAGTTATGACTTTGCAGTGATTACACCAAAGCCAGTCACGTGATTCTGCGGGGAAAATTAAATGACTGCATTGATTACATTATAGGTCAAACCAAGTTCACAATCAGAGTTGTACATTTACGCTCAAAATATGCAACACTGAAACTTGAGAAAGTATCCATGCCAGGCAGAGTTTGCCTTATGCAAATCAATCTTAGATGCTATTTAGTTAAGCAAATCTGTTTACAGTGTCATGAAAATTGGCCAGAAATTGAGCCCACAGCACAAGAAATCCAATGAGGACTCTTAAATGATAGGTCATGGTATTGAGTGGGAAGTTGGTCATAAGAGATTTTTGTGAAAAAATAAAATGGGGCTTGGTACCTGTGTTTATCAGCTTCCTGTTAGTGTGGCCATATAGAGAATATAATGGGAAGGGGGGTTATTTGGGTTTATTGTTTTTAAGATTTCAGCGTACAATCAATTGACCTTGATGACTCTATGTCCTGGGCAAGGCAGCACTTCTAAAATCTCTACTCATCTTGAGATTTGTTCCATCTTGACCATGTATATACAGCCCAATCCAGATGACAGAGGCATGAGATTAGAGTATCCCCATAAGTGACTGGGACATCTGAATCCAGCATCCTCATAGATCAGTGGTTCTCCATCTTTCTAATGCTGCAACCTTTAACATGGGTCCTCATGCTGTGGTGACCCCCAACCATAACATTATTTTTGTTGCTACTGTATTTTTGCTACTGTTATGAATTGTAATGTAAACAGTTGTGTTTTGCAATGGTCTTACGTGACCCCTGTAAAGAGTCATTCAATCCCATAGGGAATGTGACCCACAGGTTGAGAACCGCTGCTGTAAATGATCTGTGTATAAGGTTAAGGCATCCATTGATGATCAGGACATGAAATGAAGTTATTTCTCCACCAGTGAAATGAGCCGCAGATTGGGATATATTAAAGGAAAGTTTCCTGAGAAGCTGCTCTTGAGTGAGTTCACTAGCCCCAAGGACTGAGGCCAGGGACGTCACCATGGAGGTTGGGGGGAGAAAGAGAGAAAGTGAGCACATTCAGAGAGGGGAAGAGAGAGAGGAGAGGGGGGAGAGTGAGAAAGAGTATAAAATGATGTCTGGATTATATAAGGAGGATCTTATGCGGGAAGGGCAGCGCAGCCCTTGAGAGGAAAGTTCTGGGTTGTGGACATAGTATGCTAGGTAAAAACTAAGGAATGCTGGGAGAACCTGGAGGCAAGTCTGCTTTGCTATGTAAAATATGTACCTCAGTCCGTTGTTCCAGGTTGAAACCAGACATTTTCATCAATACCAGAGGGACCAGCTAATGTCCTTCTGCTTGGTGCTGTTGGGAACAGTTATGCAAAGTTTTAAGTCGGAGCCTAGCTGAAGCAAGCATGTTAGTGGGAGAGAAGATTTACAGCCGGGCCTGATTCCATCCTCTCTCTGCTTCCTGATTCACCCAGGTAAAAGCAAGCAACTTCAAACATTCCTCTTGCCCCAGACAAGAGCCACATCTATCACCATGTGCATAGTACCATTATTGGCCATGCTGGATAGTACCCTCAAACTGTGAGCCCAAATATAAGCACCCTTCCATCAGCTGCTTCTTGTTAGGAATTTAATATTTTCAACAACAACAACAACAACAAAAGGAACTAATACAGTGCTTCTCTTTTCAGCATTTAGACATTTTCCTTCGCTTTACTCCTTAATCAGCCAAGCATCTCAAGAAATATAACCCATACAGGCACTGTGCTCATGATCTTAGGTTACCCAAGCAGTTTCCATGGCATGGAAAGAGTGCTCTGGAACTCAATCTTAGGTTCATTTTTAACACAGATAATCTTAATAAGATAAGAAATGTTGATAAGAAATTGATAATAAGACAATTTTGATAAGAAATATTGGTGACAATACAGCAGGCTCATGGGGACGTTCCAACACTGCTGTAGGAAAGGGGTGATATGGAAAAACAGAGGGATGAAATAGGAAGCCATGGTCACTGTGTGGGCCAAGGGGAGGGAAGATGCTTGGCTTCTAGATCCTGCAGAGTCTCTGACAACAAAGGATCATGAAGAAACAACTAAAAGCTTGCATATGTCCCTCCCTTCATGCCAGAGCAAACACAGACTCTGTTAACCCTTTGTTCCCAGGCACACATCCTTGATGCCTCCTCTGCAGACTAAGCTAAGACAGGCAGGAATGCATCCCCTAAGCTTGAAACTCCAACAGGAGAACATTCTTTCTTTCATATTCTTGACATTGTATGCATTTTCATGGGATTTGTCTGCCAGAAACACACTGCACTCAGCTGTAGAGTTCTCCCAGGCTCAGGGCAGGCTCCTTGTTCTTTGTTCTTTCAGCAGGGGAGAGCTACTTCTACCACTGAAAATGAAAGAGCCATAAAAAATGAAAAAGATGCAAACCCACTTTACAGTCAGTGTTGCGCAAGCACATCAGAGAGAAGGATTCTGGCTATGTTTGTCCATGAGGCACGTTGAGAAGGGATGCTCTGGGTTACACTTGTGAGAAGGGCTAATTAGGGTTTCCCTCTTCAGTTGGTCATAATTCAAAGCCTATGTGGGAATTCAGAGAAGCTCCCAGACCTTGAGATGTGCACAAATCTATGCAGCCCGATCCTACTGCTTACTGAATGCATGGCCTCCCAGCCCCAACCCTGTCCTGCATCCAACACCGGCCTCTTCCAGAGCCACACATTCTTGCATTGACTCATGTAACAAATATTTATGATGCCTCCGGTATGAAAGATGAAAAGACACAGAAGGGAGAGTGGGAGGGACGTGTGAATCAACAATTAGTGCACCGTGATGGCACACTGTGATGGAGGGGTGCCCAAGGAGACCACACAGGTGAGGACAGATAACTCAGCCTGAGGGTGGCAAGGGTGCTGGGAAATAGCATTCTAAGAGGAGGGTGCCTGAGGTACAAACACATAGATACAAAGAGCAGTTCTTGCAGACAGAGAATCTCAGCAGCACCAGTTGTAGAGGAGCTGGGAAAGCAAGGGCATCTACTTTGAAGCATCTTAAAGACCACTGCCCCTCTACTGGTTCCCACACTGCTTGAGTGTTTGAAATAGTCCCATCTCTAATGAGTGAGTTAAGTGGCAATCTCTGCTTATACTATAGTGTTTCTTCTTTTTGTTTTTTGAGACAGGATCTTATATAGATCAGGCTCGCCTCAATCTCACTATATAGCCAAGGATGATCTAACATTCAATATAGATTGATTATCCAAAATTCTTGTGACCAAAGGTATTTATTTCAGAATTTGGAATATTTGCACATGTCTGATGAGCCATCTTGGGGATACTATGAAAGTCTAAGCAAGAATCCTTCTTTCGATCCATGGCTCCAGATACATAGGCAGCAGAGGATGGCATTGTCTGACATCAGTGGGAAAAGAGGCCCTTGGTCCTGTGGTGGTTTGATGCCCCAGCATAGGGAGATGCTGGAATGGTGGGGTAGGAGAGGGTGGGTGAGGGAGCACCCTCATAGAGGCAAAGGGGAGGGGGGAGAGGGAGGTTAGAGGATGGGGGTGTTGTGGAGGGATAACCGGGAAATGGGATATCATTTGAGATGCAAACGAATGGAATGATTAAATAAGTAAATAAATAAATAATCCCACTTTCTGTATATGCTTTACACACATACTCTTCAGTTCATTTCAAGAAATCAACTTTAATAATTTTGTGAACAAAATTGAGATTTCACACCATGAAATTTTCTTCTTGTAGCATCATGTTGTCGTGCAGAAATTTTTGGAGTTGACAGCAGTTTTGATTTTGAAATTTCGGGGCTAGGTCAAAAGTGTTTACAAACAGTAGAGCTCTGCTCATAGCTGGGGCAAAGTACTCAATTCTTTATTCTCATCTCTGTTTCCTGGTAGTGGCCCCGAAATACTGCCCCTGGGTCTCTGATGAACTGGGAGCCTTAGGATGAAGTCCAGAAGCTACCCAGGCTGCAACATCACACATAGAGAATTCACTCTGGTTTCCGCTTTGGTACAATGAAAGAAGTCTTGTTCCTGCAGAGTTGCTTCAGACTGTCATAGACCATGTGCACCGCATAGATCATTGGCACTCAATAAATGCTTGTTCTAACATCTCAACACTTCTGCTTATACTGTCTTTTCCTTAATAAGGATAACAGCTGTGTCTGCATTTATTGGAAGAGACCACATTGTAACCTTCTTAGCATAGTAAAAGTTACGTTAGGCTAGGCTCTCTGGCTTTGGTTTGAATTGGGCTGGTGGGACACAGGAGGGCAAACAGATGGATAAACTATGGGACCTAGGACACCAGATAAAATATAGAATCTATGTCACCAAAAGTTGACTTCACAGTACAACTTCTAAGTCTGAAGCTTCTGTTTCCATGGACACAGAACACTTAGAAACTTTAAACAGAAAACTGCTAGATGGTAGCATTTGTTTTAAACCCAAATGACATGTACACCCAAGAACTTTCTAGCAAAGACTCCAAACATGTTTGGTCATGAAGTCTGGTGGCAAAGTCAGAAATGAAACAGTTCCTATGTAGGGGGGTGACTCTTTCATTTTCACTCTAACCTCCTTCCCCTATGACTTCTTCGTTGCCTATAATTTTCAAAACATGCTAGCTCTTTCTTGAGAGCTCTGCCCAACCTCCCTCAACCTCTAGAGGCTAGCTCCACCAAGCCGCCAATGTTCGCCCCAGCTGTGCCCTTTTTCCTGCCCACCTTAGTCACCATGGATGGAAAACACAAGATAGCCTAAATATTTTAAAACTAGCCAGATAACTGAATGGCTAGGCAAAGAATATTCTCCCCCATTCTCCTTGGCCTCTTCCCATGGCGGAAGCTACAAACTATAGGTAGGTGCCCCGAGACCTACATGTATGCTGCTTCCCCAACTCCACCGCCCACTCTCTTTCTTCCCTTTTGTCCACTCCTCTTCCTCCTGAGACCGGAAGTCCCACCTTTTTACCTTCTCCCAGCAATTGGCCTTGGTCTCCTTTATTGACACAATCAAGAACCAGTTAGGGAATTAATACTTCCCCTTACACTTCTTTTTAAAGACTAAGAGCAAAACAGTACGTTCATGACATATCAGGACCTCTGCACTCATGAACTCACAGCAGCTATGGTCTCCTGCACAAGATCAAGCCAGCCAAGATCCCAGCACAGGAGAGGGAGGGCTTATGAGCTCTTGCCCCCTAGCTGATGAGCTCCTTACATACAGTAGATGGATTCTGGGAGAAGATGACTCAGTTTTCTTTAATGTAGCTCCTAGCAGTTTAACCAAACTCTAGGGATAGCCCAACATACATGATTATATGGGACCTACAAACTGGACTCAGTGAGGTATTATTTTTTTAAAAAGCAAGAGAGAACACAAAGGTGCTAAGGTTGGGGACGGATATGGAAGGAGTTTGAGAGAGGAATGGGAAGTGAATTTGGCCAAAGTACATTGTGTACATGTATGGGATTCTCAAAGGAGTAATAAAAAACAGTATATTTTAGGAGTACTCATTTAATTTGTGTGTATGCCTGTCTGTCAGTCTGTCTGTGTCTGTGTGAACATATGGCATCAGTGTAAATGCATATATATAAGTGTGCAGGTTTGAATGTCTGTCTGCGCACATGTGCCGAGACCAGGAGAAAGCATGGGATAACCTTCTCCATTGCTCTATGTCTGTTGAGGTAACATCACTCCCAGAATCAGGCAGAGACTCATGACTCAGCTCAATCTGAGGGCAGCAAACTCCAACAGGCCTCCTCCCTCCTCTCCAGCCAGAGCTAGGTTATAGGAACTTGTAGGGATGCCCAGCTTGTTCCATGGGTACTAAGATCCACATGACTGGTGAGCAAGCACTCTGAACTACTGAACCATCTCTCCAGAATCTCTACCTTTTTATCTTATGGCTTCTTGCCCCACCCAGAGTGTGCCTAGACACACAATACAGTCTCACCTGAGGAATGCTGGACACATTTCTAAAACGTTCTTTTAAATTCCTCACAAGCAGCAGGTTGCACAACATATTGCAAGATGCCCTCCAGCAGCGAAGCCCAATGGAGTGGTCCAAAATATCTTGAACAGGCTGCTTATTTTAACTAAGTGTGATAGCTCTGTGTGTAAATATGAACCCTGTGGTCTAAAAATATGGCGGCTTGATGTTTCCGGTGTTAGCTCAGGAAGCTAGACAGGACAGGTGCCCTCCTTGCCCTCCACTGCAAAATGTTTAGTTTCCTCCTCAGGAAATCAGTCAGTCTCAGTGGGGGGCCACCCGGAAGTCCTGAGTTGCTGGGAAACCTAGGATAGTAGAAAGGCCTATCAAACTGAGGCATCTCAAGCCCCCCTGCAGTGCTATTACCATGAAGCAATCATCCACCCTTTGAAGTTAATAATTAGTAAATATAATCAAAGGGTAGATGCCTAGCTCCAGTAGGCAACAAGTAGGCTATGAAAACTCCAGCCAGCAGAGAGGAGAGCAAGGCAACTAAAAAGCAAGAAGGAAAGTATCCACCCAATTCCACAGGCTCCCACGCTGTGCGTGCCTGGACCACCGGAGGCATACAACGATCTGGACTGCCTCCCCGGCTTACCTTTTGCAAAGCTGAGACCAACCATACTTTTCCAGAAAGACTCTTCAATGAATCAGCCATCCAATGATGCCAGTGTATAGACAGTCATTTGGAACAGTCTCTTAATGTAAGAATTACTGATGAGTAACTAATGCAGAGACACAGCCATTCCCTGTATGGTCCTGAGGGTCAAGGTTTATCTTCTTCTAAATGTCCGGAGACAGTCTTCAGTCTCGAACTCACCCCTGGTATAAAAGAGATCAGAGAAACCCCTTGTCCCAATATCTATATTGGACAGACCTAGGTTGACATTTGAGAAGTAGAAGGTCCAGAATCACATTGGTGTGATTAGCCATAATGCCATTTCAGATACATTGACAAAACTCAGTGGCATTTGCAAGCACAAAAATCCTTTGTTCCTTAATTGCCATGAAAGAAATTTCCAGAAAACTGCAATGTAAACTCTGAAGCACCACACCACTGTTTGTGTATTATGATCATTTAGATTGATTGTCTCCCCCCACTGCACCCCCCAGCTAAATTAGGACATAGTGATACATGACTATAATCCCAGCAGTTGGCAAACAAAAAACAAAAAGGTATTCAAGGTCACCCTCATCTACATATCAAGCTCAAGGCCAGTTCGGGTTCCATGACTGTCTCAAAAGAAAAAGACAAAAGAAATTTCAACTAAATTGCCCATATTATATCCTTTGCCTGTTAATTAGCAGAATAGCCTAGGTCCTAGAAATGGTGATGAATTTTTGTCCTCTCTTTGTGACCATATTTAGGTATACCTTTGAGCTTTCTATTCTGTGGGGTGGGTGAGTCTTTTAGTTTTCAAATTCTAATCTGCCTCAGTGCATTTGGTTTTATGCCAGCTTGACACAAGCAAGAGGCATTTTAGAAGAGAGACTTTTCATTCAGAAAGTGTCCTCACAAGATTGGACTTGGGGCAAGACTGTGGTGCATTTTTCTTATTAATGATTGATGTAGGAGGGCCCAGCCCACTGTGGGTGGGGCTCCTAGGCTGATGGTCCTGGACCGTATAAGAAAGCAGGCTGGGCAAGCCACAAGGAGTAAGCCAGTAACACTCCTTCATGCCTCTGCTTCAGTTCCTGCCTCCAAGTTCTTGCCCTGTTTGAGGTGAAATAAAATCTCTCCTTCCTAAATCGTTTATAGTCATGGTATTTGATCACAGCAGCAGAAACCCCAAGACAAAATGAAATAAAAACATCCTAGGCGTGTTCAAAATGGTGTTGACCTTGAAAGGACCAGCAGGAGGGGAAAGGTCTGGGCAACCTAGTGATTCCCATTAACTTCTATTAGGGGTGGGTGTGCAGGGTGCACCTCACGCAAAATTCAGAGGTCAGCTTTTTGGGGGGGAGACATACTCTTTATTGAGACAGGGTGGGTCACTGGGATCTGGGTCTCAACAATTAGGCTGGACTGAAAAAGCCATAGGGACCCACTTGTCTGTCTCTCCTCCCCCAGCACTGGGATTATAATTGGACTATCTACCTATGATGGTTGGTATATGCTTGGCCCAGGGAATGGCACTATTAGGAGGTGTGGCCCTGTTGGAATAGGTGTGTCACTGTGGGCATGGGCTTAAGACCCTCACCCTAGCTGCCTGGTATTCTGCTAGCAGCCTACAGGTGAAGATGTAGAACTCTCAGCTCCTCCTGCACCATGCCTGCCTGGACGCTGCTATGTTTCTGCCTTGATGATAATGGACTGAACTTCTGAACCTGTAAGCAGCCCCAATTAAATGTCCTTTATAAGACTTGCCTTGGTCATGGTGCCTGTTTACAGCAGTAAAACCCCAACTAAGACACTGCTATTTCAGGCTTTTTGCTTGGGATCAGGAGATTCAACTCAGGTCCTCATGCTTGCCTAGCAATCTCTTTACCGGGAGCCATCTCCCCACTCTTTCACTATGTGGACTTATTGCCTTGGAGTCAGGTACTTGGGGATATTCTTAACCTTGCTGCGAGCTATAGCTGTGTCAGGCAAGACACATGGAGCATGATCAGAAGCTGCTGTGCATTCCAGCTGGCTCCAGAGGCAGAACCCAAGACCCAAAATAGAAGCCAGCAGAAAAGCAATTATGAGGGTCCAGAAACTTAAAATCCTGTCCTAGTTTCATCCCATTGCTGACACAAAAAACACTGACAGAAAGGGTTTACTTGAGTAACACTTTCAGATCACACCCCATTACTAAGGGAAATCGGGCTAGAAACTCAAGGCAGGCACCTGGAGATGAGAACCATGGAAGAATGTTGCTTACTGCCTCATTCTCTGGCTGGCTCACAGACTCATGCTAAGCTGACTTTCTTCTACAGCCAAGGACCACCTGCCTAGAGATGATTCTGCCCTCAGTGTGCTGCACCCTCCCACATCAAGACAACGCCTCAAGACATAGCCATAGGCCAATCCTATCTACTGAGACTCTCAGAAGTGACTCTAGGCTATTTCAAGTTGATAAATGAGGCTACTAGGACAAACCCCCAAGTCTAAAGGTGGAAAAATAAGGATTCATCCATCCATGTGATATTAGAAGAGCTGGAGGTGCTCTCAGGGCCTCTGGACTTCCTCGTTGCCTGGGGGAAAGTGGCAGAGAAGGAGACATTCCAGAGCATCAATCCCATATTAGGGTCCATCCACTCCCCAAGGTGGGAACAGTTGGGTGGCAGAAATTACTGGGTACTTCCTCCAGTTAAAAATAAATAAATAAAAACACTGCAAAGCTTGTCGCTTCTGAATTTAATAAAGTCATAAAAAGCCAGAATGATTTATTTCAGGACCAAGTCCAGACGTCTTAGCACAGGATACAACTGTTCGTTCCCTAAGACTCTCTTGTCACTATTTCTTCAGCTACAAATGCCATCCCCTTCCTCCAGTGTGGACAGACACTCGTGTGCCTGTGCCAGCTCAGGGTAGTTACAGATACTTAATGTGAAATGAAGAAATGAATGCACACTTACTCAAACAGTCTTGGTAAGACATCTGCAAGGGAGAGAAGTCTTTATAGAGTAAATCAGTGGGAGGTGGGGGGAAGAACAGGGCAAGGAAGCCCTGTGATTCTTACCAATGATATAATGCCTCAGCATCGAGGTGTAGATGGATGGACAGCTGCTCTAAGACCACATGCCTGGACCATTGCAGTATCTCTTCCTATCTTCTGTGTATTTGCTGAATCTGTGATTGGATTTACTTCCTTTTATAAGTAGAGTTCTGGAATAAGTTCTGTAGCTAGGTAAGGTTCCCATGGTTGGCAATACATTAAAGGTTTCAAACTAGCAATTATAGAGAATTTGGTAAATGTTTGAGGCAACAGATGTGCCATTTCTCCGATCTGATCAGTAAAGGCCATGTGCCAAGTGTTGAGCACCTCATTGTATTCCATAAACAGGTACAATTCCAATTTTAAAAATTAAAAGGAGAAAAAAGTTTTTGAAAGTAGAAATTGTTAGCAGTAGAGGGTTTTCTTTGTGTGAGTACACATGTGTGCATGTGGATTCATGTGTGGAGGCCAAGAGTGTGCTCTTGATAGCTCATCTCCTTAGCTTTGAGAGGGGATTCTCTCTGCTCATGGACTGTCTAGACTCACTGTGGAGTGAGCTCCAGGAATCCTCCTATCACCACCTTGCTATGCTATAGCTACAGATGTGCATAGCTGCATCTGCATAGTTTGCAAATATACCGGGAGTCTGAATTAAGATCCTCATACTGTTTGCCAGGCAATTGACTGAGTCACTTCCCAGGCCCCAGTAGAGGATGTTCTGAGGCCTCTGGTAGCATTACTCTGAATTCATTTCTTTTGTGTTGCTGTGATAAAACACCATGACCCAAAAGCAACTTACAGAAGCAAGAGTTTGGGCTCCTGGCTTTAGAGGAAGAGCCCATACAGATAGGGCTGGTGGCAGGAGGGTAGAACCACAGAGTGAGAGATCACATCCTTAACCTCAGACCCAAGGCAGAGGGAGCTGGAAGTAGGGAGGGGCTGTGAACTCTCAAAACACATTGTCTCAAAACAATGACACACTTCCTTCCATCAAGGCCACACCACCTCTCTAAACAGGGCCACCAAATGGAGGCCAAGTGTTCAAATAGATGAGCCTGTGGGAGACAATGTCATTTAAACCCGACACTCTCCAAAGAAGCTCTTCTGGTTCATGATGAGTACCTTTGTGTTACCTATAAGGGAATTCAGAGTTAGTGGTTTTGCTCTTTTCCTTTTCAATTTTAATTCATTTGATTTAAGTATGCTTGGATCACACAACATAGAGATTGTGGTTTTAGAATTCAGTAAGTCTTGAAAAAACTGCCTAATCCTGTACCCCTAATATTTACGTCATCCCAGAAGCCTCCCAAATGACCCCTCTCAGTGTATCTCCACTGTTCAGTGATTTTGAAAAAATAAAACACGAAAATACATGCTGGCTGGCTTTTCTAGAGTTGGCACGTTTGGTCAAGAGGTAACACAACAAATAAATGTCATGATCAGCTACCAAATGAAAGGAGTGGTGAAGGTCACCACCACAGCCTTGACTCAGAGAAGAGAATTGTACTTAAATGTCATGGGAGTTCACCAAACCTTCAGATACCTGAACTTACTCCGGAACATTAAAACCAGAATTTTGGGAGGTGGGGTACAGGACATTGAAGGAAGTGTCTCTGTGGATTCTGACATGGAGGGCTCCAGAGGTTGCGCAAACATAACTGAAGAATTTATAATGATGTGTCATGGCTGCCCCAACATAGTTAATTATTGGTAGATAGGGAAACAAAGTCCAGGGGAGTCTGGGGTTTTCCTTAACCTGTGGTGTGGCTTGCATTACATGAGAGGGGTGGGAAGGTCATTCAGATTGGTCCTGGAGGTCCTGCTGTCCCAGAAGCCTGCACAAGTCATTAGTCATTTTCACCTCAGCCTTATTTTTCTTACCTATAAAATACGGGCTAAACTCATTGCCTTTGGGTTCATTCACTCCTGACTCCTGTCTCTTTTTTTATTATTTTGTGTGTGTGTGTGATTCCCAATCTACCCCTCCCAAACCAGGAACCTTGAAAATTTTTTTCCTCTGTTTTGTTTCCTATTGGGTGCAAGTCCATCTGGCACACAGCCAGGGTGGCCAAAGGTCTAGCAATCATTTCAGGTAGAAGACAGACACCTGTTTTATAGTATACTTTGTTTTTCTCCACCACCCAGCTATAAGATTTTTAATAGTACAGTTCTTTCGTTGTTTATCTTTATATTCTTGGACAAAAATAGATAAATGCTTGCAAAAGGAAAGTGCAGCTGGTAAAACTCGAGCTCCTTGTATTCACGGGAGCGTACCTCCATCAACAATTTTCATTGCAATCATCATTGTGTTTTTGCCTTTCAAAGAAGAGGTCTCTGACCTAAGATTCTCAGAAACACTAAAAATTGCCATTCTTGTCTCCCCTGTTATCGTTTATATGCTGCTATCCAGGACCCTAACATAGTGACAATTTTGGAATTTTCATGTCTTTGAAAATCATGAAAATATTATAAGATTATGTTTTTGTTTTAATTCCAGGTATGGAATATGGGGCTGCTTCAGACTCTCTGCAGCATCTGACAATGATTTGTCTCATGCTCAAGCAGAGGTGTAACTTTGCCAGCTGCAGATAGCTTCTGCAGAATTCTGTGGACTTTTCAGAGGGTAGATAAATGTTAGGGCCCCAAGAGGCAGAGTTGGTTGGTGGGTTGTTGGTTGTTGGTTGGCTATTGTTGGTCACAGTTTGTTAAGTAGCTGTGCACAAAAAAGAAACAACAGCAAGAAGAAATTAGATATTCTGATAGAAAAGATCATACTTGCCCCAGGGAACTTGATGCCCCTAGGCAGCAGGAAGTAGTCTAACAATAACATCATCCCCTACTGACCCATGACTTTATTTGGGGAGTTCTTTCCTTTCCTCTCTATCCTTTTTTGTCTCTTATCTAGTGTTAGGGAGTTGAAAGGGTAGAAGAAAAAGGATGGAGAGACTGAAAGAATCTAGCAAAAGATAGCTATACTCTAACCTATCCTGATGTCACTCCCTCCCACAGCCAACCCCCTCCCTTCCCATCTCAACAGCCAGGTGGAGAGCCAATTGCAAGGCAGGTGGAAGTAAAAGCCAAGAGGTACTTACTTTAGTAGACCTCGGCTGAGAGCAGAGTTAGAGGAAAGAAACTCCATACTTTGCTTACTATCTGGGAAGTGCCTACAAGAATGAACAGATGTGGGGGTTCTGGTTACATCATCAGCTTTGCAAAACTGCTCCTCACCATGAGCAGTGTTGGAAGTTCTATGATGATTGTAAAAGAAATCAAATTCCCAGACTCTTGGTATCAACCTTAGATGTGTCTACTACGTTCATGCCTTCTCTGCTTAGATAGCAGAACTCTCTCTACTTCACTGAGTCTGTTGATTACAGCTGTTTCATGTGACTGTCTGTGTGACCTTAGGCAGTCCTCTAGCTTCTGGAATTGCTTCTGCTAAATTGAGAGAGTTGTGGAGTGTTAAACAAGAATTCTGCCAGAATGAGCTGGAAGAAATGGGTTTGGAAATAGCTTTTAACCCCTTAGCTGCAGTCTACTTCTCCACCTGCTGGAGAGATGAGTTGGATCAGCAGTTAACGGCACTGGCTACTCTTCCAGAGGACCCAGGTTCAACTGCCAGCACCCACATAGCAGTTCATAGCCATCTGTAATAGAACAGTTTTAGAAGATGCCATTCTGGCCTCTATGGGCATTACACACAGGTGATACACAGGCATACCGTCAAGCAAAATATCCTTACATGTAAAATAATAAAATATCTGTTAGGATATTGTAGTAATAACCCACGAAAATCTAGGCAAAGTTTTGGCCTATTGAAAGCTTTCGAAAAATGTTCTTTACTACAATTTATGTGATACTCGGATGCTCCTTGGATTTGTGTAGACCACTAATCTACTTGAATGAGCAGCCAGGGTTGATAATTGGCAGTGTTATCTGCCTGCAGGGGCTTCCTTGAGCCCTCACTAAGGTTGATTTGATGGAGTAATTCAAGCAGGTAGGAGAAAGTAAGCATGGCCACTCGTGTGGCCCCAGAGGACTTCTGACTCTGGCTATCAAGAGGCCAAACCTCCCTGCTGGAGGTGATGAGGAAGCAGCCATATCAGCACAGGCAGAGATGATGGAACAAGGTCTGGATCAGCTTGTCTTCCTCTACACAGTTTGTGTCTTTCATCCTCCTCATCCTGTCCTTGCCACTGAGCAGGTGAAATTCAGTTACCTGTTATATATTCCAGGATCTTTTCTAGATCCCTCCAGGATTAGGAGGCAGGGCTCTGAGCTCTGAGATGCTCTTCAGTGATTTGGTAGCTTCCTGCTGCTTCTCTGTGTGTTCTTTTGTTATGGCTACTGGTCCAAGCTCCTCCTTTGTTTATTTCTTTGTCAGGAGGCATGTGAGATTATGTCAGCCTTTAGGCAAGCTCTGCCCATGATGGCTGCCAGGTAATAGGTCACTTCACCCACCAGGAACTATCCAGGCGTAAATTTAGACTACAGCCTCTCATTTCATCTTAAATTGGTACCAGGAAAGTAATTTGGAGAGTAGAAGAGACTGCAAGTATTTGGCTTTGCACATTCATTAAACTCTTGGGTTACTAAGAAAACACTACACTACACACACACACACACACACACACACACACACACACACTGTGCTATCTGCAGCATAGGCCAGGTGTGCATCCCCTGCCCAGGGTAGGTGACTAGTGGGCCTTTTTTCACTGTGCTCACCCTCTCAAACTTAGACAAGTGAGCCAACAAGAGTCTGCCTGAATGACCCTTAAGAAGCTCAGAACTTCTCTTATAAATCCTGAAGAGTCAGAGGGATTTGCTTTTCCACAGTGAGTACAGTGTTTCGAAGAGCTCCGATAACAGCCCATTGCTGCCCTTGTTGGTTCATTGAATTTCGTTCTTCCAGAGGATAAGAGCTCTCTCTCTCTCTCCCTTCGGGTAGCAAAAGCTACACAGATATGGCTATACTGATGAGCCATGAAAATGCCTTTATGGCTTTGTCTGAAAACAGTAACAATAAAGTTAAAATAGTAAAAAGCACCTTACAGGTCTGTGACTGAAGGTTCAAGAATGGGAAGGATGGCAGTGTTAGGCACTAGACAACCCTTTTAGAGTTACCCATGGATCATCAGCTGACCAAGGACCATTCATACAGACCCTTTCCCTTTGTCACTAAGTAAGTGGTTCACTAGAAACCTAACACAAAGAGACACAAATAAATTATAATTGCCATAAAAACATGTCAGTTCATATGAATAAGTGAAGCCATTGAGGTTCACTTCCAAGTAGCTCTGGAAATGTGAATCAAGAAGTATATAATACTTCTTGTTATCTATCTATCTATCTATCTATCACACACATACCTGTGTGTGTGTTTGTGTGTGTGTGTGTAGATTCCCTCAGCCTTTCTTCTTGATACATTTTGGTAAATCCCATGCTTCTCAGCCATGTCTTATTAGGTTCCAAAGCCTGAAAGGTTAAAGACATAAAGCCAATGTGATATGAAGAAGAGATTATTTCTGTAACCAAATTGCTAAGAGACTGTTTCATAAACTCTGTCCTTCCAAATGCAAGAGTCTTTCTAGAGAAATTTAATCAATTTCTTGTTTTTCTTTTAACAGTGTCACCCATTCATTTATTCATTCATAAAATAGGTGAGTCTGCATTCTGTTCCAGGTGTTTCATAAATGTTGGTGGTAAAAAGATAAGCTGTCATGGATTCCATGTGGTCCCAGTCTATAAGGAGGTCTCCGCTTGAATTAGGACTCATGTTGAGCTAACAGGTACAGGTGACACTGTTAAACTCTGGGTCTACAGGGAGAGGAGCATCTCTCTAATGTTAGGAAAGGCTTCTGCATCATTTCTGAGTTGGTTCTTTAAAAGTGACTGAGGTTTACTAGTAGGTAAAAAGAGGAAGATGAAAATCTAGGCAAAGAAAACAAAATGAAAATCTCCAAATGCACACGATTGATCGCCTGTGTGTATCACCCACAATTGATCCTTGAGATAATTGAAGATGAGGTTCACTTAGGAATATAGATTCTTCCTTGAAGCTCAGAATCAAAAACAAATTGCACAGTATTCTTGCCTTGCCATGCTTTGTACTCCACATCCATCTTTATGAGTCAGGGTTAGCGCACAACAGCTGGGGGTGGGGGGTAGAGCCCACCCGAAGGTGTACCAAGACCTTCAGTAAGTTTGCAATCTGATGATATGAGATATTATGAAATGAACACATCCAGTTTCCTCTATTTTAGTTTAACTGTTAAAAGCCTGTTTTAGTTCATTCCTGATTTCAAAAGGCATACATGTTATTACGTAAAATACAGCAGGGGAGGCTCCAGAAGGAAATAAAAAGGTCTGTATGCCTTCTAAATAGAAAAAAAACATCAAAGTGTTCTTTTTCTAATTGACTTTCTGCTTACAAATGGTTTCCCATCCAAGAGATCAGATTTTTTAAAAAGATTATTATTTTTTTACTTCCTGGTCATTCTTTTGTGTGTTTAGCTTTCATCTTTAACATGTGAATGCAGACTAAATTTGTTTTAACAAGAGTCTATGTGAAGAAGAGTCTCAGGATACATATATTTACGAGTCTTGGGCCGTGTGTGTGTGTGTGTGTGTGTGTGTGTGTGTGTGTGTGTTGGGGAGATTGAACCTTGGACCTCGAACCACTGAGTTATCCCACAACCCCAAAGTCCTCCTTCTGCCTTTCACTGTTTTTTTTTTTTTTGTGTGTGTGTGAAGTTCATTTCCTGTTTCTGTAGCATCATTATTTGGTCTTGGGTCTCCCAGATGGTGTTTCTGTAGTCACAATAAACTGTTATTGTTTAAGTCATACCTGTGATGCCTTAATATTCTGCATCCAGATTAATCAGGCATTGTCCTTGGCCCTTTTGACCACTTCTTGAATGATTTACCTCTTGTCAACCATTTAGAAACTCAACAGGCACGGTAGAAAATATTCCCATTCTTATGCTTTCAGAAGCAACTGCCTAACATACACCTGTGTTGGTCTTCTGAGTATCTGTCAAGCTAAGGATGGCACGAGACTCTCCCATCCCCAGCCTTTGGATGATGACAGACCTTCATTCATTCCTTTAGCAAACATGGTACTCCAGGATACAGAGTTGAATGCGATGTAGTCCCTATCCTGGGGGAGGAGGGTTCTCTCTTGCCCTTCTAGAGTGTTCCTGAGGAGCTGCCTAGGCATAGAATTTCATGGGATGATCTCATGGGAACCTAGATAATCTCATTCAATTTACTCTACAAATAGTTGCTGAGCTTCTCATGTTTGCCAAGAACAGTGTTGGGTGCTGGGATACAGGGCCTCAAGGAGCTCACTGCTGAGTGGAAGGCAAATAAATAGGCATTTCCATTAGGAGAGATAAGGGCAAAGGACGGGGAAACATTGGGCTCAGATGCCATGGCTTTCTGTGTCATTCCTACCAGCCTGCCAAGCTCTTATCAGCTACATCATCGCAAGGCACTTCTTTTTGCATTCAAAGTAAAGTAAGAGCAAAGGCAGTTGTCAGCTTGTTCACCTAAGATGTGAGAGCAGCTCTAAACTGCCTCTGGGACTCAACTTCTAGAGTTACAGAGGAAAACAGCAGAGGCAGATGAATGAATGGGAGAAGAAGGAATTCAAAGAAGGGATGAACCTATGATGTATGGCGGGAACTCAGCTGGCCTCTAGGCCTCCTGGTAGTCAACGCCAAGAACACAGCCTAGGAAGAGATAACACTAACCAGTTCCTGAAAACTGTTCCTTGCCTTTTATCCCAGTGACCCACATCCACGGGCCCCACTGCTGTTTGTTTTGACTTCTTTTCTCTGTAAACCAGGGCAACTCTTGCACTGTGGGCTGTTTAGCTGACAAATCTTTTATGGATGAGTTAGTGAGCCCCTGTTACTGGGTCACATAGAACC
Organism: Rhynchomys soricoides; assembly: GCA_019843965.1. NCBI lineage: Eukaryota > Metazoa > Chordata > Mammalia > Rodentia > Muridae > Rhynchomys > Rhynchomys soricoides. Next base: position 7,974,963 of record JADRCH010000055.1, on the reverse strand, counting down.
ACCCACAGAATACTGACAAACAGACTCCCCTTACCTCAGATGGGAACCAAACCTATTATACAAGCCCAGGATCACTGAGGTCCTTCCTAACAACCCCCATCCCTGTGTATGCAAACCAACTCGTCACTCACTTTCAAGTGAGTTGAAGCGAGAAGACACCGAAGAGAGAAGAAAGAAGAAACCGAAGTACAAGTTATAAACACAGCTATTTTGTAAGAGCCTCCAAAGCAGATCCTCGAAAATGTTTTGAGCTCTCTTCTTCTGCACTTCATGCCCCCTTCTTTTTCTGCTTTCCCTTGATTTACAAGAGCTGGTTTTATAAGAGATGTTTGCTTCCTCCCAATCCCCTTGAGCTGATATTCTTCTTCCATCCCTTTTCTCAGCTATCAACCAACTACAAAAATGGAAACAGTTTCTTATGTAGGTTGAACACTTGATCTCTAGTCCCCAAAGAAAGACTCTCTTAAATCTAATAATTCAAACTTTCAAACACATGATGTAGGGGTCCTAAAATGAGACACGGGCTACATTTTCGAGCGCCTCCTATTGCTGTCTTGAATGCCTGTCTCCATTTTAACATTTCAGGGATTTATTATGGCACCATGCTGTGTGCTGTTCCATTGTCAAAAATAATTAGAATCTGGTCGGGTTGCTTTTCTACTCTTCTTCAGTTCATCACTATCTAGAGGAAACAGCAATTCTACTCATGGTTCCACATGGGTTTCTGTGAAAGACAAAGCAACAAGGAATAATATTTATAAACTGCAGAAAATTCTAGATTCACTTAGTGTTTCCTCTTATGCAGAACAGTATAAGTCCTGCTGAGTTTCTTAAACTGAGGCGCTAAGCACCTAGTGCCTATTTTGTTATAGCCATTCTCATGCATATCTTTGGTGTTTTTTGGTTTTTGTTTTTTTTTAAATTTCTGTGTTTTACATTGTGGTTGAAGCAAGCAAAAGTTCTAGCAAGTGCTCTGGTTTCTCGTCATAGTTGGGAATACATGTGAGAAGGACAGGAATAAAGCTAACGAATTCATAAAACACACAAGCAAACATAGGTCTCTATTGCTGTTCAACCTGGCAAGTGTACTTGCATGCTTGTTCACTCACATACATGCAAACAGCACACACATGTGTGTGCACATGAGTATATACTAATGTATGTATATGAATTTATGTGTGCTGTATACGATCCAGGATCCATCTTTAGCTATGCATCCTTTCCTGTTTTTCTCTAATAAGAGAAGCAATAGTTCTTCATTTTTTGTTCCACCCTGAATCTGGTAAGTGGTCCTATGTACCTGAATGTGTGCCTGGACATTGTGTCGTGGAAGCACAGGTAAGCCTTCCACAGAAACAAAGACACAGACAGACAGACAGACAGCACACACACACACACACACACACACACACACACACACACGCCCGTATTGCCTTCCCCAGGCTCCAGTGACTTAACATTCAACTGTTCCAAATCTAATTATGTGCCTCAGGGGAGGAGCCAGACCCATGCCCTTCTCTCTGTTTCCAAAGGTTCATTTGATAAAACATGCCACAAGCCACTTATTGGGTATTTATACTTCTTATGTCAAAGATAAAAGAAAATGAATGATATTGTTTGCAAACAACTCCCTGTCATTACTGATAGGAATCTGCAAGAGGAAGTGTGGTGACTGCCTAGGTTTTTGTCTGTATTGTAAATTTGTTTTCTCAGTCTATGATCTCTCCATATACAGCCTTATGTATCCATGTCCTATCTTGTGTCAGGGAATCCTCTAGGTTCTAGTACGATAGTACAGTACACTGATAATACCCAGTGCCTCTGGAATTTACATTCTAGTAGGGGCATGCAGAAAATGAGTAGATATACAAATCATGGGAATGGATGGGAGCCAGATGTGGGTGGATGATGCCCAGGGAAGAAGGCTTCTTCAGAAAGGGGAGCAAGCATGTTACCATCCCTAAACTACAACATTGACACAGACTTGCAAGAAAGGAAAGGTGAATTAGTTGAGCTTAGGCTGATGGTCAGAGCCAAGCAAGTAGCAAGCCCAGATGTCTAGCATGACCAAGAGTCCCTGGTATTCAGACAACCAAGAGGAGAACTGGGTATACAGCTCATGAGGAAGGGAAACAGCAGATCTTAGAGAAGCCGGGACCCATCCCACAGGGACTCATCCATGGTTAGAAAGGGTCATGTAGTTTTAATCAACTTGAGCACTATGGGAAAGTTTTAAGCAGATTTAAATCAACTACTACCAACCTAAGAGCTAATGCATGTTCCACAAATGGTCCATCTGTGAGCTACATCCCTAGCCCTGTTCTCATTGTGAAATAGGTTCTCCTATTTATATCAGTAGCCTAGGCTGGCCTTGAACTTGTCATTTTCCTGCGTCTTCAGAAGAAGTGCAGGCATGTTTCCATTACCACAGGACCCAGCATAATTTAGGAGGCTTAAAACGTATCATTTAAACTACTTAGTGAAGAGCTAACTGGAGAGCCAGGGTGAAAGGGCAGAGAGCGAGCAGACACCCACTTCTACAGCCCAGTAGAGGATGATATCATTGGGAATGCATCAGGTCATGCAGACTGCTTGGTTCACTCCCTAGCTCTACCCACACGGAACCTCACATTACCCCAAAGCACACACAAAAGCTACATTAATCATGGAGTGTCTCACTCCAGACTTCTATGTGAACACTGAGGATGAGTTACTGTCACAAACACTGTATCAAACACACTGATTTCATTTGTTTTTTTTTCCTCTCTCTTCAGCACCTGTTTGATAGATGGCTCTCCTCCTCCTCCTCCTCCTTCCCCCTCCTCCTTCTCTCCTCTTCCTTCCCCCTCTTCGTTCCCCCTCCTTCTTCCCCCTCCTCCTTCCTCCTCCTCTTCTTCTTACATTCCCAGTGCCCCAAGTTTCAGACTGCTTGTTTCTCTACTACGGAAAGATATGCATCTTTGCCATAGCTCTTACAACCCCAAACACAATCAAAAGCCCCATAGTACTTAACAAATAAAACAGTCTTCCACTGACAAATCTACTCCCACCTTTGGGACAATGTAGAAACCACCCCTTCTTCCTTAAGAGTCTGTTTGCCTTTCCCTCACACTTCCGACAGTTCATCCACACAAAAGATTTTACGACAAACAATTCTGTTGTTGAAAATAAATAAATAATAACAAATAAGAATAAATGGGGATAATGTGAAATTAGGAGGATTCCTAGGGCCTGGGAAGGGGTTGGAGAAAAGATCCGGATGAGAAGCAGTAGCAAGGCGGTGGACAAACAGGAAGGACGTATTCTATGTGTATACGGGCTATCACAACAACCCACTATTGTGTAGAATTAACATGCATTGATAATTCTCACCATATATAAACACCTTCACCTACTACATGCTAAATGCCCACCATTGTTATTAAGTGATAAGAACAACAACCAAAAAAGCACTTTGTTGCAAACCATTACTTATTTTATGAAGAACTAAGAGAAGAATTTGAAGGATCTAGAATACAAAGAAATGAACGAGAAGGAACTGGAGCTGGAGTGTGGGTTACTCTTGTGTCCTCTCCTTCTCCTTCTCTGACCCCTTCTTCCTATGTACGTAAAGATCAGCCAACTTCCTGTACTTGCTACTATGCTATGCCTTCCCAGCCGTTATGGAATCTGGCTTTGAAACTATAAGCCAGAATAAACTCTTCGATAAGATGCTTTGGCCATAGTATCTTATCATAGCAATCGACAAGTAAATGATGTTTGCTGCATGCATTGAAATACCACAACAAGCTACGAATGGTGGGACGTATCTGTGATCTCAGCCCTGTGGAGACAGGAAGATTAAGTGTTCAAGGCCAGATTGGGCCACAAGCCACACTATCTGAAAGGAGTAGAGGGCTATCACACTATACTATAAGCGTGTATAATTTATTATGTGACAATTGAAAAGCAAATGTGGTGATAACCAAAAAACAAGTACTTAATAAAAAAGGAGGCATAGTTAATAGGTATCCTGTTAGCTGAGTACACATGAGGATCTGAGTTCAGATCCCCAATACCTGTGTGAAAATTCAGGGATACGTCTGTAATCTCACACCTTGGGAGGCATAGATAGGAGGGTCCTGGGGCTTTGCTGGCTAGCTAATCTAGCTCCTCCATAAATGCCAGGATCAGGGAGAGACTTGGTCTCAAAAACACTAAGATGGAAAACAGTAAAAGAAGAGAGCTAGATTAATCTCTGGCCTTGCACACACACACACACACACACACACACACACACACACACACACTTCCACTCACTGAAATTTTCTACACCAATATCTCATTTCTCCTTCAGTACTTCCCTCCCATGCTGCTGGTGTCCTCCAATGTAGTCACATTTTCTCAAAAGACAATCTCACTAATGTAACATTGTCATCCTTAACCTAGACTCTGTTACCTAGCAACTATTGATGGATTGGGCAAAATGGTCAGAAATCTTTATCAATATATCTTGGAATCAAGTACATCACATAGATTTGGGACTGATTAGTTTAGGTTTGGTTACTTGGTAGCTTTTTTTTTTCCCCCCGTCTTTGCTCAGCACCACAGGTGACTAGGGGCTCTGGTTCCAGAACACAATACCTAAGTTTAAGTCTCAATAGATCTTTGCTGAGATAATAATAAACCATATGCTTTCGATGGGCAGCACCCAGCTTGCTGAGTCTCTGTGCAGTATTCTCAGTGCAGAAGAATCAGAGTTTCACAGACCATGGAAACCTCTCTGGGATGTAGATCAGGTTCTCTGAACTCCTCTCAGCACCTGGGACACGCTACTCCTGGTAAGAGGCACTTTCCCCAGAGATCATCTGATCACACTGAGAAGAAAATGAATGAATGACTTTCTACAGTAGTTTCCATCAGCCTAGGGCACCTGGTTATAGGGCATCGTAGGGAAATGACTGCTTTGGATTGCTTTCACATAATGCACTCCACCCACCATCTCCCCAGCTATGTCTCTTCATGATTGATATAGGGTTGGGGTTAGAAAACCACCAATGTGACATAGGGTTATAGAAAGGTGCCTAGAAATGCCTGCCAGGTCTCTGGCATCTAACTTGATCTATATGTAATACCAAGCACCAGAACTTAAGTTTGTTAGTATAAGTGTGTATGTAAAAAGGAAGGTTTGGAAGACCTTAGGAGGTCATCCATAATTGCTATATTAGATAGAATATGAGCTGCATGAAGGTTAAGACAGAGTCATATATGTCTTTCCATTTTCCAGAACAATCTCGCAAGTAGCCTATTTTGTGCTAAGAAGCATAGCTAACTTTTAGAGACTTAATGAATCAGCCTTTGAGTGTTTCTTCCAGGCTGACTTCATCTTGCTAACTTTACAGAAATGATGCTTCTTAATGTTCTTTGAGATAGTCAGGGAATGGAATCCCATTCTATACTTTTGTCTTAACATCCTGGTGCCTAGAAACATTTCCTGTGGGAAATTTTTAATATTCTCTCCTAGGTCTCAGTAGCTACAATACATTTCAAATATTCATCTTGTCACCCAGTTCCTGTTTTGTTTTATTGTTTTGTTTGAGGCCACTTAAGAGAAAAATACTTGTAATTCCAACAGAAAAACCCTAATGAGATGCTTGGATTCTGAAACAAAGACTTAATGAGTAAGCTCTTACTGGAGCACCCTCAGGATGTTGACAAGGTCCCACCACGCCTGTGAGTCTCCCACTGTGAGCTGGCAGGGCTCCTACCACCCAGAAAGTGATAGACAAACTCACTGGAGATGTCTTGCCCCCAGGGGGAATACAAACAGAAAAGGCAGAAGTCAGAGCCACCTCCAGAGTGGTGATGTGATGAAATTACCTTCTAGCTTGTGGGGGAGGGCTCCCACTCCCTCTTTGTCCTCTCTGTGTCCTTGAGATGGACAAGCCAGAGAGAAGTGATGTCCCAATTAACCATCCAAAGCACTCAGCTCATATCTGCTAACCTTAGGCTCTTGGCAATTGCATAGTAATAACTAAAAAAAAGAAACACCCATAGTTTGTTGAGCTAAAGAGCAAAGAATATCACTTTGGGGAAAATAGAATTTTTAATGGGAGACAGGTCAGTCTGAGTTTCATTTCTGTTAAAGAGGCCAACATCCCTAAATCTAGATGTTACAAATAAACAAAAATAAGAGGGAAGCTAGTCACCCATGGTCTATGACAGTAGATAGACCATGTTGTACAAAGATCTGGCCTTTTGACACAGGAATTATACTTTCTATATTTAGAATCATGCACCCCACCCCCACCCCTTGGAGGAAGGGGCTTTCTGCTGAAGAAAGGTCCAGTAGTATGGAGATACAACCCAGTGTCTCCTTGCTTAGTCTGAGCCATACCATGGTCATGAGTCATAGCTGGGCCTGCCTCGTCCTTCAGCTCCACTAAGAAGAGTCACTGTATTCTTCCCTTCAGAAACACTTCACTAGAAACTGAGTTTCCCCTTTTGACTTACATGGTCACCAAGGGAACCTTACTCACAGCAGACAGAGCAGGGTGGAGTTCAAGTCCAGCATCGGATGGAAACACCTCTCCCAGTGCTGAGCTGTCTTCGAGAGCTTTCCAAACTGTGATGGTACCAAATGGTAATAGTAACCCCTCGACTGAGGGTGGGTTGGCAACATATGAAGAAATAGAAGGGAAAGTAAGCTAGAAGAACACAGAGAGCGAGTGACCGTGAAGTGCCCAGCCCCAAAAATGAGACGGCTGTATCATCCTATATCCAGCCCAGGATCAGGGAGTATCTCAAAAGAGTCCATGGAAAAATCTCTGCCAGCCAGGGATCCAAAAGGCCCAGATTAAAACAGTGTCACTGGATAGGACAGGACCACTGCACTCACGAACTCAGTAGTTGTGGTTGCCTGCATCAAATCTGCACAAGATCAAGCCAGTCAGCATTCCAGAACGGAAGGGGGGAGGGCTTGTGAGCCTTCTCCCCCGCTGAGGAGTTTGTCTGAATGCTTCTAGGGGAGAGAGACTCACTTTCCTTTAAGCCTGTGGTCCTTGGAAGATTGGCCATGCTTTAACAGATGCCTCACACCCATGAGTATTTGGACGGTGTAAACTGGAATCAGTGGATTATTTAAAAAACAAAAGAAGATCTAAAGTTGGGCTGGGAGGGATAAGGTTGGGGGTGGATCTGTTGCGGGGCTAGGAATAGGAGTAGAAGGTGAATATGATCAAATGTCAATGTTTGGATGTATGACATTCTCAAAGAATTAGTAGAAATAGAATACTTTTTAAATTAAAAAACTTAAGCAGATTATTTGAGTTATTAAAAATAATCTAGGAAGATTTAGGTTGAAGAAAAAAATTTTGACTCATTTGTACAGCTTTTATTGCATACTAGCCTGAAAGACTTTGTGAGAAACAAAAATTAAAATTGCTAGAATGACATGTGTCTCTGTCCACAGAAGTTATTTATTTAAATTGTTTAATTTGGATATATGGTGAGGGGATCTTCTCATTGAAGGGTTGATGAAAAAGTTCTCTATATGCAAGCACATCCATAAACTGTTGACTCGAACACTTGTGTTAGATACCTCAACTGACAATAACTGACAAGTCCCCATCAACCAACAGCCAGCTTCTGCTGAGGGAGATGGTGCAAGCCTGGCATCCTATACCACACCTGCTTCTGGAAACTGCCCATATCTGATAGTTGTTAAAGTGAAAATTCTGAATTACCATAAATCAATGATATTTATTACTCAAGAATAGGGAAGACTTGGTTCTCCTCCTCTTTTTCCTTTCCATTTTGAAAACAGTATTTGTATTTGGAGCTATGTTTTCAGAAGATCCACTCTAATGAATGTCCATCTACATTTATGGAAAGGAGATATACAAATTTCTGTTTACTATGACCAAGTATATTTCTTCTTCGAAAGACCAAGTATATTTCTTGAGTCCAAGTGGTGTCTTCTATTAAGGACCTTTGTAACTAGTGTAGAAATGAATGAATGGGTTACTCATGAGAATTGAGGAAATAACTTACAGGTATCAACTTCAGAAAGTAGACAACTCCTGGGACACAAATTTCCAGTGCACCTTTAACAAGTCTATGGATGCCCAGGGAAAGATGTAGGAAAGACCTGTCAGATCGCAGGTGGCAATATGGACTCCTTCAGTACATCATGGAGGAAATCCATTGGGGGCAGTTCAGGTAGAGGAAGAAAGGCATTACTAAGTCTAGTCTCACACATATATGCAGGCTGAACTTTCGGATTGAGCTTCCGAGCACAAATCCCAAATGCAAACGCTCCTTGGACTGACCAAAAGATATTTCCTTGAAACTTTGTGTGGTGACTTTTGTGTGACATCACTTCCCCAAAATTAGAAACTAGAACCACATAAAATCTCTTTCTCATAAAACAGTATACCGTTCCTAATATTCGTCAGTATCAACCATGACGTTTTGAACTAGCTACCTTACTTTAATTTTTATTTATTTTTATTTAGTACTTTTTAAGTTTTATGACTACCTTATTTTTATGTGATTGTATGTTTTGAGTTGTATGTATGTGTATCATGTGTGTGCAATTGCTCAGAGCATCAGTTCTCCTAGTACTGGATTTAGGAGGTTCTGAGACACCAAGTTGAGATGCTGGGAGCTGAAACTGGTCCTCTGGAAGAGGAGCAAGCTCTCTTAACCAATGAGCCAGCTCTCCAGCTCTCCAACCATGATGTTTGATTAACTAGTGGTACCATTGGCACCTCTCTTGTGATAGGAAGCCATCAAAGAGGTTGTCATAAGTCATCAGAGCACATTTTCAAGATTGAATTTATGCTTTTCCAGATTGCAATCCTAATTAGGCAAAACCAAGTGCAATTATCTTTATTCTTGACTAGGTTTTATTCACAGTCAACAGCCTGCTTATTCATTCATGTTCTGTTTCAGTAAATATTTATTCATGATCTTACTGTAACAAATCATTGACAGTAACATAGTAATGCATGAGATCAACCCACTGCCTTCCCAAGACTAAGAAAATAATATACATGATCTTTTCCTTTTTGTAGTTGTTAAGTTGCACCAGAATTTTGGGGTAGAAAAGTAATAACTAAGTCTTCAGTGTAGATATTTGTTTCTATTCCTTTAGAACAGAGTTGAAGACCTTCTATATTTTCCTACCAGTCAATTCCTGTTGAAGGTTGACCTACTTTACAATAGGGTCTTTATCATTATCTTTAATCTCTATGCTGTAGATATCAATCACACTGATCTCTGAAGAGCAAAATACCTCTAGATGTTATTAACTATCCCCTAGAAGAAAATAATCATCCCCAGCAAGGAACAGCTGTCTTCTGGCCTTCCTGTGGAACAAGGAACAGCCTTGTTACACTCCTTGGCTAAGCAGCAGGACCTGTTAAGCCAGGATCCAGACACACAGGGCTTTCACCATGAGCAAGCTGAAACTGCTCATCTCTATGCACAGGAGGAAGGTGGGCAGAAGGACCTCACAAGGTGCAGAAAGCTGAAGCAGTATCCAGAGAAAGGTATCTATTATAAAGAGGCCGCTGCAAATATTAATTCCCTGAGGTTTAGAAAGCCAGTCTTGAAAGCACAATAAGATCCCTAGAGGCTGGCTGATTGAAAACATCAAAGGATGCAAGTTACCTAACCAGAAGGAAAGCAGAGACATTGAGGAGAGTCCCCCACCATCCAGGCCTTACACCAAATATCAGAAATAACCTCCACATGGAAAAGTAATATACAGTGACCTCTCATAAGAGGGCTAAGGAGGAAGACCAAAGAGGAACTGGAAGAAGCCCATCCCTACAGCAGACTGTCCACAAGGGCTTAGACAGAGCTCAGAGCAAGCTCTCTCAAAATGGTCAGAGCTCAGAGAGATGTTCCTGTAAGCACATGGGACCCCTCAGGAGCATGAGGAAAAGAAAATCAAAAGAAACTGTCCTACACCAGGAACTGTGTGTGAGCTATGGGGCACTACTGTCTGCCTCTGAGGGAGCCACCATAAATACGGTTCTAACAAAAGAGAATAAGACACTTGGAATCCTTCTCTGTGTCCAGCTCTAAGGCAACCACCGGAAGCAGATGAAGACCGGAGAGGAGGGATGGAAATACAGACAGCAACCTCTTCTGAAGCATTGACATAGAGGAGCTCCTGAGTCTGTGAATTTAGCAGGGGAGCTGAAATATGCCCTGGTCCTGATAATAGCAGCATGGAGTATTTTTTTATACAGCTAAACAGAAACACCTCAACTGCAGCCTTTGCTGGCCAAATTCTTCTACAGACAGTTTGATAGAAAATGAGAAATACCCCTTTTATGGTGCATACATATTTCTTGTCTCAATCTCTTTCTCTTATTCTTTTTTTTCTTGCATATGCACAGAGCCTAAAATTAATGTAAGATTAACAAATACACGAAAAACAACAAACAATGAAGTCAGCATAAACTTGACTCCAAAATGGTCTAAAGGCTGAAATCTTCCCAAAGAGCCTTCAATCCTCCTCCTCTTTCTCTTCCATGGCATATTGGTAAATCACATCAGAAATACATGAAGTTCAAGTTGTGGGAAGATCTAGATATGTAAGATTGATGTGACATATGAAAATAAGTCAGTATGATTTGCATATTAAGGAAATAAGGAAAAGGTCATGACAACAGATCAGAAATCTTGATGAAGCTCAACTATCCATAAATTAAAAACAGGAGGAAAGAAAACCTTTCTCAAAGTGTATATCATATCTCAATGTAATAACATTAGCTTCTTTTTTTTCTCCATCACTGAGGGTAAAACAAAAGAATATCATCCACTTTTTACACTTTTGTTGCTACTTCATAAAGATAATTTGGGCTACCATTATGAATCATCATGTAAATCTCTGTGTTTTCTAATGGTCTTTGAGGGAGTCATGACCCACAGTTGAGAACCATCTAGAGACCTTCATGTACATGTGCTAATTGATCCTCAACTAAAGCATCAAAGCCATCTGTACAAACAATTCCAGAGAATCTGGATATCTAAGAAAAATGATTGTGGATTTCTTACTTTATACTATTAACAAAAATTAATCTGATATTGACTATAGACCTAAATATAAAGATCGAAAACCTACAGTTTATGGAGAAAACTTAGCAGTAAATTACAACCTCTGGGAGGGTGATAAATGTTTACTTAATATTTTTGTTTACTCTTTGGAAATCCACTGTGTCTTGATCATATCCCCCACCCCTTTACCGTTGTTCATTCCCCATGACTGGAATCCTGCCTAATACATCTCCCTTCAATTTCAGATCCTGCTTTTACAAAATATTATTCAGTATCTACTTAGTGAAAGTAGATAGTACAGTCCTGTTATCATAGTCCATACGCAACTGGGTATGGGAAGGTAATAATTTTTTACCCAGAACATAAATGTACTGGCAATGAAAAAAATGACAAGCTAGGCTCAATAAAAATTAATCATTTGGTCTACCAAAATTCACCATTAAAAATGAATTGTCAGACCTGAATTAGAGAAACCTATATTCAATACTTATATGTTATGAAAGGCCATATAATCAAGTATCAAAAGGTTGTAAAAGTCAACAATAAAAAACACTCCAATTTATAAAAAATAAACCAAAGACTCGAACACATTCACAGCACAGAATGAAGAAATGACCTAAAAGTACCTAAAAGGTCCTCAGCATCATGGATCTTCAGGGAAGTGTCAACAAGTGTCACAGTAAGATGTCACTGCACACAAATCATGATGGCTAAATTAAATAAAAAGTGGTAACAGCAAATGGAGCAAATGTCAGCATAAGTAAAATAAATGTTGGCAAAGCTGTATATGGAGCAACTGGACACTCCACACATTGCTGGTAGAATTTTAAATGGTTCAATCAGTGTAGAAAACAATTAGACGCTTCACAAAAAATTAACCACAAATCTACTGAAAACACACCTCTTTCTCTTCCTATATATTTACTCAGAGAAAGAGAGAAACAGAGACAGAGAGACAGAGACATGTCACAGAAGTTCAGTTCTTTTATGTAATTGATTTTGTGTGTTCACCCAGTTGCACACATGCGTGTGTGTGTGTGTATGTGAGAGAGAGAGAGAGAGAGAGAGAGATACACATACCACACTATACGTGGAGATTAGAAGACAACTTTTAAGAGTCAGTTCTCTGTAGCATGTGAGTTTGAAGGGTTGAATTCTAATCATAAACCCTAGGGGCAATTCCCTTTACTTGCTGAGCCACTTTGGTGACCCCCTACAAGTTTTGATCACAAGTCCAGACTGAAAAAATGAGGAGGAGAAGGAGGAGGAGGAGGAGGAGGAGGAGGAGGAGGAAGAGGAGGAGGAGGAGGAAGAGGAGGAGGAGGAGGAAGAGGAGGAGGAGGAGGAGGAAGAAAGGAAAAAAAGAAAAACTTTTATAAAAGAGAATAAAGACATATATGTTTACTTTCCCTTGCTATGACCAAGTATTTGCAAATAACGTATAGGAGGAAAGATTTATTTAGACTCATGTTTCAGTGCCTTCAGCCCATGATTGGCCTTCATCAAGGCTTCCAGACCTGTAATCAATCAAACAAACATGTATAGGATTCTCTTAGATGATACAGAAGGTTTACATATTGATTTAAATGTCAAACACACATACACACATGTGTTTTATACACACATTATTTATACAATATATTATATATGTAATTGTCATACTTATATATGTATATAATTGTTCAATTTCATCAAACTAGAGGAGTTTTGGTATCTTATATATAATTTACTTTATTATATTAAATGTTACTTTATTTAACTATTTTTTAACCATCTGTAATTCATGAAAACATTTGAAAAAATACTTCCAGTGGAAGAATGGAAGTCAGTACCATCCTGACAAAAATCAGTTGGAGCCCTTGCTATCTGACCAAAGGATGGCTCTCGTCTACTTCCTGTGTGCTACAGCACAAGCCTTCAGTGTCATTAGTAAAAATGCCACATGTGTTCATCAAGTCCTGAGTGAGAATCACAGGACTGCTGGAGCAGAAGGACCAGTGGGATTCACCAACTGAAACACATCTTCTGCTTGTTTGTAAAGTCACACACAGGTCAACAAATATGTGCCAGCAACTGCTGTTTACTTGGATCCTGGTTCCTGTCAGGCTTCATGTGGAGGAAACTTTCTCTTGGAAATTCTCCTGTCCACATATCCAAGGGTGATGTTTCACAGCTTGAGGCTGTGAGCAAACACGAAGAATTGTTTACATGTAGGTCCCTGATACTTTCTCTTCCTGGATATTTTTGTTCAAGGGCATGAGCATGCAGCAAGCACTTGGGGTGAAACCCACACATTAGTAAGCGATGAGTTGACACACCAGTGTAGGGTGGGTGGGGCGATGAGTGGGGACACCATTTCCCTCCTCTCATCAAACATAGTTACAATGCTCCATATTCTTTGATGTCTCCTTTCCCATAGAGAAGTCCTTGGTACAAGTGAGGGAGGTAAGTTAGTTCGTGGGAAAAAAAATGTCTCTTGGGTTGTGAGCAGTACGTTGGCTCATGCCCAAGAAATGTCCTCAAGGTGTATGCCATGAGAGATGAAGTCACTTGGCTCATTTTACCAGCTTCAGGATGGCGTCAAGACCTGACAAAGCCAGGGAACACTTGTGAGGAAACAAATCTAAGGCAGGACCGTGTGGTGCTAGAAAGAGCTTCCGGCAAGAAACACAGTAGGAGCCTTGCTCAAAGAAAAGGCTGGGGAGACCTTTACCTGAGAAGAAAAGCAAGGCCATGGGAAGTGAAGTGAACTCAGACTGAAATGAACTTCCAAAGCCTCAGCCTGACCAAGACACACAGCTCCCTGAGGCAGGTTAAAGTCCTGGCAGCCCATCAAATTACTCTTCAGTATTTATTTAGTCAAAATAACAGCTGGGGGAGGGGCTCTAGAGGTGACCTTCCTTGAAACCTAACACATGATGTACAAAAAGGAACATATATCATAACATATAGCTGAGAAGACCCTACAAAATTAGTATAGCTATGTTCCCTGTACCTACACCAGGCAGGAGAAGATCAGAATTCCCTTGGCTGTCTTCCACTCAATTAGTTTCTAATGCTGAATCTGTTTGGAGTTTTGTTTTGTTTTGTTTTCTGAGACAGGGGTTTTCTGTGTAGCCCTTGCTGTCCTGTAGACCAGGCTGGCCTCGAACTCAGAGATCTTCCAGCCTGAGTGCTGGAACCAAAGGTGTGAGCCACTACAGCTCAACTCATCTGTTTGTTTTTGATCGACGATTTCTAAAGCTCTTCATGTTCACAGGTTACTAAACGATCTTTTCACTCACTGAGAACTGCCTCACACATGGCTGGTTTTGTTTCTCTGTAACCAGACAGGAACCCTTACTCAAATTTTTAATCTGAGGGCAGTGGTAAGTATGGACTATAAACCATTGTCCCCTAGGTACAGCTGTATGTTGTCATTTATCTGATTTCAGAAGGCCAAGCTGCTTGCTCCTGCTGTGAGGGACTGTCAAGTGACTGGACAGAGAGGGTAGCAGATTGTCATCACCCCTAATAACACACCTAAGTCTCCCTCCTGGTGTATGGGAGAGGGATTCACTGACTTCTTGGGGAAGCCCGAGGTTGTGGCTACTGCAGAAACTTATAATTTGGTGTCTTTTCCATCTCGTCTAGCCATGGCATCGCACACTGTGTCCATAACAATTGCACTCTGAAGTTCTAGAGCAAAGCTGGCATGCATGGTTTTTCCATTTGTCATGACTTAATCTCCACATATGACCTTGCTTCTTCTCAGCTTCTCTTTGACATATACAGATTGCTGACATCATTATTCCACTGCAGGACCATTTTGAAGTAACATGAGCATGTCTTGAACACAAGCATTGGTATACCAGCATAACCAAGATAACTAACTTCTAACTGACGTGAGAGAAATGTATTCAGTGAGATTACTTTGGATAAAGCTGAATGAAGATTTTATTATATTCAGAATGGCAAGCAATGTAAAACTTATGAAGGATCTGTGTCTGTGATTTTCTGCTTAGCATTTTCAGACTGTGGTTGCCCATGGCTAAATGAATCTGTGGCAAACAAAGATGGTGGGACGTTACTGTGGTTACTGTGTGCGTGTCAAGAGTTAATAGTAGATATTGCTAGGAAAGGGTGCGTTTAATTCTACCCATGAGCACCGTGTGCCTTAACAGACATAGAACCAACCTTCTCTTTGCAAGTTGTAAGAGGAACTATGGTGGCTAAGTTAACAGGCCCTTCCCCTGGTTCCTAACAGGAAGCATGTTAGTATCATTTATTTCTGACTGGTAACCCAGAAAGATGCTCAGTCTGTTATCAGATATGTGTGCCACAAAAGTCCTTTTTATCCTATAGCTTGACAAACCTTGTTCTCTTATATCTGAAGCCTCTCAAGACTCTTAGTTCATATCTGTAGATGAGACGAATGTCAAGGACAGGAGAAATTCCAAGCGTTCCCCTTTCAACATGGCATGGGGATTGTAAGTTCAGTTAACAGACACATTTAAAGCATGCATTCCAGCTGCTGAGGACACAGAGAAATATAATCCAGTCCATCTTGTAGAAGAGTGAACTGTCAAGCAAGGTATCAGACAAGTAAGCAAATGCTGGGGTGGAGATGCAAAGCCCTTGGCCTTGAGGAGCCCAAGAGACCTTCCTTGCATGAAAGAAAACTTTTGAAAAGACTCTTGCTCCAGAAATAAGATTTCACCAGCAGAATTGTGAAAAACAAAACAATAAGAACAAGAACCCGACAACAGTAGCATTAAAAAAAAAAATCCAGAATAAATTTACAGCAAAGTTGCGAAATGGCTGACATTAGTGTATTTTCAATAATAACAAACACTCATGTCTGTGCCGTGTGACTGCCTGTTGAAAATGAGTAGACCTGGGATCCATCACTGCTGGATCTTAATTTCTGGGACTGAGGACTGGAACTCTTCGGTTTGGCCATCTTTCTAGGTGATCCTGTTATACTTGAAACTTTAGCAACAGTACTCAACAGTAATAATACAGATAGGAGGTAAAGACAGAAGATGAAGGGAAAACTGGGAGTAAGGTGGGCGGCACGTGGGGAAGGGTTTCTAGGATGAACAGGAGCCTGCCTTTATCTGGAGTTTATATCTGGAGTATGTCATACCATGTGGTAGGCATGACTGTCTGTGTATTATGGAAGAATAGACAAAGACCCAGGAAGCAAATTAGCTTACAAATATCATAATGATGACAGATCTGTGAATGAAGCCAGGTGTGTCTGAACACAACACAGTGGTTAACCACCTAACTGCCCTTGTCTGGCATTCCTGTATTAGCTATGGTGTTCTGGTTTTGTTTGTTTGTTTGTTTATTCAGATTTTGAACAAGAGCTCGTCCACTGAGTGCTCTCATTTGGTTTGCTTGGTTCTCATCCTCCACAGGGGGTACTGAGATCTTTGTGTTCCTTGCTAGAGGAATGGAGGTCATCAATGCTAAGTGAACTCTAGTCCATAGGACTTCTGTACAGCAGTCCCACAACAGAGATTTGACTCTGGCTCCTTGTGATCATGTGGTTTCTGGCCATACCTTCCTTTGATTTCATAGTCTTGCTATTTGACAGGCTTTGTAAACAGATCATAGTCTTAGTTGGATGAATTTACAGAGAACTTGGTCTAAAGCCCTTCTTTTTATCTGTTTTGAGATCAAATCACTTAAGAATTAGTTTTATTGTATTCAGATGTATGTGGATTGGGTAAAACCATTGTGTACTTGTACTGGCTAGTTTTGTGTCAACTTGACACAAGCTGGAGTTATCACAGAGAAAGGAGTTTCAGTTGAGAAAATGCCTCAATGAGATCCAGCTGTAAGGCATTTTCTCAATTAGTGATCAAGGGGAGAGGCCCCCTTGTGAGTGGTACCATCTGTGGGCTGGTAGTCTTGGGCTCTATAAGAAAGCCAGCTGAGCAAGCCAGGAGAAGCAAGCAAGCCAGTAAGGACCATCCCTCCATGGCCTCTGCATCAGCTCCTGCTTCTTGACCTGCTTGAGTTCCAATTCTGACTTCCTTTGGTGATGATCAGCAGCATGGAAGTGTAAGCTCAATAAACCCTTTCCTCTCCAACTTGCATCTTGGTCATGATGTTTGTGCAGGAATAGAAACCCTAAGACAGCCCTCCAGGAGCCATTTATCTTGCTGAGTCTCTGTCTTTATCCACACTCTAGGGATAAGATGTATTGCTGGTGTGATCGTACATAGACATTAATGTCTGGATGGGAGAATTTTGTTTTACTGGACACATGACCAAAATTTTAGAATTGAAACTATGAGCTTTCTTTGTAAATGCCTTCATGTGTTTTGTTGGAGAGATAATTTATAAAGCCAGTTGTCTCTTATTGTGTGGTATTTTTCTAATCTCTTCATGGTATTAATGAACCAAATTACAATTGTTTGAAAAATAAATAGGCATTAACATAAATTGACTATCCTGTAATTTGTCAGAAATTCAGAATCCTTGACCTTTAATACTATGGGAGGCTGGGGAGAGGGATTTTGTTTTGTTTTTCTTGGAAATAAGATAGTTCAGGTTGACTAAAACAACCTTCCGATCCTCCTGCCTCAAGCTAGTATTATGGTCATGTACCCTTGTGTTCCACTATCAGACATAGAAAATAATTCAGAATCAATTTTGGCATTTACAGTCACATACTTCAGGTACAGTTTGGTCAATTAGACTATTTTAATAATTTTAGTTCAATAAAAGTTCTCAAATCTTCTCGGTCTCATCAGCATTAAGTATAGTAGAAGTATAGACTTTGATTATATATTAGCATAGCCTTCCTAAACATATACAGGTTCACATAATGAATAAGCGAGCATCATTTTTGTTAAGTATTCAAAATAATGAAATCTATAAATTGTGCTTAACTAATTTGAGTCCTACTGACAGTGTACCTTTAGTGGTAATTATGTTTTGCTATGTATCAGCTTGAAGACAATTTACAAGATCTTTAAGAAAATTCAGCCTTGGGCTGGTATTTGAGTCAATGCAAGATTGTTCTCCAGATATGCTGAAATAATTATTAATATGTGTCTGCAATTTTAAGGAAACATAGCATAGAGGAATTACAAGGATATAGAATATTGTAGAAATTTCTCAGTAGGAACTTTTATTCTTGTTAGTCTGGCTGGGTTTTTTTTTGGTTTTGTTTTGTTTTGTTTTTTTTCATGTTTACTTGTGAGATTTTCAAGAAAAAGTTTCAGAATACTAGGTTTGGGTTTTCTCTGTGGTAGGTAAGTGGCGTCCCCCATCCGTGGATGATTGCTTGCTTGTAATTGTTGTGATTGAAAGTTTGTGAAAGGGTAATTTCTTTGTCTTTTGTGCAATCTGCCAGGATAAGAAATGCACCATGCCTTTCCAGAGTAGCATGCTGCAGTTTGTATGAAGCTTATTGCGCCTCCATCCACTGGTGCTGATGTAAGAAAAGTCCTTTAAGCTGGGTGGCTTGCAAATGACAGATGTATACTTCTCACCATCCTGGAGGCTGGAAGTCCAAGAGCAAGGTAAAGACGGGCCCCTGTCTGGTGAGTGGCTGCCTTGCTGATTCCTAGACTCTACCGCTCTCTGTATGCTCACGGGTCCTGGTAGAAGACAGTTCTCTGGGTCCTTCTCAGAGGAACACTTCATCATTACCTCATCAATCCCACCAAAGGTCCCTTCACCTGATACCCACAGCAGCCTCCTCAGATACTTAGAGAAATGCCTTCCTTAGGAAGAGGCTGAACTCTTCAATCACATTAGCTACCATTTTTCCATTTTAACTCTTTTGTTGTTGTAAGCAAATAGATAGTCAAGCACTGTTTCTTAGCTAACATATCTCTTTAGCTTAATTGTCAAATCTCATGACAATTTTGATTTTTTTCTTCCTTCTTGAAATATATTATTATCATTATTCTGTGTATGTGTGTGCACATGTGCATGTGAACGCATGTGATGTATATGGGGGGGACATACCCATCTGGGAGTCTGCTCTCTCCTTCCACCATGGGTTCAGAGGATTGGACTTGAGTTTTCAGACTTGAATGGCAAGTGCTTTTACTTGCTGAGCCATCCCACCAGACTTTAAGATCACATCTAATGACATCTTTTATACCCAAAACGATTTCTGAACTTTTCTAGAGTCCTTGGCGAGTTAGACTTACTTGCCTTTCCTTAGGGAAAAATGGGATAGACAAAATGTCATAAATATTTCCCCCAAAAAAGTAGGCTATCTATATGCAAAGTTCCCAGAGAATTTTCAATACCAACACTGCCCAAGATGTCTCAATATTCATCACAGTGCTAGCTCTGCCTTACCTCTGCAAACAACACTATAGAGCAGATCTCTTTTAGCTGTGGAGAACATTGCCAGATTCTGGGATGATGCCTATAGTCAAGTAATACCAAGACCCCCAATTTAACTCCTTTTCTATCTCAGTTGGTGTTTATCAAGTTCAGTGGTCATAAATTTTGCACTCTGAAAATATAATAGCAAACCTAACATGGATTTCTTTTTCTTTTCCCACAGTTTCATCACCGTAGGGTTCATTATGTTCACCACAAGTATCAGAAATGAGAAGACAGTGTCAAATTCCCTGGAATGGAAGTTACAGGCATGAGCTACCCTGCAGGTTCTGGGAACCAAATCTAGATCCTCTGCAAGAACTGTAAGCCCTCTTATGCACCGAGCCATCTCTCTGAGCCTCTGAGAATAATGCTTGTTTATTTTCCTAAATTGAAAATATCAGTTCTTCCTTGAAAATAGAAAATGACTATGTCTAGGATTGCTTTGCAGATTTTTTTTTTTTTTTTTGGATGAGCTTTATTGCCTTGTTGTGTATGGCACGGGAACAACCGGCTTTTCTTGTTGGCTGTGTTATTCTCATAATGAACTGTCGATTTACTCTCACTAGGAACAAATTAACCCTGGCTGGGCCACACCTTTCCCTGTTCAGATTGTTTTCATCTTTTCTCTGATGCATCCAAGGGAGGTGTTGGGAATCAGCTGCTGGGCAAGACATCTTGATCTTCAAGATTGAAAAGTTTCTTCATAGCCCTGGTCAAAAGGACACTGGCAGACACTCTGGGTCCAGGCTTCTTCTGATGGTGTCAGTTAGAAGCTGAGAACATAGCAGTAGGCTGAGTCAATGTATTCAGATCTCTGGCTGAGGAGCAGATAAACACACAGGGCTGCTAACTCCAGACTGAGTAGAACAAGAATTCATTATACTGGGGAAGGAATAGCTGACAGAGTGTTGTGGGGTTTGCTTGGAATGTGGTCATTCTAATATTCTGTGTTCTGGATCGTAAGTTACTATAAGTCCCAGTAATTTAATTACTGAGATGAGCTATTCATAAGTGATGTTTTCCTTTCTCTGCCTGGGACTCCTCTGGATTTGGGGAAGTCTTGAGTTTTGTTTTTTTTTTTTTATTTTATTTTCGTAGCAATATAATTCTTTGCATAAGTTTTGTAAGGATCTGTCTTTCTTGTTGCCATGACTTAATTGTGCATTGTGGTTGTATAACTAATCACTAAGGACATTGTCTGGGATGCCATACTTGAGAGTGTTTAGTTACTCGGAACCAGAAACTTTTCAAGAAGTCAGGTTTGCTTTAGGGAGAAGATACTACAAGACCTTCACTGGCAAACAAACCTGATTTCTATCTTAGATCTTCAGCCTCACACCGGAATATGGGAGTCACCTAATTGGCTGACTCAGCATCATATGCTGAGTCAATCCAGAGTGAATATTTTTCTAAACTTATAGATGCTACAGGTACAATCTAGCCGAGAGCTTTTGGCTTATCTTTCCACCATATATATTCCAGTCTGAAATTCCTTGTGAAAATTTCTAAATAGCTAGTTCAAAAAGTCTGCCTGTTAAATTATCACTCTTGCCATGCCTACTTAAATACCTCTGTGAAACCTGGCTGCGCTCTCGTTTTCTAATGAGGCCAATAATAGTAGCAAAAATAATATTTTTCATTGAAAGTGTTTGGCCACAGGAATTCTGTGTCTTATCAGAAGCTAATAATCAGGTATACACACTTCTAGGCTAGCCAGTGTCATTATGCTTGCTGTTTTGCAGAATTCTAGATCTCTTTTTAAATGGCACACAATGGACGAACATGCAAACTCTGTTTTGTCTAGAGAAATTTTAATTGACTTGCTCCTCAGCTGTGGGGAAACCAGTTTGGGTACCTGTCAACTGGATTGGATCTTGTTGTGATCCCAAGTTGCCAACCCTTATCTGACTTTCAATCCTTCCAGTTCCTTTCAAGGTTTAACCTTAATCCTTCAAACTGGCATTCCTAATGTTTCTCTCTGCCACTTGACCTAGTTCCTAGATTCCTATGGGAACTCCAGGTCATAGCTAACCTCAGATCCAATCTTTCTTTTTTCCTGAAAAGGCACTACAAGGTTTATCCCTCTGTATAGCCTTACATCTAGCACTTCATGGACTGGCTGTTGTTGCCTACTTTAAATCTTCTTGCAAAGGGTCAGCAAGAAAGAAGCCTTATCCACAGAGTCTCCAAAGACCCGATGATCTTGACGATCCAGCCCAGGGGCTCTAGGAACCTCACCTGGAAGTTCTACAGTTCTAGCAGAAAAGGGAGTTCCTTGGCATAGAATTCTGGCAAGAAAGAAGGTATTCTAAAGGCAGACATTTGTGCCAGTTGCTTTGCCTGTCAAACAGTAGAAAAAATCGTCCCTAAGGAATAAAATCCCCCCCCCCCAGAAATCCCACACAGATGGGGAGGGAATAGCTGAAACCAAAGGAGGGGTTCCCTCTCAGGGAAGGGATTTGACATAGTTTTGACAAGTTGTCCAAGTAACTATCCAGAACAGTCTGAGTGGAGATGCTGGTGATCAATGAGGCAGGACTATGCCTCAATCATGGCTACTTAATTACACAAATCTCTTGCATTCTATCAAACCTAAACTCAGTCCAAGTACTCTGGACTTTGGGGACCACCCAATGGTCTTATTTGTTCCTCTTCCCAGTGTGGCCACATTGAAGAAATTATCTTCCTCTACTTTTTACTCATCTGGGTCTCTTTAACTAGCATATTTGGGAGAGGTTCAAAACCAGGCTTATTGTGATTTCCAGGATCCAGGTTCTCACCCCCAGTAGGACAGTAACACAGAGACCTCTAAGAATCCACTGGATTGCTTGCCCTCAGTATTTGACTCCCAACTCTGTTTTTGCATACACATTTATAGCAATGCTTCCTTCCCATGAAAGCTTGCTTCTTTCTTTCTTTCTTTCTTTCCTTCTCCTCCTTGGTTTTCTGAGACAGGGTTTCTCTGTGTACTCCTGGCTGTCCTGGAACTCACTCTACTCACTCTGTAGACCAGGCTGGTCTCGAACTCAGAGTTGTACCTGCCTCTGCCTCTCAAGTGCTAAGATTAAAGGCCTGCACCACCATTACTTATGCCCAGCTGCATATTTCTTGGAAGGCACCTAGGCTACTAAACCCTGGAACACTGACTGTTGCCATCATCATTGCTGTATAGATGGTATAACTGGTTTAGCAGGAAAACATCTCTTCTCTGAGAAACTATTCAGAGAACTTCCTTGGATCATACTGCTTAGGGGGGTTGATGAGGGTCCTGGAATGTTTCAGGGCTGAATGATATTCATTTGAAGCATAAAAAGAGAATTGAGTTTCATCTGAGCACTATGTTCCTCAAGAAATCACCTACTTTTTGTTCTAAAAAAGGTGAGCCTAAGAAGACCAGCCTGTTCCCACCACTTATTTCCCTCTATATTATCACAGTGAATGAAGGCCATACCTCTCCTTCCTCAGGATTCCTAAAGACTTATGGATGGCTCCTCTGTGAATCCATCTTTGTAAAAGTTCAGGTCTCCTTTCTTTTCATGAGACATTTTGCATTAATGGTCAATATTCTTGCTGTAACTGTCTAAATAAAACTATCTTCTTAGTTATCCAGTATACTTTGTCTTTCCCCCAACAAGATACTCAGTGGCCACTAACTAGAACAAATTGAACCAGTCTTTAGAGGCCAAACCAGAGACCAACGTACACAGCCATACCTGTTGCTAATCATAGTTTAGCAAACCGTTCAGCTCCAAAAAGCAACCAAGTTGATGTGTAAATTAAACACTTCATTCCCCTAACTAGCATGGAAATTCTTAATCTGTTGAGGAGGTATTTGTGACCATGGTGGAGGTTTTGAGTATTAAATAATTCTACTTTTGATTAAGAACAGACTTTTGCATATTTTATTATAGTACTGGGTAGAAATCAAAAAATCCCCAAATGTAGTTAAACTCCGTTGAAAATGCTTTCTTTTTATTCAAAGATAAATTACAAAAATTTTAATCAATACCATTTTGGATTTTTCTATTGATGTTTTGCTGATTTAAGATTTTCACTACTATTAAATTAATTATTCTCTCTGGTCTTTATCAAGATAACTTATAGGGAAAAACCCCCAGCACCATTTGCGGAGCTTATAGCTGCTTGTTTCCATTGCCTGTTCGGGTTGTGTTTCTTTAAGATCTCCGGTGCTGCTGTATTCATTAGACTGGTTGAATTCTAAAATGACAAGTCACCTCTTAATGATTCAGATTCCTGCTTCCCTTCCCCATGAGTCAATAATGTGAGCATTTTAGGCTGTTCTTTTTATCGAGTCATTCATAGACAAAAGAGTTTGTTGAGAAGCCTCCATACCTGTGATTGAGTCTTGAATCTCTTGCATGGGATCCCTCTCCTACCAGTCTTGCTTTTACTACAGAGGGGTTTATTACCCCAAAGGAGCCTTTATAATTTCATGTGTTTTTTTCTGAATTAAAAAAGCTTGCTGAGTAAATTATTTGAATGTGTAACTCTTACTCACTGCCTAGTATTAGAACAATTAGCACTTAATTTCAAGAAGTTGTAAACTCAAGAAGATTTCTCATCAACAAAATCGTACAAATAAACTACCAGCTTCCACGGGGTGTTTCCAGACGTGAACTTGTGCTTGCAAAGCTCTCTGAAGATCATCTGATACTGGGTAGTGTTAGCAACCATGTGCATTTGCCTTGGACACTATTATGAATTCGAATGGCTTGGAAATGTTTTCTATTCTTTCTAAGTTGTAGACACATGCGTTGGATTGACATTTTAGAGGGTCGAAGAAAGCAAATCATAGCCATTGTATCTACATTCTAAACTTTGCAGATGTTATGGTACTGATAGCCAGAATTAACTTCAAAGGAACCTAGGATGGTGGGCAGGATGTATGGTGTAGGTAGATGAAATGACGTCAGTCACAACTTGACACTTATTAAATCTGTAAGATCGTACATCACATTTATTATATTCACCTTGCTAATGTAGGATATGGTTGAAGATTGCAAGATTAGAAGTTTTAAACTTCGTATGTCCATGCCAATTAGTACAAATTTTAAACCAAGCATGCCCACTGTTGAAGTTCAATCATTTCCAACCTTTACGTTTACTCTGACCCTTCTTTTATGATCCATGTCTCAAATGGTGCCCCCCCATATGCAGGAGATAGTGATGAAAGATGTCCAAAACATTTTTAAATTTAGTTTACCTTTGTGTTTACTGATTGAAGCTTTGGGTAAATGTTATTACTATGAGAATGATGCATAGGACAAGTTGGAATAAACAGGTGCAAAAACAATTCCCTACTAAGTCAAGTAGTCTACCACTGGGGATAAACGTTAATAAGAAAATTTGAGCCACACAAACTTCCCAAAAAAGAAAGTATACAAAATTTTTATACAAAGTTCTTCAAAATCTTCTGAAGTCTAACCACATGTATTGGAAGAATGTCACCTCCCTCCATCACTTTATCAAAATCCAAAACCTATGTATGTGTTTATAAATTCATTGCATAGGCATCTGTTAGTTGGCATGTTATAAGCTAGAGGCACCAGGGAAGGTCCATTCTTCAACCTGATCTTCAGATAAAGGTTGTAAAGTTAAACCATGGTCCAGAATACTTCCATAGGAGACCAAGGTGTTTCTGAAACTGTGACTTGCTTCAGGAGTTATCCTGATCTACAGTGATCATGCTGCCCACCAGAGCCCATGGGTTCAGAGAATTTAGAGCATTGTCAAATATTCATCAAATGCATCCTATTTAAATAATGACGTCCCCAATCTCTCATGGCCTAAGTTGATCAGAGAAGAAAAGACTCACCTTCTTAAGTGACACCTCCCGCAGTGTTCTTCCTGAAGCAGGTTTTATCAAGCCTCTGTCTACACTCTGCCTTGGGTTTGCTCAACTGTAAAATCAGTCTGCTAAAAGTTTCCAAGGAGAAAAAGGAGACCTCACAATATTTCTACATCTTCCAAAAGATCCCAGAATAAACAAGGGGACATGCACAGTAAGAGGGACAGCTATGAAACTGATGGACCTCTGACTCCTGTGAACTCTGAGACACTGGCATGCCACTTAGG
This sequence comes from Rhynchomys soricoides, assembly GCA_019843965.1. Taxonomy (NCBI): domain Eukaryota; kingdom Metazoa; phylum Chordata; class Mammalia; order Rodentia; family Muridae; genus Rhynchomys; species Rhynchomys soricoides. Next base: position 7,949,469 of record JADRCH010000055.1, on the reverse strand, counting down.
GATGCTGGAAAAGACAATAGCACACACACACACACACACACACACACACACAGACATGAAATTAGAAATTGTTTCATCCTGCTTGATCAGTAGCCATTGGCATAAGAATTCTAGAACTTTCACATGGAAACCAACCACTTTCTTCAATCACGTGCCCTCCTCCCAACCCAGCATCTGTAGACTTCATACCTAGTCCAGTTGGGGTTCACTTGGGGCCTGCTCTACAATTTGTCCTAATCCAGTGCCAGCGGTAGTTTGATACTGTGAATAACATCCCTAAATACTTTCACAGCAATTTAGGCGGAAGGGACATGGATTTCCTCAGAATATGAAAAAGAATAATAATACAGAAACAGGACATTCTGAGCTGGCAAAACTACTTCCAGATTCCTGAAGGGCTGTATTCCAAGATACATCTCATCATGGCTAGAGCACATCCCTTCTCTCTGTTTTAGCCAGTGGCATCAGCCCTATCTCTCTGCCTTATCATTGCCTAGCATTTAAAGTGACATGGTGTTCCTGACCCCCCTGCTATTCATCAGTGCAGCTTCTTCCCCGTGCTGGCTTCAGAGACAGCAGTGATTGATAATGTCCTCTGTGACACCAGGGTTGGAGGTGGGTATTGCCCATTCTACCAAGTGTTCTGCCCTCTGTGCTTTGAAATGATGAAGTGAGGTAGCTGACAACGTATCATCCACTGGAAGTGCTCACAGTGAAAGCTCAGAGTGTGTATGGAACATCGATTTTCCAAGGAAAACAATAAAAATCCAGCTCTACCCACAGCCCACTCACAAACAGACACAACCTTCCTTTCTCCCCATTTTAGGAAAGAGGAAACCTCTTCTGATCTGGAAAAGTTTACAGAAAACAAAACAAAACGAAATGAAACAGGGATCCTAAGTTTCACTACTGCTATTTGTCTAAGGTCTCTGGAGAAGCCAGGAGTTTGGTGTATCTTTCTCCTTGGCTGTCAAAGGACTTTGACCAGTGGTCCCAGCTTCCTGACAGGGATCTGGTGAGAAGGGGACTCGAAGGTGGAAGGAAGTAAGAATGCTGTGGGAAGCCAAGTTCTCTAGAAAGACTCAGCTGACTGTGAAATCTAGAAGGCCATGGAGAGTCACTAACAAAGCATCCATCCTGAACGTCAGACTAGTTGCTCAGGCCCTGCATTCATAGAGAGGTGGGAATGAATGAACTCTATTGAGAACAAGTTGTTGCAACATGTCGAGATTTTGGGCTTAAAACTAGCATTTTCAAGACTTCAGGAAGAAGATAAACACTGCCTTGCATTATAGAGCAAATGTCATTCCACTAAAAGAATTCTCTTGGACTCACTTGAGTTTCACTTGGTAAATGAATGAAAAAGCGATAATTGAATGTTTTTCTAGCTACTCATTTAACGATGCAATAAGATGGATATACCTCTTCAAGGTTCTCCCGCCCCACCCGCAGGCTGCCTTTTTATTTTTCTGTCAGGGATCCAGTCCAGGGCTGGTGGGAGCTCTAGCTCTGACTGGGTCAGCTAACTTTATCTGAGAAGCTAGGAGGTAACGTTTTCCTGGAGACTGCTTTACCTACCCCCCCTCCCCAGCCTCCCAGAACCCCATTTTTTAGATTTGCTTGAGGGCCTCTTCCAGATGAACTCCAGAAATCTGTAGGTGAACCAGCAGGTTCTGTGGTGCTCAGGCCTGCCAGCTGTGCAGAAGCCCCTGCTTGCTATATGACTTCAGTTCACTCCCTGCTCTGGGTCTCTGCTTTCTTTTCTTTCCAGAAAAACAAAACAAAACAAAAACAAAACCAACAAAGTTCCAATGTAATATTAGCAAGTCTCTTTCCAAGGGAATGCCTCTAGCTGAATATAATTCCCCTCACTGCTGTGCTCTGGAGAAGCACAGGTGGAATTAAAACCAATGGTTTTCATCAGCAAAGAAGCTAATCCCTGGGGAAAAGGAAGTACTCATTAGTGGGATCCTCTCTCTTCATCACTGCTTCCCGCCCAGGCTCTACTCTCCTGAGATTAAAGCCCTGCTGGGTCCTTAAGAGTAAAGAGAAAAATCTGTCTCAAGCACATTGTCAGAAAGCACACTTTTTTGGAAACCCAGGAGGAAGTCTGACTGACCATCCTAGGAGCTCAGCTCATTTCCTCTGGGTGCCTGAAAAGAATGCACTGGCTGCCTGCGAACCCCCCAGCTCCTTGAACTGCTGATCTGAATCCCAGAGGAGGGATCCGAGAAAGAGAGAAAGACTGCTTACATCTTTGTTTTCTTGCCAGTTACTGAAGCAGCAATCATGGAGCCAAAAGACAGAAGAGTTTAACCTATTAAAAACGACAACCCCATCGTTCCAGTTTTAGCATTTTCTGAACTGTTTTATTCGGTGGCTTTTCCCATCCCTGCCACCTCTTAAATGCATTGCACTGGTGTTCTCTAAGCTCTGTCCTTCATTTTCTTGGGACCACCTCAACACCTTCACTGTTGGACTTGTTCTTAAAACTTAAAAATGAAGAAATAAAATCCCGTAACCCCACCTCCAGCACTATCCCCCCACTCTTTCTCACTGAATAGATGAGGGAGATCCTGAGGCAGAAGGTTGGAAAGTTTGCTCAATAGGAAATGGTAGCCAAGTTCGGGCCAAGTGAAAGTGGTCAGGGCTTTAGGACACCCCCACCCCCAGCTTGCAGCCACTGCTAGTTACACAGTGGCAAGTCATTCATTAGGTGAAGTAAAATAGCCATACACACACTTTTTCCATATACCTTACTTAGACAGTGTTTTAAAATGTTAATAATTTAACAGAGGATGAAAAAGAATTGCAGTCAGCTGCCTAGGATGTTGGCCATGCAGGCCAGAAGACTGTCATTTGACCTACCTTGTCTCAGTTAGGATAACAGTAGTCATCAAGAGTTAATATTTGTTAAATGCTGGGCATCCCTTCAGTCTTTCCTAGAGAAAGGCAGTGAAGATTCTAGAAGCCCATCAAGCTTCCATGAGTCTTTGCTGATAGAACCATTTGCAATACTGTTTGGGCCAGCCAGAGAAGGAAAGTGTGTGTGTGTGTGTGTGTGTGTGTGTGTGTGTCTGGGGCACTCAGCCAGTACTGAGCTTGGAAGAATAAATAGTTCTCAGTGTTCCTTAATAAACAAAATACTTACCCTGAGCAAATAAAAGGCACAGGCAACCTCTGTGGATTAAACGGGCCTTGCCCTCATAGCAGCCGCTGGGTGAGACACAGTGAATAGTTGCGTGCTGGAGGATCATCTTTCCATCACTTCCTCCAGCCCAGTACTATGGAGAAAGCACCTCTCACCACACCATCAGCTTAAACTGTTGGAAGCTGCCTAATGGCCGGAGAAGCAAGGTTAATGAATGGTCTCCCTGGGAATATCTTCAGGTAACAAGAAGCAGAGGCTGCACTCTATGGGGAGACAAGACCTAAAGCTTTTATTTTGTGTTTTCTTAACACAATCCAAAAGCAGTTTTTATGTACAAATGCGTATTTTATTAAGTATCATGTATCTTCTTTCTAAGTCTCTGTTTTCTTCATATCGTATGACCTTCAAGGTCAACTAGCCATAAAAGCATTTTTTAAAGCAAGTATCAAGTTTCCTGTTTAAATCAAGCCAACACCCTAGTTTCTTTCTAAGTTTGACCTTCCTAGAGAGCCACCTTTCACCATTTCCCTTCGGGATTATCACTTTTGAGTTTTTTCAGAAATAATTCACAAGTCAGTACAGTAGGGAAAAATATTTATTTTCTAAAATCATTACCTTGATAGGCAAAACAAAGCAAGTTCTCAATTTCATTCAGAAATATATTTTTTTTAAAAAAAAATACATAGACCAATATGGCCTGCCCAGACATATATTTAACATGGTAAATATAAGAAATAAATTGTTTGAATATAAATATCTATAAAAAAATAAGTACATCAAGATTCAATCTAACCTCTTCCATTAGCCAGTTACAATACATACGGGAACATATTTTTACTGCTAAAAAAGGACAACCAGATTTTTCAACACGTTCACAAACAACTCTATACCATTGTGTTTCCCAAGGTCAAGGGCAGCGGCCAGATTCTGTCATCCTTTGTCTCCTAAATCAGAGCTAGCAGATTAGCATGGAAATGTTTCAGCTACTTCTGACTCGGTTTCTGTGAGGCAAGGATTCAGTATAGGGTATTGGGAACTGGGTAGCAGAGAGGAGAGAGTAGAGAGGCAATAATCAAAGGTGAGAATGTGTATGACAGTGCAGAAAGGTGAGGTAGACTCATATTCATGAAACACATCCTAATGTACAGTAGTAACAGTTGCTTTGAGTTTTGCATTTTACAACTAAAAAAAAAAAAAATTGTCCTTGTCTTAAAAAAAAAAAAACCTCAAGTGTTTGTCCTTGGAGAATGTTTTCAATTTGTGCATTCCTCAGAAAATTTTTGCATGGACTTTGGAGTTTCTCCCTGAAATGTGCCAGGCGCCTGAGTCAGACACGAACACTCCCTAAGGACTTTCTACAGAAACTTCGCCCTGCCATGGAATCTCCTGGCTCTCTGGATGATGCCACTCTAGAATGGCATTGTGTCTCTGCTCTCTGAGAGGTCCAACGGTCATTCCCAAACAGCAAGAAGAGACAGAAAAGCACTCGCTACCAGCAGATGCAGACGAAGACAGGTTAGGGAACACCTCAACCTTTCTTGGAATGTTTGGAACAAAGATGCTGGTCCTCTGCCAGTCTGAACAAGAAACTGTAGAAGCTGGACAGATGTTCTTGCTACGATCCCAGCCAGCATGGAGAGTGCAGAGTTGGCCAAGGGGCTCGCTCTATATAAAGGATGGCTTCTAAAACACCAGGGAGCTCTGTAGTCAATGTGCTCGGTTGTGTGTCAACTTCGGGTCTCTATAGAGCTCAGCTTTCAACTTTGCAACCCGAAAAGATGTCTTGATGCTGTTGCTGATGGCCTCCAACCTATTAAAACAAGACAAGAGAAAATAAATGTTATTTAAACACACACTCACAGAGAGGGAAACGAATCACTCCTTGGCTAAAGAAATGTCTAAAATTAGAGTTTGGCACCAACACACCAAGTCTTAGTTCCTGGCCTTTTATACCAGTTGTGGCAATGTGGTGCTCTTTGATAAATCCTCAGTGTCTATGACTATTGTGTGAATAGACCCTGCTGTTTATGCTTAGAGCTGCAGAGAGGAAGCCTATGAGCATGCCTACAGGGAGTTAAGGACCAAATGTTATGCTTAAGCAGCTTCATCCTCTGCCTCTGCATCCTACCCTCTGGCACACTGGCACCTTCTAAACCGTATAAGGAATGGAAGCTAACAGGTGGATGGGAAGAAAATTAGAGAAACTCCAGGGAGACCTGAGCAAGTGCTTAGTGACAGTTTAAAGAATTGTGTGATTTCAGTGGGTGAGTGTGAGTGTGCACATGTGTGAGAAGGAACACATAAAGAACTGGAGCATCAAGTTAGTGGTTAACGGAAGACAAAGTAGAAAATAGGTATTGATCCTTAGGTTAGCTCAGCAACTGTGACCAGGCAGAAAGAGAACCCAAGGTGGCAGGTATGAAGGAAGCTAAGCGTGGTTGTTCCCACACCGGAACAGGAGCCAACTCAGCAGTCCCTCCCCACAGACACATTAGGCTCAGAAAACTTTGGTCACAGAATGCCTTGACCCTGGATTTCTTGGAAACACTTCTAGAGATAGGAGTGAACCTATGACAGGTCTGACCAAGGGTTCTTTTAAGGTTCCACACCTTCTCAGTTTCAAAAAGTTTAGACTTTGGAAGGATCATCAAAAAGCTGCTGTAGCCACCCTGTGAGGTCACCTAATCCAGCCCTCTCTTCTGTCACAGGAAACAATCAAAATGACACCTGGCTCTTTAAATTTCCATATTTCAATAATAGTAACAGAATAAATCTGAAAAACCGGCATGTTCTAAATCTCACCAACCTAACCTAATGGCTTCATTTCCCTTTGGCAGTTTGAATAGCTATTGCTTTTTGAGTAACTTATATAAATATTTTAATGTCTTTTCCTTGACATGATTTTTAGTTTCTCGAGGCAAGCAGAAAAGAAAAGATCCAGAGGAGAAAAGACTGGATGCACTCAAATGCTAAAGCTGCCTCTTAGTGTGGAAGCTCCGGCTACAGACTGAACAGTGTGTGCTAAGACACAGTAGGCAGGTGTCTGCACCCAAGGACCCAGTATCTGAGGAGCTCTTTGCTCTTTTAAGTCCACAGACCATGACGACTGTTACTGTACTCTAGCTTTTCCCCCACTAGGAAGGACTAGGGAGCCATTAGCACTGGCGTGCAGGGCTAGGAATCCTCATGAGCCCCTTACCTTCTTAATTTCCTTCCTTCCACCAGCTGCTGATAGATACACTTCTTTCCCAGCTTGGAACAGGCTCTTCCCTTCTTGAAGTCCTTTAAGCCTTTCTGCATGGTACTCTGGGCTCTGTGAAGACAGACGGGGAAAACCATTTTAGTGATGGTAGGTTGATTCACCTTGCCTCTCCATGGTTCCGCTCCTTTCTCTAAAGTGAAAGACAGTCTCAGAGCACCCAGGTCAGCCTGCTGGACAAGTCAAAGATGCTTCCACTCACCTGAGTTCTTTTCCTGCTTGGCAGAAATTCCAGCACTTCTTGTCTTTTTGGTGAGCACACTGACATCTATTCCCCTGGTCTGTGGCCTTTATGGGAAGTAAGTCTTTCAAGGAACGCTTGGACCTGGAAGGGCTTCCCAGCCCATATGGGACCACACGCCTGTTATGGAAAGAGAGAAGGAGAAGATATTAGTTTAATTAATAATCTTTCAAATGACACATTCTGTGAGTATACAATTCAGAGCATTTGGACAGCTCATGATAGCAAAGTAAAGAAGCCATTTGGTGTGTCTGCCCACCAATGGTCCTCAGTGTATGTCCCCAAATGGGGAAACACGAGCTTTTCTTCCGATTCAATGACATCCCATTTCAATACTTAACAATGATATTTCATTTCTTCTAGACACAGTTTTATTAAAATTACAACCTGTGTGTTTCTGCTTTGTATTTTCATTCTTTTCTGGTGTCATATGGGTTGTGGGGCCAGAAAACAGAAGGGCAGCAGCAACACCAAAACACAAGATTTTCTACTTCAGTCATGTGTGATAATGCTAGACGTGCTGCCTGGTGGAGCACGGTGTATTGGTGTACTGCTCCTAGAGTTTGGTAAAACTGAACAGCTGTGAAGGACTTGGTATCAAAATGCTCTCCGGCAACTTGCAATGAGTCCATTTCAACTCTCACAACGAGAAATGTAGACCTCCCCTTGGTAGAGACACTACTAAGGATTAGATCCGCAATGGTTTGGGTCTGGTTTGGTTTGAAACTTGGCCAGCCATTGTAGACAGACTAAATGTGTTTGTTCTTTCTGATGATTGCTTCTAATGAGTGCACCAGTGTTGGGGGCTGAGGGGAAAACTACCTCTGTTCACTCGGAAGGTACAAGAGAAACCTATGGTCACTGTTCTGATCTCTGCCTCCATTTACAGTTGTCTAAAGTCAGAGGAGAGAAGCAAGAAGCTCAGTACCCCGGGGGCTCTAGCCCTGCTATCAGCCCATTCCTGCCCAAGCCCCTTCAATATTTTGTTTCTTAGTTTTTCTATAAGTAAAACAAAAGAAATATATCATAATTTTCTGTTATATCTATTCCTATGGAATAGATGGCAATGTGCCTCTCTGAGAAGTACAAGTAGACTACCCTACACAGGACCTGGGTGATTTGATCCTTACACCCACATCCAGAGTCTCCTGCTAAGTTCTTCTATCCCTTTCTTGTCTTCGAATGCACAGCCTCTTCCTGCTTGTCCTCAGACCCTTCGATCTGACCCACATTAGCAGCTTGACTCCTAGCCTCTTAGAAGATCCTCTCCTAGATGGCTACCACTAAGCTGACCTGTGTCAGTCAGCATGCTTCCCCTTGGGAGGTTTTTTTTTTTTTTTTCTTCAGAAATGCTAAAGCCAGAAGCTTCCCAGAACAGAAATCCAGCCTGGGCTCAAGGCTCCAGAAAGCCCCAGTAGTAAAAGAATGGCTAGGGTTCCGATGCCCTCTAGAGACTCACTCGGGAGTGTTGACCCAGATGATGTCAAGGTGGCAGAAGTAGACACACTCCTTGTCCATCAAAGAAGAACAGGAGCAGCGCTTGGACCTGCGGGGTCTCCAGGATGTGCTGGGAGGGGGGCTCTGCACCTCATTCTCAGCTCGGGTACTGAGCTCTGCTCCCAAGACAGCTGTGAAGAGAACAGAGGGTCAGGTTGGAATGAATCTCTCTTCAGGCGTCCAGAGCAAGCACCTGCATCCTAGTATTCAGGCCAGATCTAGCAGCTCAAATAGAAGCAGACAAGGCATAAAACTGCCTTTAGCCAGAAACACAAACAGAAAGAAAGAGCTTCCTTTGTTCTCTACACTTAACAGGACTTCACCCTTACCCTGGCTGGCTTATCCACCTGCAGGGAGATTACACACACACACACACACACACACACAGAGAGAGAGGGAGAGAGAGAGAGAGAGAGAGAGAGAGAGAGAGAGAGAGAGAGAAGAAAGGACTCCCAGCTTTCTGAAGACACTTTGGAGTGGACACTGTCTGGTGGAATTTTGAGGGAGTCCATGAGACTTAGAACAGCACAACTCCATGGATTAAACTGACTGGTGGCCCCCAGTAAGTAAGATAGACTGCCTATTCCTAGCTTTGGGGCCACGTTCCCTACTCAGGCTAACCTCTTCAGGGGTTTCCACCCCATTCCAGAGTATGTATGGGGCACAGAGTGCTCTAGGTGGCATATGGATGCCTTTTTATCTTAGGCAGAAAGCAAAACTTTCAGAAAATGCCTGGACACCGAAGAGAAACTAACTTTACAATAGTCACTTCAGGTGGGAGACAAGTCAAGTCGCCACTGTACAATAGTCACTTCAGGTGGGAGACAAGTCAAGTCGCCACTGAAGGAAGAGAAGGTACCGCTCAGAGGATCCAGGGAAGTACTCCGTGGATTCAGAACTCAGAATGCTTGGGCAGCACAGCGTGTATGGGACATGACACCTCCCTCTGGCCCAACACAGCATTGCCTCTTTCTAGTGAGGATTTCACCTTGCAGTTTATCTGCCCAATTTTGTTCATTTTAAACGATCAGACACATTCCAGGGTTTTCATCCCTTTGACATCCTTTCTCTTTGCTTAGGGTCATGAAAAGACAAAAAGAGGGCATTGACCCTCAAAAAACAGGATGGGAGGAGAAAGAACCAGAGGCGGCCCCTACTGTCTAATTCCTTTAATCAGGCAGGAAAGATTCCGGCTCCCCTCCCAGGACAGGTGGAATACAACTGAAATAGAGCTCACACTGTTTGAAGATGCCAAAAACCTGCCAGATGAAACCTTAAGTCAATAGTGACAAATTTTAAAGAAAGCATGTGCTTCGCCCTGAAACCGCCCGCGGGGTTACTCAGCGCACGGCTGATCGGCAGGTGATTTCACTGCTCACATTGTGCCTGCATGACCTGAATAAAATTCCTTGGCTTTAAGCTGAAGTGTTTCAATATTTTACACATTAGCACACTATCAAGACAGCGTTTGAATAAGCTCTTAAATGCATCGTGTAACCTTAAACCCACGTATTTCAAATATAGCTTTGCCTCAGCTGTAGCTATTCAGCAGTACTGCTACATCGTTATTTTGAAGCTATGTGATACTCAGTTGTAGTCAGTTGTATTCAAACAGGGATTTTATTTCTTTCGCTGGCACATAGAAGTAATTGCAAGGCACTTGCTCCCTCGAGCTGCAGTAATTTAAAAAAAGAAAGAAAGAAAGAAAGAAAGAAAGAAAGAAAGAAAGAAAGAAAGGAAGAAAAGAAGGAAGAGAAAGGTGGAAAACAGACCCGACCTAAGCGCTGCGATGAAGTAGAAGGATTCGCAAGTGGTGCCTACCTGTTTCTGGAGCTCCTTGGAAAGCCATAAACAGCAGAGAGAAGATCACGGGAAAATAATCCATTCTGCAAAGGGATCAGAAGAAGAGAGGGGGGAAAAAAAAAAGAAAACAAAAAAACTCGATTGCAAATGGAACTCAATGCAAAGCGAAGGATGGCCGCTCTGATCGCCTCTGGTTTTTCTTTGAGATCTCGGCGCGGTCCTCCGCAAGTGGCCCTCTCACCGGAGCGAAAGCGTCGCGGGCAGCCGGGGAGGCAACGCGCAAGGACAGCGGAGCAGACCGGGTCAGGCTTGCAGCGCCGGTGCAGGAACGCGTCTGACTCGGACAGCTCTCCGCCGCCTTTTTATATTGAACCCCTATAGAGTGGGGGTAAACAGCTCCGACTTTATTCCAGCCCTAAACAATGTTATTGTGTGATTAGTCACCCACAGGCAACGTGCAGCCGGAGATAAGACCCGGCTCTAGAGGAAATCACGGCTAACTTCAGAGGCAGACGCCCGCCGTCTGACAATCCAGGGGCAGGGCTAAGAAAAAGAAAACACCCACTAGACAGAGACCTCTGCAAAACCTGCACAGAGCGGCAGCCCGCTTCCCCTTTCGCTAGCTGCCAGACCCAGAGTTTAAGAATCAAGAGGTTCTCCAGAAGAAAAGTCACCCCATTGGAATGAAAAGTATGAAGTACAATTAAATAGATTGTATTGTGAGCGCGGGGGTGGAGGGTGGGGTGGGGGTGGGGCTGATCATTGTTCACTTGATTTTCCTTTTATGTCTTTCTGATTTCTTAGTCGGGATTAAACAAGGGGATGATCCCCCTCTTCGCTCTTGACTCCCTGCTACTGGGGCGGGTGGGGAACCAGATTATTTAGGAAGATCAGCCTACTTTTCCAAACCCCTTTCTCCAAGTCTTTTAAACTAAAGTTCTTCACATATGAGGTGAGAAAGATTCCTTCAGGAGTTAGCAAAGAAGGAAAATTAAATAATAATGATAACAACAACAATATGGTTTTGTCAGGCACATCCTTATCTCCCTGGTAATGCTGATCTGAAGTACCCCCACTCTGGCCCGCCAATATTTCTTGTGCCCAGCCTCTGCCTGGGAATTGCCCCCGCTATCGCGAAGGATCTTGAGAAATGGCAGGAACGAACACCAGGGGGAGATGAAGAGCTGCAGGGGCTTATGTTTTAATAAGATAAAACAATTAAAGCCTCGGCTTCTAAATGATTAGAAACAAGCTGTGGCCAGGCAGAGAAGGGCACCTCACGTAAGAAAGAGAGATGACTTCAGGGCATTCCATTATTCCGTTCCCCGACTTTCCAGAGTCTCCTCCACCCCACTTTGCTTCTTTACTTGGGCAAACCAGTGTTCGGTGCATGATTAGGAAGCTACAGGGGGGTGTGGGGACGGAAGGACTGCCTATGCTGAATAAGTGGATCAGATCATACCTCACCATTTAATAACGTGTTTACATTTTCCAACCAGTTTCCTGTCTATTTTACTATGAAATACTCCCTCCCCCCAGGTGCCCACGGGTTATTAAGGTACAAGTGACAACATGTCTTCATGAATAAAGCAAAACACATAGAAAACAGATTGGCTTTTTCAATAAGCTTCACTTTTCAGGTGAGGATGACAAAATGCCCATAAGCTGGAAACAACACACAGGATCCACTCAGAGTGGTTTCCCTATAAAGATTAGGATCTATACTAACACGATACCACCACAAAGGTCCCTCCTTCATCCCACTTAGTTTGACTCCATTTTTCCCTTGGAGTAGATGCCAAGATAGACTTACTTCTAAACAGGACCCACACAGGGATCCGCCCCATGCAACCATTTATTTCTGCATCTCTACAATCAAAAGGCAGATTTGATAGCAATACCCAAGCTGTGGACAGGGACATGCTTAGGCCTAGTGACCTCTCTGGAAATCTCAGGAGGGGAGACGCAGCAGCAGCAACAGCTTTAAGTTACTAAGAACTCTGTCCCTTAGGAGACTCTGAACTAAGAGCTGGAGACATTGGAAAAGCAGGAACCAGCAACCCTCCCACACCCACACCTGAGGCCCAGAGCCACTGGTAAGCCTCTGCTCTGCTTTGCTTACCTCAGCCCAACCCTGGAGGGTGGGGGCCAGGAGGTGACAGCTGCCCCTAGAACTGGGCCCCAACAGGAAACCAGCTCATCCCACCCCAGCTCCTCAGGGGACCTGGAGGAGAGGAGAGCTGATGTCACCTTCCCGAAGTCCAAGCTTCCCACCAGCGGGAGAAAGATGGCTGGGAAAATGTACACTCCCCTCCCCCCACCGCACCCCTTTCTGGCCTCCTGGCCAATTTGACCAAACACTGGCAACTGTCAGGACCAACCTGTCCTCAGCTCCACCCCGGAAATGCCCAACCCAGTTCTGGAAGGCATCCTCCAGTGTCTAGCCTGGGCCATCATCCTTCATCAGGGGACCCCTGCAGATACCGGTGGCCTCAGCATCAAGGAGAGAAAGAAAGTAAAGGAGAATTGACCAGATGTTTTTCGACTGCCCACTCTCTTCTTGTCTGTCCATACCACCCTGAACATATATACTCAAAAGAGAAATGTAAACTTTGGCAGCCATCCACTCTGACCCTTTTCTTCTAGAGCTCCCTGATAGCAAACTGCAAAAAAAAGCAAGATCTTAGCCCGGGGTGGGGCCCATCTTTCCAGGTGTAATCCTACTTTTTATATTTTGTCCTGAGTTCCCTAGGCCTCTGTGTGTATATGCATTGTGTACCTGCATGTGCACCTATGTCTCTTTTTTTTGTGTATGTGCTTGGGACAAAGGGTGGGCTCTGCCTCCATGCCCATCTCTCTATCTCTGTCCCTTACAGCAGCCCCCCACCTACTCCCTTGTCTTCCCATGAAAGGAAGGAGGAATCCTCATTCAAGTCCAGAGAGGGAAGCTCTAAGCTACTCTAGGCAGCTTCACCAGATAAAATTTTGCCAAGTAGCAGGGGGAGGGGAGAGGAGGGCAGCAAACCAGTTGGACAAGCTAGATGGCCCCACCCACCTCCACTTAAGGTGTTACTATTAGAGAGGCTAAAGACCCGAAGAAAGAACTAAACGTGCACGACAGTTTCATAACCACAGGGGTACCTTATCCCTGGTCTATCTCACTTCTCCAAACAGTTCCCAGGGAAATGCTCTCTGCCGCCCATCACCCTGAAGAGCGGCAAGGAAGATGGCTTTTCCCTGCCACAAACAGCTCCCTGTTGGTCTTGCTGTTCCTGTTTGAGATGTACCCTTGAAATGCTGAAGTGCGGGGAAACTGCCTGATAAAGCTGTTTTTATGTTTTTCTTTTCTGTATCTTTGGCTGCATATTAATAGATAGCTATAAATAAAACACCCTGAGCCTCAAATACAGAGGCTACACAGTAGCAGAGTGTACTGTTTTTAGCACTCCTAGACTTTGGTCGTTCACAGCTTTTGCGTAACAAAACTTGCAACTTTGCCAAGCCAATAAATTTGGAGTGAGATGTTGCAGTTTGCTCAGGGAAGAGAAGAGCCCTGCAGTTGCTTGAGGGGGAGTGGAAATCAGCTTATTTGTGGGCAAGGTGAAGCTATGCAGACACTGAGCCCGCTTTAATCCCAGGTTGGTGACTGTGCTATATACAAAGAAATGCCATACCTTACAGTCATTGTCCCCAGGCCACACTGCGTGCATGTGGGAACTGTGAGTAGATGAAGTTTCCTTCTCCCTTTAAACTAAAAAAAAAAAAAAAAAGTAGCCTGAATCAAGTCATCTAAAACATTTAAAAACACATTAAAAAATAAATATCAAGTATGTCTTACATTTAGTTTAAAAGGTTGGGTCAGACTTTCTGACCTGGCATTCTGAAGCTCAGTCACCAGGAAATCTCGTTCACACTTTTGTTTGTTTGTTTTGTTCATTTGCTTTGCCGTATTTGTGTGACATGGGTAGATTTTTCAAAAATATTTTGTTGTTAGCAAAATTGTTTCTTTTACACGAATAGTTTTAGAAAGTGTGTGTTCATGTGCTTGCATGGGTAGAGGTTAGAGGTGGTATCTAGTGTCCTCCTCAGTCACTTCCCATGTTATTCATTATTGACCCACGGTCTTTTACTGAACCTGGATCTCACCCTTTGAATAGGCCAGCTGACCAGCAAGGCCCGGAGACCTACCTGTCTCTGATCCTCAGAACTAAGGTTACAAGCATAAACCTCCAAGCCTAGTCACCAGAGGAATGCTGAGAAATCCACACTCAGATCCTCATGCTTCAAAACACAAACATTTTCCCAACATTCATTTCCCAGGCCAGAAAATGTCATACCACTTATGCTATGCTTAGTAATAATACACAGGATGCTACGGTTTAATGCATATGAAATATTTGATAATTTTCTGTTCATTATGGTTTTAGAAAGAAAAAAATGCTCATCCACAAACCTTGTCCCACTATAGCCACAGTGACATGCTCACCGCACTTGCCGAATTACTGTCCCATCCATTGAGACATCATTTGTGTTAGTAAAGATTAAATTTGTTTCTCCTCTCCAATTCTATTTTCAACAGAAACACCCAATATCTTCCATCAAAAGCTCTCTGTGGGTGGTGTACCTCAAAGGGGGAGGGACATCTAAAATATTTCCAGCTAACAGGTCCCCCAGTTTAGTGACTTATCCCACGAGAGGTTTTATAATTGCTGAGGAACTCCCTTGCTATTCTCATCCTAAGCTTACACATCCACTGCAAGTGCTGGCTCTCATGTGCACTTAGGCACACACAAATCTCTGGATTTGAATGGAAGCGTACAAACAGTGCACATGCCACAGAAGAGAATGGCAGCCAGTGTCCACAGGCTTGTGCCTTTATGTCACCTGTGCCATTCAGAACTAAAGGGACTTTGACACAGAGGACAATGAGAAAACTTCTTTTGTGGAACGAAGAGGAGCCCCTTCATGAAATGGGGTTATTCTCGGCCAGCTTTCCTCCACGTATCTAAAGAAGGTGTGATGCAGATAGGATATGGTTTGTCCTTTCTGGAAACATCAGGCCATTTAGTTCTATTTGTGGGTGTAGGAAAATGGGTTTTGTAGGTGATTAGTCTACTAAGAGAGAGCAGACCTTTCTCCGGGGAAAGAGACGGGGATGTTGTTGAGCAAGGCTTCCTCTAGTGTATAATCCCTTCCTCGGTAGCCCAAGGTTCTACTTTCCAGTGTGAGATGAAGCAGCCCTGGGCCTTCCTGAGAAGCCTGACAGATGTTGGTGTCATGAACTTGGCCTTGAGAATCTTAAATACTGGAAACTTATTAAAACTGTGTCTTACGAAGCAGCACATGTTCAGCTACATATCATAGCAACACACAGGATGTCTAACAAAACTGTTTCATTTTGTTTGGAGACAGGAGCTTATGGAGCTTGGGCTGATCTCAAACTGGCTATATATAGTGTAGGATGACCTTGAACTCTTGACACCTCCCCCTCCCCAGCTCTGCCTCCCAGGTGCTGGCATCATTTTTGTGTACCCACACACCCAGTAAAGAACTGTATTTGGCCAGCTATGGTGGGTACATGCTTTTACTCTCAACAATCTGAAGGCAGAGGCAAGTGGATCTCTATAAATTCAAGGACTGCCTGGTCGTCACAGGGAGTTCCAGACCAGCCAGAGCTGCATAATAAGACCCAGTCAAAACACAAATAAACAAAAAACCCAATTCTGAACTGTTTTCATAGAAATGTGACAGGGACCGTCAATGTATGTTAAACATACTCAACGGAGTCTCTCTGAGTTGACTCAGGCCCAAACTCTTTGTTTTCCTTTTCTATTTTTAGTTTGTTTTTACTGAGACAGGTTCTCATTATGGAATCAAGGCTAACCAACTCTGCTGTATAGCACAGGCTATCCTCTAATTTGCCATCTTCCTCTCTTCCTCAGCTTCCCATCTGTTGCCACGCCCAAGTCAATACCTATTTTTAAGAAGGCCATTTCATTAATGACTGTGTATTTTTAATTTTTGTATTTGATCTTTCATCTGGAGTGGCAAAAAAATAAGCATCAAGAGGTCTTCAATCTTTCTTAAGATTTTTTATAGTAAAAAGCCCTTGGCACCACACTAAAATGTGTATCACCAGACCAGGATAAGTAGCAAGGAATTGATTCCTTTGAAATTCATTTTTCTTGTTATAAGTTGAAAGTCAGAAAGCTTCTCTTATTCAGATTCCCTAATTTCATAGGCATAGATGGCTTTTGATCCACAACATGGTGACCAAGGTAGTTCTTGGTTCTTTGTAAGTTCCAATGAGAATGCAAGAAAGACACATTTGCATTCACACATCAATAAGCCAATGGGGTTTATGAAAATCTGCCAAACATAAGAAACATAGAGCTGAGGAGACCTTCAGGGTAAGAGGGTTGAAGGGTTATAGCAAGGAACAATAATTAATAATATTAATTAATTAATTAATTAATAATTAAGGATAGAGAAGAAGCCAGGCATGAAGTGTACCTGTAAGACAGTCCTTGAGAGGAGGAGGCAGGAGGATCAGAAGTCCAAAGCCATCCTCAACTGCAAAATAAGTGAGATCCTGTCTTTAAAAAAATAAATAAAGGAAGGAAAAAAGGAAAAAAGGAAGGAAGGAAGGAAGGAAGGAAGGGGTAAAGAAGAAGAAGAAATAAAGACAGACAAACCAAACCACAAAAAAAGGAGAGGGAGGAGAAGGGAGGAGGAGGGAGGAGAAGGGAGGAGGAAAGAGAAGGGAGGAGGACAGTGTGGTGAAGAAGAGGGGAGTTTTAACAATGGTTGGTTGCTGGGTTTCCAGTTTCACTAAGAGCATAAAGCTGCCAGATGAGCAGGAATGGGGTCCACATAGTGACTATGTAAGGCCCCAGTAGATGTAGAATGTCTCTCCTGTGTACGTCTCATGCTATAGTTCTCAAGGCCAAGGATGACCATGGGAGCCAATGAAGGAAAAGAAGATGGTGGGAAGAAACTCGGCACACTTGGGTGAGGACCTCCTTCCCAGAGCATTGGCTCAGAGAACTTGACCAGTCTCTGTGCAGACCATGTCGCCCTTCAGAAGTCTGGCTTTTATTTGTGTTTTAAAATAATGATTTGAAATGGCTCCCATGTCTTGCAAGTCCCATTCCTGGAGTCAGCTTTTTGCAGGAGGAAAAAAAAATCACTATAGAGTTTTAGGAAAGTTTTCTAGCTTCCAGCATTCCTCTTCTCTTCCCTTCACAAAAAAAGAGTTAAAAACAAAGGTTCATTTCAGGATTCCTACATAGTCCTTGGCAACAGGCAATTCAAACTTTACTCTCAACCTAAACCAGAAATCGGTAAAAAGTAAATTCCTCTTCAAATTATTTTGTATTACTCAAATATGAAGAAGAAAATAGGAAAATATTTTGTATTGGTTGTCATTATTGAGGAAAAATGGGCTAAAGAGTGAATGACTTCTTTAAAGGGACATCTGGATTCACTTTAAAATGCAGATGTAAGTCTATAAACCCCAAAACGCATTTATCACCAAGGGGTGTGTTTGCTTTCTCTCTCTCTCTCTCTCTCTCTCTCTCTCTCTCTCTCTCTCTCTCTCCCATTTGTTCTTTTTAATAAAAGAAAATGAAAAAAAAAATCTTTATGGGTGGTGGCAAGAACTTTCCTGGAAATTGATGCCTTTATGATTGATTGATTGATTGATTGATTTTTGTAGCTTGAAGCACCTCCTGTCTTCTATTAGTATTACTTAACATTCATTGATTCTAAGTGTTTCCCTACGTTCAGTATTTACCAAGCTCAGTAAAAAAGACATCAAATCCATGTCTCCCACACACAGGGCTTGCCAGAGCCAGAGGGAAGAGTGACTGCGCCATCTTAGTCAAGTCACATGGGAAAGAACAAATGTAATAAGATGCAGAACAGAAAGGGAAGTTATTTGGCTGAATGTGAGGCCTGGTAGGGCTTCAGGGGACTCTCATGGTAGGTAGGGTCACTTTAAGAGAAACAGAAAGACTTCAAAAAAAGAAGGAAGAGAGAAGAGGGGATGGACCATGCAGACCCCCTCCCCAGCTCTCTCCCTAGCTGGGATATGAGAGAGAGGGTACCTTAAAGCATGTTGAAAGTGACACTGGTTGAGTGAGACCCAACATCTTGGGATGACATGGAAAAGCTCTCATAACAGCAGTGGCTTATTTTGACATTTTTTTCCCCCTAAACTTGTTTCAAGATTAGTCAGGGAGGGATAATATTTTCCTAGATAAAATATTTTTACAGCTTTGTATCTGCCCGCCCCCTGCCTGTTCTCTCTCCCCCAACATCCATTCTATTTTTGTAAGCTATCTAGAAGAAACTATCTTTTTGGACTAATGAACAGGTCGCTGCACCCACAGCTCCATTTACCCCCACCCCCTTTCAGAGAGCTATTTACCACTTCTTGATGACTTACACACAACAAAATGTGACAAAGAGCAGAAGTCCTCAAACACAAAAATTTCCAACCAACCCTCAGTTCCCCTCCCATGGGGTGAGTGCGTATGTCTCTGTGTAATGCAAGCACATGAATGAAGGAGTGGTCACCGATGTGAAGGCCACACAAGGACATCAGTTGGCCTCCTCTGCTGCTCACTGCTTTATTGCCCTGGAAACAGGGTCTTTCACTGAATCAGAAGCTGACCTTTTGGGCTGAGCTGACTGGATGCTGGGGATACTGGCCCGGTCTTTATGTGAGTGCTAGGGATTCGAACTCATATCCACCCACACCATCTCCCTAGCCCCCAGCCTCTATCTCTGATCAGCATCTTCTGTATAGGCACAGAATAGACGTGGATTTTTTCTTATTCTCAAAGATTGACCAGACTATAAATATCCAGCCCATCCTAACTGCAATTATCCTTTTTAGCTTCTTTCAGTAAGATCCACACTTAATTCTATGTCTTTAAAGATGGTATGTTATTGGTTTAAAACCCTAGAGAGAAAATATCAAGAAAGAAAGATCAATACATAATAAATCCTCAGAGTTTTCAAAGGGGTTTGTTCACTTTCAGAGAATGGTCTTTGAAGGTAGAGCAGCTGTTTCTCTGTAACAAGGGATGCCGCCCAGTTACTTAGAATCTGGGGGTGGAGGAAATAGAAAATTCTGTCAGAACAAAAATTAGAACTCAGCAAGAGAGAGTGAACCATCTATAAATTAAACAGAATGTCAAATTATGATAACACTTGATTCTGGGGAAAGTGAAACTTTTAAAACGGACATTGTCCAAATATAGATTATCCAACACAACAGGAACTAATGTCCACTCCTTAACAGTCATCCTCCTCCCCTTCTTTCTTTGTTCCCACTACAAAATGAAGGAAAATAGTATGCTACATATCCTTTAAAAAAAATCTTTGTGTGTGCATGTGTGTGTGTGTGTGTGTGTGTGTGTGTGTGTGTGTTTCAGAGGTCAACCTCTGGTGTCCTTTACTTTTGTTGAGACAGTTTCTTCTTTACCATGGCATATAGCAGCTCAGCTGACTGACTGACAAACTTCAGAGAATTAATTCTCCTGTCTCCACCTCTCATGATACAGTAGGAGCTCAGGGCCCTCATGTTTCCAGACCGAATGTTACCTCCAGCGGCACGGTAGTTATCTTTTAAGGCCAAAATGAAACCATTTAGTGGAGGCTGCTTAACAGAGACCAATGATTGCATTACCAACTTGAACAATTTAAGCTGGGGATGTATAAAGGTCTTTTAAAGTCAAGGATACAGAAAACGGGGAAAGATCAAACTTATTGTGTAGAAGAGCTAAAGGGGCTAAGAAAGAACCACTTTGTCTGGACTTTATTCCTGAAGCCGACCAAAGCAAAAGAACTTAGTCCCAAGTGTGACCAGCAGAGACCTTCTATTTGAAGTCACAAACCAAAATACTGGTATCTGGAAAAGGAAATTTCAGGCTACTGGGAAGAAGCAGCTCCAAGACTGGGCTTATCAAACTTCCCAAATCAGGCTAAGTGTGTGGTACTTAATCTGTGAAAGAGGTGAGGCAGAACCTGTGGAGAAAGCACGATTGTGAGACATGTGTTCTTTGTGACTTTTGTCATGATTCAGACGTCATAGAGTGTACTCTGACAACCCCGATGGCACAGCCCACTGTGCCATATGCTCTACAAACATAATCTCATTATGAGATATGTCATCGAGGCTCTGTTATTATATTTGCCAAGCATGTGTGGAGCCCTGAATTTCATAATACCCAGCACCGAAAAGAAATAGATTAATTTAATCAAATAAAAGTTTCTCTATCATACCTGTCTGGAGTTAATACATTCTAAAAACAAAGCAGCTATCTGAGGGAAGGGAAGTAAACACCTCTCCATTCTGTTGCCTGTAATTGTTTCATCATTAGAAACAATTAGAAAGGTTTTCATTTTTCATTAGAATTGTTTGGTTGTACTTATTTAAAAAAAAATAAAAAACAAGATCTCATCTGTATCAGACTGGCCTAAGACTCACATTGTAGCTGAGGATGACTATCAGTTGATCCTCAGCCACCCAAGTTCTGGGATTATAGGCATGCATCACCTACATTAGTGTCTAGATTTTCCTATTGAAAAATAACCTATAGAGATATCAAACCAATAATATACACATCAGAAAATTAAAATGCTTTAATGAGGGGGAGAGATGGCTCAGCAGTTAAGAGCACTTTCTGTTCTTGCTGAGGACCTCAACAGAGTTCCCAGCACCTATGTGAGGCTACCGCCTGTAACTCCAGCTCCAAGGCTGATCCAATGACTCTGGCTACTTCCAGCATCATCCACAAATGCATGTGCACACCTCACACACAAACACATAGATACACACTTAATTTTAAAAAACTTACATTCTTCTTTAAAAAGGGGGGGGGGAAGTTATGTTGTCCCACTTCCGTTTTCTTGCAAGTGTTCTGTAGCAACTGGCTTTCCTTTCTCTTATTTTGTTGCAGAATGACTCGTTTCCAAATGGATTAAAGCCATCCTTCCATCTGCGCTCGATTACATCACACCCCTTGCAGTATTCATATACTCCCCCCATGAGATTCTTTAAACAAGCAGTACTAGGAAGAGTTCTCCCTGCAGCCACACAGACCTATGTATTGTAGGTATGTTTTTATTTTTCATTAGAATTGTCTAGTTGTACTTATTTTTAAAAAACTCAAGGTCTTCTGTATATCAGACTGACCTCAGACTGTCTATGTAGCTGAGGATGGCCATGAACTTTTGATCCTCCTGTCTCAACCACCCAAGTTCTGGGATTATAGGTGTGCACCGCCACGCCCAGATCATGCAGTACTGGGACAGAAGCCAGGGCTTTGAATGTCCCTAGACCTAGTCAAACTTTATTTTGCTGTGTGTTCAGTTTGCTAATCTTCTTGAACATCTTCCCTCAAACGTCTCTTTCTGGAGAGCTCTGCCTCATTTGGTGGTCTGCTTTCTAAGAGTCCATGGTGTCTATTGCCTTCACTGTGGCGTTTCTTCCTGAGACTGTGGAGCATAAGGAGTTTCATTGAAGGGTTTGATGGAGAGTAACTTATATCACTGAAGTTTTTGGTGGTTCTAATTTCTCTAGACAGTTTTTTCCCAATGTGTTCCTATGTTCCTATAAGTTTTCCTATAAATATGGGTTTTTCGTGGTGGCACACGCCTTTAATTCCAGCACTCGGGCTGAGGCAGGTGGATTTCTGAGTTCGAGGCCAGCCTGGTCTACAGAGTGAGTTCCAGGACAGCCAAGGCTACACAGAGAAACCCTGACTTGGAAAAAAGAAAAGAAAAGAAAAGAACAAAAGAAAAGAAAGCATTAAAAATACAAAGAAAGATGGGGAAATGCTTAAAGAAACAGAACCCTGACTTAGCAAAGTCTGTCTTACTGGACTCTGACCCTGACCTTTGACCCCTCCTCATCTTCTCAGTCTGAGCTCATCACCTCTTTACTGGCCCAGGTTTCTTTCCTCATGCTCTTCCCATGGTAGTCACTTCTCTGGCTCATCTCGGAAATAGGCCTATCTTCTCACCTCTTCTTTCCCCAAACCCACATGTGATGACGGAACTTCCGTCTCTGTCTCTGGTCCTGGTATGGTGGGAGTGAAAAAACAAACCAAACAAAAACCCAAAACGATGAACTGGAAATACAAACAGGGATTGCAGTGGTCAATTTTAAAGCAATCGTGATTCTAATCTCCTTAGATCTTCAGTTCGGGGGAGAGACAGCCAAAGCATCCAAATAAAAACTGACCAGCATGGCTAAGGACTATATAAGTCGGTTTTATAACGGTGATGACCTCCTGATGACTGTACAGGGAGTTCAACAGCAAGTAGGGCCAGGGAAAGCAAGAAAATAAAAACATAAAAATTCAGGTGGAATGGTGGTGGCCATCTGAACCTACAATCTGAACAATTCATTTTATAAAGGACTCTGACGGGCTTTGGCCGGAGGATTTTGAATGCAAATTCTACTACAGGCCACTGTTTTGTAGAGGAGAAGGCAATGTATTGTGCATATGGAATCCAAATGGTATATATGGGTGGGGCCTCGTTTAAGAGGGGACTCTGGTCAGCCATCAGGGGTTACAGAGCCCCAAGAGCCCCCTTGGGGTGTTCCTGTGCTGTTGTAAGGATAAGCTCCAAACAGCATCATCTCCTGTTAGGAGATTTGAAAGGAAGTAGCCAGTGACAGACTAGCCAGAGAGAAGCAAAGATGTGTGAGAGTTGCTCTGATTTGCTGAGTTGTAACTGTAGGGGAGTGCTAACTCGTAAGTTCTCAGCTTGGCCAGATCACGGACTATTTCAAGGCTAAATCTGATCTTCCGGTTCTCCTAGATCCCTTGTAGGGAGTTCTTAGTGGAAAGAGGATCTACTATTGAAACCATACAGTTTTCTAACTCTGTAGAGAGTCTAGTAAAAGATTTCACGGAAGCAGGCAACTAGACTCTGGATCAGTAGTGAAATCTGAACTCAGCAGAGTCTCAGACCTTTACTGCTCACCTTCGGATTATCAAGAAACAAAAGGTTTAAAGGAAGACTCACGGGTTTGTATACGGCTGTGGAAAGACTACAGCCTCAGGGTCGCTGGAGCATCTGGGCTCTGCTTCCTCATATGCAAAGGGCAGGTGTAGTCCTGACTTGAGGCCTCTGCACCTTTCATTCTTCTCTTCTGAGGGTACCACCCTTCCAGCCCAGACAGGCCCATTCCAAGTTCTGGGATTCCCCCAGTCTGCCCTTGGCACCATCCTTTCTTCCCAAGGAGATGTGCCTTGGGAAATTCTATCAACTTCCCTTTCTCTAAGCTTTAAGACCCTTATAAACTGATGGCACAGTGTCCAAGTCCATTTCTTACTAAGCATATACATTGAAGAAGCTGTTTATCCTTTATTTCTGTTTCCTGACTGCAGAAATGAAAAGGGAAATTCTTACACTCTAACAGGGCTGTAAGGACTGAATGCGCTCCCATCCCTAAAGCCTGTGGCGTAGGATTGGCACCTGGTTCCTATTCATTTCATGTTAGCTGCTGTTTGAACACTTTTCTAGTTGCCCAAACCAGAAATCTGCAAGCCACCCTTGGCACCTGTGTTCCCTCTAAGCTTCTTCCCCAGTACTCTCCAGTCCTGCCAATGGTGTCCTCTCAGTGTGTTTGCACTGGTGGGATTATCCAGGGGAAAAAAAAAGCTTTAGTTTCCTGCCTTCAGCATGCTTTTCTCCACAGTCTATTGATTGACAATTATGGCCACCAACTCTGTAATTAATTAGACATTTCAACGGGAACACTGTGGCTCTTAAGACAGTAATCAATCGGAATAACAAAGATATTATGCCAGTGTCCAATCATCTGAAACCTCATATTAATCACTTATTATTTTAACAGGAAGCCCCCCAAAGCAAGCAATAGAATTCATATGCTTACATTCAAAGTGCTGACACACCTAGAATTATAAAACACAAAATGAATTCTATTGCTTCCTGCGTTTAAATTCTTCACCCAGTTGTTTTTTGTTTTGTTTTTTTTTTCCAGACATCCAAATAAAGGCTCTGCAGCAGCCCTGCCACTCAGCTCCAAGTATGTAAATGGAGTCTGTGAACTTGTCCAGCTTGCTCTTGCCTGGGAGAGCCCCCACATGTTTTTGTCTCTATCTAAAGTGATGTTGATCCTACCCTTTTACACTGATGTTTGAAGATGGAAGATGACCTCTTTGAGGAAGTCTCCCTAAACCCCTCCATCTATGTGAAGAGGCCTGGTCCAGCTGCTTCTACTAACCCTTGTCATCGTTGACTAAGACAATGTGTAGGCAACCTTCCTTCCCTCCTACACCCTCCTGCATAATAACCCTGCACAAACTTCTTACACAACACTTATTAGACCTGATTATGGTCAGCCGTTGTTCACCGCCTCACCTTCTAGACTGTAAATTCCTCTGTGCAAAGGAATGTACATTATTCATCTCTCTTCTCCCAACTTCTGCAGAGTAACTTGCTTTTGGGATGTCCACAGGGAAACCTCTCAAAATTCAAACTGAATACACAGCAGGCATAAGGCTCTCAGCACAATTCCTGTACTAACAGCCACAAGGGCCCCTTCTCTTTTCCCTGGTAAAACATGCCAGCTGAATGAAGTTTTTCCTTCCTTGAAAAAGATCAAGAAGTGAGCAGCATCTCCATGTGAATGACATAACTACTTGTATGTTGAAGCTCCGCCTTTGTTGCCACTTGGGCATTTGCACTCACAAACACACACTCTTATATGCATGCACTCTAGCCAGCCTCGTTCTGGAAAATGCTCACTGCTCACTCAGAGTCAAGACCTTTGTCCAGCCATTATATAGTCACAATAACTTCAAAAAATAACATTCCTGTAGCCTGGTGGAGAGTGTTTTCCTTTGAATAAAGTGAAACATTAAGCATTTACAAACTATGGTATGTGTATAAATGCATAAAAATAGTCAAGCCCAGAGTGGGGCTAAATGGTCAGGTCCAAAGTTTAGGGAAAACACAATTTTGATCACAGTAGGAAAAAAGCAAAATAATTCTGCAGATCTATATCAAGCAAAACATGTCTGCTTTAATCTTGAATTTGTAACAACAAAAATACAAATAACCAGGCCAAGCATCTCCCTTCAAGAACTTGTGCCAAGACTGTATCTCATCCCTGTCCTGTCTCCTGGGTGAGAAGAGGCTTTGAAGCCAAAAGTGACTCACCAGCACAGTGCTTTCTGTCTGCCTGTGTGACAGGAGGAAGCATGTATAGAAGAGAGGCAGTGGGACTGCAGGTGACAAACCACCCTATGAGCTGGCCATCTTAAGCAAGAGTCCTTTGGGAAAACCCATGGGTACCATGGGAGGTGATGTAGGGTAGAAGATTTGGAGGAGCAAATGTCTTAATAAATCCCCAAATAGTAAGATCCCAGAAGTTTATGCTGTGGATCTTTGGATTTGGTACCCACAGAAAGAAGAATTCAGCAAGTTTGCCAAACCCAGAGCCCAGCTCTCCCACAGAAGAGCACAACCCAAGGCAGATTAATGTTAGTTCATTTTGTCTTGGAAATGTATCATCGCTGAGCTCCACAGGAGCAGGTAGGATGAAGCCAAATGAGAAAGGTGTTAAAGCAGCTGCCCCAGGACAGGAGTGTACAGGATTTCAGTCCATTCTGGAAATGGACAGCCTTTAAGGATAATGCAGTGTTCTAAATACCTCGTAGTTGCAAACTGTAAAGCACAGGCTTGCATTCTTATTGGGGGAGGAACTGAAGGAACTTGGGCCACCATGAAGCAAGTATTTGCAGAATAAATTATCACTTTTCCATCAAGGAATGGCACTTTCTACTCTTATTGAATATTTCCTATGATATATTAAATATGCTTGTGCTGACTATTTTGATTTCAACCTGACACAGGCTAGAGTCATCTGAGATGAGGGAACCCAACTGTGAAAATGCCCTCAGAAGAATAGGTTGTAGGCAAGCTTATAGGGCATTTTCTTAATCAGTGATTGATAGGGGAGAGCCCAGCCCATTGTGGGTGGGTTCATTCCTGGGCTGGTGGTCCTGGTTCTATAAGAAAGCAGGCTGAGTTAGCCATGAGAAGCAAGTCAATAAGCAACACCTCTCCATGGCCTCTGCACCAGCTCCTGTCTCCAGGTTCTTGTGCCATTTGAGATTCTGCCTTACTGCTTTTAACTGATGATGATGAACTGATAATGGAGCCATGAGCAAAATAAATCCTTTCCTCCCTGAACTGCTTTTTGTCATGATGCTTCATCATAGCGATAGTAACCCTAAGCCAACGCCCGATGTGTTTTGACACACCATGGGACTCTTCGTTAACATGAACCTAATTATACAGCCTGCCTTCTCCAGTGCAGTTTCTATTGATCAGCCAGAGCATTTCACTTAAGGTTTAAGGTTGTTCATCAGCCCGCAAGTCTTCAAATGTTATCAATTATCTATATTAGGATCTGAGTGAAGTCCATTAAAGACTGTGTCTCATAGTCTAACTTTAGTCAGTCTAATAAGACTTAGGGCATGCAGTGTATGTACTTCTAATACACCAGACGAAAGGCAGATTCTCTGAGTCACAATGAAAATTCAACAAATAACTTAAGCTCAGTTCCCAGTACCCAGTACCCCACATAGTGGCTCACAACTTTCGGTAACTTCAGTTCTAGGGACCCTAGAGCTCCCTTCTGGTATCTGTAGGGACCAGGCACATTCACGGTAGATAGACAGGTAGAAAACAGAGAAAGCTCACTGGTTGTATGGCCACTTCATACTTCCTCTTAAACTCCGTGATTACTTTTGCTTCCTTTTTCATCCCCAAAGACTTTCTCCATAGTCTCAGTTTTCTGGGTAGATCTGATAGGAAGAGCGCTTAGTGCTGCAGATCAGGATAATACAGGGGTATCCCATGATCCACAGGAAGCCACTAAAGTGCAGCCCAGGGTGGATAAATTGAATATTAGCTCAGGCCTTCAAGATGTGCATAGCCCTGTGCTACTGTTAGCATGAGGGAATATGCTGGTAAGCAATAAAATAAAAAGCTGTTGCCTGCAACCACAGCTGCATCTCCTGTGCCAGCCTCTAAATGTGCCCTTTAAAGAAAAGAACATGCTTCTCATTTGGTGCCTTAAATTACCTGTATTCCTATAGTTCATGAATACATGCAAACCACCTCAATGTTTCCTAACATGTACATGTCAATTTATAATTTTTAAAACAGATTTCTTATGTGTATAAGTGTTTGTTGGCTTGCATGAACGTGCAATGCAAGAGTACCTAGTTCCCACAGATACCAGAAGAAGGTGCTGGATTTCCTGGAACAGGAGTTGTAGACCATTGTAAGCCACTATGTGAGTCCTGGGAAATGAACCTAAATTCTCTACAAGAGCAGTAAGTGCCCTTAACTGCTAAGCCATCTCCCTAGCCCTTTATCATATTTTTTGTTTTAAATTTTGAGAGAGACTCTGTGTCTCCCTCATCATTACTGAGAAAATACTGTTTCAGAAATATTCTGTGTCCTACATAAGGACCTACCTGTAGTTCAGAAATAAACCATGCTGTCCCATATCACATATTTCCAGTATGTGAAACAATTCCACGAATCATGTCATCAGCCTAGCTCTGCTTTCTGCCTCCCTTGAATATGACTCCATGCTCCAATGCCATGAGTATAATGTGTCATATCTTACTGAATAGAACACTGGATAGTCTTTGAATTCCTTATCAGCATCCATGATTGGATTGACAGAACCTTACTAGGCTGGTCTGCATCTTCTCTAGATATCCATTTGCTTATGAGGACAATTGGGGGGCATTTACTACAGCTAGACTACCCCCCATTCTTCCTCTGCTGCCCTTTACACTTGCCTTTCTCCATCCCCTCAATTCTCTCTGGTTACCCCTGGTATTCAGTTTAGACATTTGGAGATATCCTCTCTACTTATTTGCAAAGATCTCTTGGACGCATATTCTACAGGAATATGAGTCAACACTTTCCAATCTTCTTCTTTCTTCACGTTTGTTCTCAGCTCATTTCTGCACATTGAGGATGCAAGAGGCAGCAAATGATTGTCTCTTTCCTAAGCTCTTCCCATGTTCCTCCCATTTCCATAACCAACACCCATATTCCAGCTTCTCCAGCTTCACTTCCTCAACCCAGGTGCCTCGCCCCTTAGCCTGTAGCTGGCACAATGGATGACCCAGGTTTCGCCTCCTCTTCCAACACTAGTGGATTCTCTGGGGAAAAGTTCTGTTAAAGCAGTGACCAGTCTGTGACTCAATGGGAAAAAAAGGGGTGGACTCCCTTAATCTTGTTTCATGATAACTCTGCACCACCCCAACTGGGGTTTTCAAGGACTCTTTGGTTTCTGTTCCCTTCTACTTACATCCGCCATTTCTCTAGTCTATCTCCTCTTCTCCCCTAGCTTAGTCAGTTAGGGCTGTTTAAAAAAATCTGAGTTATTACCATGGGAACAGACAATACAACTAAACACTGTTGTCACTGGAGAGAATGATGAAGTCAATGAAGATGCTAACGTGTTTGTTTTTTAGGGTTGGCATAAGAAAATACCCCAGATTGAGTGACCTGAACAACACAGGTGTACTTAGGAAGCCCACATTTATGATGCCAGCAGGGTTCTTCGTTTTCTAAAAGTCTCTTTCCTTGGCTTATAAATGGCCACTGCTTCCTTCTGACCTCTGATGGGCATCTCTCTGTGCATGTTCATATCATGTATCTCTAATCCGTATCCCATCTGTTTTATATACATGTGTGTGTGTGTGTGTGTGTGGTACGTGCACATGAACACACATGTTCATGTGTGTACATGTATGCATGAAGCTGTATGTCCATATGGAGGCTGGAGGCTGTCTTCTGGTGTCTTCCTTGATCATTCTTCACCATATTTTTTTGAAACAGGGTCTCTCAGTAATTCTGGAGCTCATCCATTCAGCTAGGCTGGCTGCTCAATGATCACGACAAATCTGCCTGTATTTCCCTACCCAAAGTGCTGTGGTCACAGATACAAGTTTCCATGCCTCGTTTTGATGTGGCGCTGGGATCTGAACTCATGATCTCATTCTCCCATCATTGACTAAGGCATCTCCTCAGGCCCTATCTTTTCTTCTTATAAGGTCCCTAGTCATTAGATGGCCCTGTTTTGACTTAGTCACCTCCTTAAAGTTTTACCTCAAGTGTACCCCAGTAGGGGTAGAAAGGGCTAATACTTAGAAGAAGGGGGACACAGCTCTACCCATAACAATAGCTTCATAGTTTCCTTTTTCATATTCTTCTATGTATGTTCATGATATACATGTAAGTACATTTGCATATATGTGGGCATGCATGCATTTTTGTATATGTGGAGGCCTGAGGTTGATATTGGCAGTGTTCCCTGATCATTCTCCACTTTTTTAAAAATAAATTAAGGCAAGGTCTCTTGCTGAATTCAGACTCTTTGATACAAGCTAGTGTAGCTAGCCAGCTTGTTCTGGGGAATCCCCTGTCTCCATCATCCAAGCACTAGACTCCTAGGCAGACCACCGTTCCTACAAAGCATTTATGTGTGTTCTTAATCTTTAAATCTCACTTCTCACACTTGTATAGCAAGCTCTTTATCCACTGAGCAATCTCCCCAGACTTTACATTTTCATTCACTCAGTAGCAAAAATTATGACAGGTCAAGCCTGGCTTGTCATTATCCAGATCTAGCCCAAAGCTGCCTACCGGGTGGTCAGACCTAACATCTGACCTCTGATGCTGTTGGCATCTATGGAACCCCCTGTAAAGCCCCACTCCACACTCACCTCTGCTGTGTGGATTTTTTATACTTGTAATCAGGCTGGATGATGCCCCCTCTGTTCGTTTTTTCTCTTCTTGACACTGGAAGAGAAATAACGCTTAAATAACTAGAAAGCCAGCATCCACAAAGCTGGAAATATGGTTCATAAAGGAAATGACCTGTTAAGAATTCACTCAGGATACTGCATTTAGTACAAAGATGCTGCTGCTAATAGCTCTGAACACACAGACAGAGAAGATGGTCGTTGTCATCTTCTCTCATCTCCTTCTACCAAGAACCCCATCGTCTTTGGTTTGCTTCGTCTTCTGACTTTGAAAACTCTCCCAAGTCATTGCCTTCCATGTAGAACACCGTATCTTCAGTTCTATTTCTACCTGATCAGCCCTATTATATGTATTTTAGCTTTGATGGACTGTATTTTAAGGCTCAAGTGTTAAAGGCTGGGGGATACTGAGAGGTGATGCAAATGTTAGAAGGTAGGACCAAGGAGAAAGAAGCCAAGTAATTATGGGCTTACCTTTGAAAAAGGCTCTCCCTCCCTCCCTCCCTTCCTCCTTTCCTCTCTCTTCTCTTCTTTCTCTCTCCTTCCTGGATCAAGAGTAATTTCCTCTTCCACATGTTCCCACAATGATGTACTGTCTCAGCACCAGTCAAAACGCAATGGGCCACAGCAGCAGACAAAAAACAATGGACCTGTCTGACCATGGACTCAAACAACAAGCCAAAATGAACCTTCCCTCTTGAAAAGTTAATTATAATCTTTAAGTTCGCTATAGCAACAGAATATGGAGTAGCATAATGTTCTTCCATCATTTTTTCCCTGCTAGACCATGACCTAAAACTCACTTATCTCTCTCTCTCTCTCTTTCTCTCACTCTTTCCCTCTTCCTCTCTCTCTCTCTCTCTCTCTCTCTCTCTCTCTCTCTCCCACACACACACACACACACACACACAGAGAGAAGCATCTCAAAGAGAGAAAAAAAAAAAACTTTGTCAAAACTTTGCTTCTTATTGGACCTATAAACTCAAGCCTAAGGTGGTTTTCTGAACACCAGCCTCTAATTATGAACTCCTGCTCCTAATGAACTGCTTCAGGTGTCTAGATTTCTTCTGCCTTTAGGGCCACAAGCATCCAATCACAAGACACATGAGGCTAGCTACACTATTATCAGAGCTTGAAATGCATTTGAAGTTCAGAGAAACAATTAGTCTTCCTTCTGACGTCATTAGGACCCTGACTATAACAAGGTAATATCATTATCCAAGTTCTGCGGGCAGAATAACATTTGGCTTCTTCATGGAAACAATTTTTCCGCCATTTTAATGAAGCTTAGAAGGAAAGAAATCCAGGAGCTTATGTCCAAAGCAAAGGCAAGTTAACCCTGGCTCTGCTCTCTTCTTTCACTCTGCAAGGAAATCAAGGTGATGGAGTGAGTTATCATCTCAACTGCAGAGGTCAGCCCATGAAGTCGACCTTTGAGAACTGTATTCCTTCTTTTATTAGCTGAAAGCCAGAAAGAATAAGGAAAACAATGATACTAAAACGAAGAAGCCAATCTGAAAAGGAAAACATGGGGCAAGGAAATGAGAGGCATCTGAAAATATAACGATCGTGAAAGGTGTCCAGGGGAATCTACTTAACCCTGCCCTCCAAGCTTCCACAGTGTTTGTCTAACTTCAAGCCGAGTATCAGTAACACTCAAGGTGATTTATGGTGGGGATAGAATTTTCTGTGAGAATGGGTGATGGAAGTCCAGCATCAAGAAGATCGAAGTCTCCCTGTAGACAGAGCATAGTGGGCTGGACAATGTCAAGGGGTGAAAAATGAGGCTGTTTTGTGAATGTTCAGCATCCGTGGATGAAGGGAGTGGCAACAACCAGGTCTTAGGTGTGATTTTGTTTTCCGGTAATAATTTGTATCTATACATCTTCTAGACTAGATTATTTTGAATGCTAATTCATCAAGATGTCACTTCCTCGGGTTCTGTTAGGTATATGTCAGAACATGTTTGAGATAATTAATTTTCAGACTGGCCAAATCACAACCACTAGACTAACCCAAAACAGTGAGATTAGCAGATGACATTCAGAAACTACCATGTAGAAATAAATGAGTTAGAGATCTGGAATGAAGTCATGAGCCATTTCAAGAGTGAATCTCTCTGAACCATCAACATTATAGTACACAGGGCATTCTCTCTTATCTGCAGAGAATAAATCTGAGCCAAAACAATATTTTTAAAAATGCAAATCACTGTAAGGTATAGGTTCATCTGGCAATTTTTTTTATGACTGTGCAATTCATTTCTCATAATTACCCAGGAATAAAAAAGCACACATGAGCATCTTTAGCTCCCACAGCCTCACCCATGTTGAAGTATGCCCTAGATTAGAAATGAACTGCGAAGGCCTAAGAGAACCAAAGTGAGAGAAGGGAAGACCCTTGTGTAGTGCATTGAACCTTTTGTGCATCTGCTTCTGAAGCATGCATCCTTTCCATTTCCTCTGTAGGCCTTTGCCGATTCTCTCCTTCTTTTCACCAAATGCACACCTATTTCTGTAGATCTCTGTCTCAACCCAAGACTTAGCCCTATGTCCACAATCAGCCAGGGTTCCATCTAGTCCCTATGTGCTCCATCAGAAGCCCCCTTTTCTTTCTGGACACACAGCCTGCTCCAAATGTCTCTAGCTAAGATCAGATGTTTGGTCCTTCAATGACACACTCATACTTTGCTTCATCCTTTTTTTTTAAACCATAATCAATAAGTGATCCTAAAGTCATCTGCCTGCTCGCTCTATTCCCTTGCAAACCATTCATTTAGCCATAGCGGTTTTCCCCAACATTTACATGTGCATGAGATCAGCCACAAAAATCTTGATAGGCCTAAGGCAAGTAGGTGGATCCAAGGGTGTTGAAACAATAGGTTGAGGAGGCAATGTCCCAAGTTCATTCAGAAGTTATAGTTGAAACATGGCGGGGGGGGGGGTGTTGTCACCCCATTGGCTCTGCTCATTTCCTTCCTCTCTATCCCTGTATCCCAGAATTTCTCATTCTTGATTTCCAAGGGTTTTGTTCTGGTCGAGATCACTGCGTGTTTCAGTGAGAGCAACCAGACCATTTTGTGGCACATCCTCCTGTCTTGGCCTTCCCTTGACCCTAGCTGTCCCCCACAGTCTCTGGGGCCCTCTTCTGCTGCAAGAAGCATCAGCCAGTAGGAATCTTGTTTTTGCAATACATCCCTCCTCTGCCTCATCCCAGATGAAACCTGGATTTCCCCTGATGACATAACATCTTGGCAATTCTCAAGGTGGGTCTATTTGTTCTGCACACACCTCTTTGCTTTTTGCCCTAACAGCCAGGGCAAGCATCCTGTGGTCCCCAGTGTGAACTTTTAGCTTCTATTCCTGTACTTCTCAATGTCGCAAGCCTTGCCTAGCTTCCGATACCCATTTTTCATAGGTGTCCCCTGGGACCCATTTGGGGCCTGAGTGCGGTCTACAGTGACCAGAGTGGGCAGTGTAGACGTGTAAAATGTTTAACCTTGGGCCTTTCAGTTTGCACATCACTTTGAAGGCAGTCTCTTTGCTGTTTCCATGTCGTCTCCAGGTGAGTAACATGCTTCTGATGCCTAAGACCCTTGAACTTCTTTCAGTCTTCACTGGTTAAAAGAAGACTTTCTGCTTCTGTATTGTTTCCCAGAGGCACTGAGCCAATGACTCCTCCATGAATCCAGAGTTAATCATCCTTCATGTACAATGGAGATGCACCCTGAAATCCACCATAAATTGAAGGTATTGTGTCAAAAGCGTATTTAACTAACCTGTGGCCTGATTAGCTGACTTTCAGTGTGCTTAGAACATTTATATTAGCCGGTGGCAAAACCATTAAACACGAAGCCTGTTTTATGATATGGTGTTAACTGTCTCACATAACTGACTGAATGCAGTGTCCAATAGACTACAGTGATGGTTAATATGTTCTGTGATCCCCTAGGAGCTGGGGTTTGTTGATGATACTGTCCAGCGTCTTGGAAGAGGTTCACATTCCATATCATTGGTCCAGGAGAAGATCCAATAAAATTACAGTTTTTTTCTACTGAATGCATATGGCTTTCATCCTGTGCTGAAGTTGGAAGTCATCAAATGGAGCAACTGTACGTCAGGAACCTCCAGTCTTCGGGGATGATTAACAGCTCACAGCTAAGCACACAGTCTGCTGTTTTTTGTCTTTTACACCATACCTACAGTGATTATACTCACACATTAATCTAAAAAAAAAAAACCCTGATTATTCTTAGAAGACATTCTACAGGAAAAACATGGGGCCAAAGTCCTTGAGAGTGCACAGGTTTGGCAATATGGTGACAACCTGCTCTGTGGGGTGGCTGTAACAATTCACATTCCACCTGCAAGTTTTGAACGCTGAGTGACTCACCACACCCATGGAATCATTTCAACAAATATGAACAGTGTGACCAGTAGAAAGATCTAGGATTGAGGGACAATGATCCAAGTCCAAGAAGGAGTTTCTAGTATGCCCACCACAATAAAGGGTCCTTTTTAAATATCATAAAAGCAACGACTGCTATAAAAAAATAAAAGCAGCTAAAGAGTGCAGAGAGACTGAGGACAAAATGCCATAAAAGACACATGGTCATAAAACATTACTGGGGCATGCAGGGGGAAAATATTTCCACAGTCATAATAATGTAATGATTTAAAAGTCATACAATCGCCTGAGCGGGAGGGAAGGAGGGTGTGTAATGAACAGACACCTCCACTGTTGATGTAGACAGCTGTGCCCAATGTATAAACTCATTAAATAGCAAAAGCAATGGAAGCAGATTACTCAGAGATCTGAAGATTAATGTGGGAAACAGCAGAGCGATGTGTCAAGCCTGTTGATTGCATCATGAACTCTCAATCGTGAACACTTTACCTCCGAAACTAAAAATTGGCACTGTCTTAAAATACAAAGGCGTTTACTAACTTTTCAGCATTTGCATTATCTTGAATAGCTTTTGCTTTCATAAATCTATCAGAATATGCTGATAGCATGTTTCTTTTCATACCATTCTGTTTCTGCCCTTCATTTATCTCTACTTATTGCTGGTTTCTTATTAATTTGTATGATATATATTTATATGTTATTAATATATATTTCATTTCACCCAGGTGGCTGTTTACTTGGTATTTTGTTTCTATTGCCAAACAAAATGTAGCCAAATATACCAAGCATTTTACATAGAAATCTCCAAATGAGTTACACATTCGTAAATATTTTCTTTATTTTTAAAGAATATTTTATTTCAAAAAATAGAATATCTCTTCATACCATATGTTTTATATGCTTTTCTTAGATATTAATTCAATGACTTCTGTTTGTTACTGGTGTCCCTTAAAAACTAATCTTCCTTAAAAGTAACAAATTTCATGTCTTCTTTATGAGATGAGGATATAATTTTGACTTTCAATCTTGTTTCAGATCTATCATAAATCACTTTTGTATTTAATATGATTATAATACATATAATGCCTGAAAAAATAATTCTCTTGTCATCACATTAAACAAACAAACAAACAAACTCACCAACAGTTTCCAGATATATTTGTGTTTACTCTTCAGCCTTATCCTTGGAAAACTTTCAGTGAACTTCAAAATAAATTACATTGGAATTCTAACTAGGAGTTTAGTAAGCTACAAATATTGAGAAATATTTATATATGTTTTTATATGTTTATCATGCAAATTTGTCTCACTAATAATTTGTTTGCTGTCTGTTTCTCTGTTGATGATATAATAAATTTCATTAAGGTTACTTACAGAAGCTAAGTCTCTCTCTCCAACAGATATTGGTTTTTATTTTATTGTTTTTGTTTGGGGTGGGTATGTGTGTGCGTGTGCGTGTGTGTGTGTGTGTGTGTGTGTGTGTGTCCATTCAGGGAAGGTTGGAATCTTGTGAGCCCCTCCCCCTCTCCAATATGAGATGTTGGCTAACCCTATCTTCTGCAGGTTTTGTGCAGGAAATCATAGCTACTATAAATTTAAGCAGACAAAGGCCTTGTCATGTCAGCTCCTTCCTCTGGCTCTTACATTGTCTTTGCCTCTTCTTCTACCATTTCCTCTGAGTCTTGGAGGGGGCCCTGTGTGGCTGAGCATTCAGAAGTTACTCTCTTCACTTTGACCAGTTAAGAGTCTCTGCAGTTACGATTGACTCCTGAAAAAAAAAAAGCTTTAAAACTGACAACACTAATAGATGGGTGTAAACATAATTATTTAGAAGATAATTTGATGCTTATCTAAAAAAACAACAGTAGTAGCTTCCTTAGTGGCCTGTGACCTCCCTAGTCATGGGCTTTTGATTGGACATACAATACCAGATGTAAATTCCCTCTTGTGGGGAGCAGACCTCAATTTCAATAAGTAGATATAAAATTTGCTATATATAAGGAAGATTAGTTTTTTAAAAAGAGACCAGTAACAAACAGAAGTCATGTATTGGTGACCCCAATAACAGACTAAATGCTATTTCAGAGGTTGGGCATCTTGCCTGAACAGTGGGTAGTGTTACACACAGGATCCCCAGCTGAGAAAGACTGTTGATGACTGGTTTACCCGTGGACTCCTAAGCACTTTTTGGTGGCTACCCAGCAGGGAGTAATATAAGCTTCATGCACAATTCCAGCTTGATTTCTCTATTTCTTGTGACTAGAGCATGTGATATCTCCAGCAACAGGGTTTTATGACCTAGATCTGGTGGGCAATTAATAATGACGCAATAGCCTTTATTGGTGTGAGATCCCAGGGGCCTCCTTGCTCAATAACTTCATGGAAGTCACTACTGTTAGCACTGGGATTTTCATTTAATGACGCATGGCTTCTTGGAGCTGCTTCCTCCATCTTTGCAGGTACTGCCATTCAAATGATTCACATTGAACTTAACATGTGTGACATTTTCAGCTGATGGGCTTTCTAATGTCGCATTCATGTCATCTGTAATAATATTTTTTCCTTTATCTTTTAGAAATTATATTTCACTATTTAATGGAGAGAAAGTATTTGGTTTGTATTTTTAGACCCCTACTAAGTACAGAAACACTAACTTCACATCAATCTTCCACAATCGCCATCAGAGCAAATAGTACCAGGGAATTTTGGTCAACTCTAAGCAAACACTGATGTTAAGGACAGTCTTCCACATAGAGTGGTAACATTTAGTCCTGATCCAGTTTCTGGCTGTCATTAAAGGGATTCTCTGCTTCTTCAGTTAGAAGATGCTCATTAGCAGCCTGAGCAAATGTCTTCTGCAGCTTAGTTTTCTAAGAGTTATTACTCATAATGGTCTCGAGCTGGTTTTATGAGCTGTCTGATTTTTCCCTTGTTATATCGTTGATTTAATATGCTAACTGACTTCTCTTATTAAGTTGCTCTTGAATCCAGAACAGCTCCGGTTCCTGTCAGATTTTCTGGACGATTTACGTTTGTATTTTTATTGTACTTTAAAAACCTGACTTCTGCAAATTACATTCAAGGATGATTCCATTTAATCCCCGCCCCCAAATTGTGTATGACTTATTTGACTACTTGAGACAGAACCATTTCATTTTAGAAAAATGAACTTAACTTTTGTTGTCTCATTCTGGTTCATGGGAAAATGTATGAAGGAGAAAGTACCTGCCCTCCGAACTCTGAGCGCTGTAAAGCTGTCGTGCTTAGTATTGCTCCCCTCCTCTGTGGTAATAGCTTGAAAACAACTTTAAACTCTTCCAGTTACTGGAATTTTCAGCCTTCTTAATTGAAAAAAAAAAAAGCCACTTTTGATCATTTACGTTCATCCAGGAAATTGGTCATTTTTAAAAGTTGCTGTAAATCCTAAGTGTACTTTTAAATATTCCTGATAGCTGCTGCTTCTCTTCATGCCAAGTTTCCCCATGTGAGTTTTTCTCTTGACTAGTCATAGATCCACACACTGTTGTACACATATTTCCTTTCAACAGAATACATTTTTCTCTTTTTTTAAAAAAATACACCGGAACAGGAAGATCAAATTGGGGATGGAAGAGAGGGATAAAGGAAGAAATATGGATAGAGACACCTAACACTGAGGGCCCTCTGTGAGGTGGTATGAAATCCTGATACAGGAGGAGCTTTCTAATGTGTGTGTGTGTGTGTGTGTGTGTGTGTGTTAGTTTCAATCAATCTAACTGAAATTGCTAAAGAATGGGGAGATAGAGCCCCATTTGGACATTCTTGTCACCAAATGAAGCTTATAGTACCAAGATTGTGTTACATCTCATTGAATTGTTGGCTGAAGGGGTCCCAGAGGAGCCCCCAAACAGCAGAGTCTGTTACCAAGGCTATAAGTTGCTTTCCATGAATGGACAGCAAGGCCTCCATGGCTGAAGACAACACCTACACACCTCATGGAACATGAAGAAGTTGAGCTGGTGCCTACATAGAGCCCTCACCCCTGTGTTCTAGTGCGTTTGGTACAGGAAGGAATTCTGAATGCTACTGAAAGAGAAATGTAAGCACCAACCCAGCTCCAAACCCTTTGATCTGTAATGGTGGTACAAAGTTTGTGAGAGCAAACAGCCAATACCTGATTTGACTGAAGGCCCACTCCATGAGGTGGAACCCATGCTCAATACTGCTTGGGTGACCAACAAACTGAGACTAGACAGCCCAGGGACCTATGCTAAAACCAAACACTCTGTCCAAAGTAGGGAGGAGGGGAGTAGCAATAAAATGATCCCTAATGATATGATGATATACTCATAGATCAGAGATTTGTTCAGCCATCATCAAAGAAACATGGGAACAGATGTAGAGACCCACAGCCAGCAGAGAATGAAAGACCTGGAAACACTCAACCCTAAACAAGATGTCTCCATCAAATCTCTTCTTTCAGGTCTCAGGGAACCCTGAGGAAGAGGAGGCAGAGAGTGTAAGAGCCGAATGGGATGAAGGATATGAAGGAAACAGGGCCTTCTAAATCAACATGATCGATACACACATGATCGATACACACATGAATTCACAGACTGAAGCAGCAAGCACAGGCGCTGTACAAGCCTGTACCAGTTGGGGTCCTGAAAAGAAAGGTGGACACAGGACCCCATCCCTAACCTAAAAGTCATCTCCAATCGATAAAGACTTGCAAATGAAAAAAAATTTCATAGTTTACTCTGGGAAGTCTCATTTTCAAAACAAACTATTCTTAAGGGTAGACCATATATCCAGCAGTAGATGGCCAATAGAAAATGAAGTCAAAGTATCTTTGGAGGGTTGGAGGTTCCTTGTCTCATAATGCCATGTCAGGGGTCTTCCTTCTTTCTTTTTTAAATTTTATCTTCTTATTTGTTATTTTCATTTCATATATATATATTTATATATTTCCTTTTCTCTCTTTGACCTTTGTGTTATATTATGTTTTCTAGTTTAGTGTTTTTATGGGATTCGTGAGTGCAAACAAGTAGATCTCTATTTCTTGTGCCTTCTCTTGGGCTCTTTTCCTTCTGTTGGTTTGTTTTGACCAATTCCTATGTGTTAGTTTTTGCTTTATCTTATTTTATTTTAGTATCATTCCTTAGGACCCCCTTGCTTTCTGATGAGAGACAGAAGGAGGGTAGATCTGGAGGGGAGGTGGAGAGGAGCACAGAGGAGTAGAGGGAGGGGAAACTGTAGTCAGGATATAGTATCTGAGAGGAAAATATATTTTCAGTAAAAGGAAAAAAAGAAAAATAAAAAATGCAGTGTTTTACTTGTGTCCTTTTGGTGATTTCCATTGACTTTTTAAAAAAAAAATTAATCTGTTCTTTAACTTCTTATGCTTTTAAAAAAATTCTTTAAAGAAGTATTGTATGGCCAGGCATGCCTTTAATACCAGCCCCTAGGAGGCAGAGGCAGTAGATCACTGAGTTTGATGTCTAGAAAAAAATGAGCAAGAAGCACAGTTTCCTGTGCCCAGTTCACTACTGACTTATTTTTAATAGTGACTTCTGTGTTTTAAACCAATGAAACAAGTATCTTTTCCCTAACTTGTTATATTTTAAAAATTAGAGCCAGTAGAATGGTTCATTGGCTAAAAGCACTTGATGCTACACATGCACCCATATTCACGTGGCACATCACACACACACACACACACACACACACACACAAATAATAAAGAGAGTAAAGATTAAAGTGCAAAAGTGAAATATCAGTTGATTGAACTATGAGTTTTCTATATTCATATGCATTCTGAATTTTAAAAGGTTAATTATTTCTTGAAGATAATTATTACTCTGAGAGCTTGGGTTGCTTGCTAATACGCCCTAGATCGGCTCATGAGTCACCTAGATCCCTTAATTTAAAACCCATATTTAACTGTATTGTGTAGTGTTTAAAAATTAAAGTTAATCAGAGTTTCAGCTCATGTTCCCAATAAAGATCAGTTGTCATGGCTGAGTAAAAGATTCTTTCCAATTTTTAAAAATACTCAGGGGTCTTGAAACTGAGACTTTCAGAAGGCAAAAAGTTTAGCTTTTATTTTTCCCTTTGTTCAACAGTCAGAAATCTGGTAACAAAGAAAAACTCATTTTTCTTTTTCATTTATGTTTTTATTTTGCTTGAAGGAACATTTGCTTTTGTAACTTTGAAACAGGTCAAAGTCATTAGACGTTAACTGTACAAATTGGTATCTAAATACTTGGCTACAATTAAAGAAACATATAATTTTTTAAAAGACAGGGAGGGGAGGACTTTGAACAGAGAGAGACAGCCTGGGCTGGGGCTGGGGGGGAGAAAGATCCTGATCCATATTTGGGAACTGAAACGTCCCCAGGGTTAGACAGAAAGAGCGACAGGATCCATACCAGGCTGGAGAGATCACTGACAGCCAAACCGTAAAAGGTGACTGAAGGAGTCTGGACAATAGGATGCCAGAGACTTGAGAATGTCTGCAGAAATGCAAATAGTGACGCCAACAGATTGGAATCTCAGAAGATTACTTTGATCCTCTGGTGGAAAATAAATTGTGTGGGAAATGAGACAGAAGCGTAGGGAGCAAGTGCGGGTGCTGCTGGGGACTGTGGTGGCCTACACCAGCCATCCTAGTCAGCCCCGAAGGAAGGCCGTAGAGCAGGCTGCTTGCATTGACTTTGACTTTGTGTAAAGAGTTATTTTTCTATCCCGTGCTTCATGTGTATACACACTTGTAAATGCTTACAATTATCCGCCATTTTTTTCTCTTTTCTGTAAGATATAGGAACTTAGCACTCTTTGGAGACACAGTCCAACTTTTGTTGTTAGAATCTGTGGTGTCACGTCCAAATCATTGCTAGGTGTGATTTATAGGATGACTTTCAATTATTTCCCCTCACTTTACTTCAGAATCCCCTGTAAGACATGTACACCACTACTTCTCCTTCTGATTTGTTTAGTTAACTTTCAGTTTCACTGATTATAACTGCAGCTAGCAAATACTTCTGTTTTTAGACACAAGTTAATTGCCTAACTGAACTCAAACCTCACCACACAGTATGTGTGCTCAAGCGTTTTCCCCAAGAAAGCGTCTCTGAAAGCATGTTTTCTTATTTGAGTTGTAAAGACTACACACAGAGAGTGCTTCAGTAGTAAACTTTCCCCCTTCCGTTCTGCCACCAACCCCGTTGTCTTAGGCATTTAGTCTTTGGAAAGAACATTCTGAGAGTCAGATTTCATTTAGTTCTTTTACAGGTGACCTTTTCTTATTTGATGAAAGTTGGGTTTTTTTTTCTTTCTTTCTTTCTTTTTGAAATGTAAAGCTGTTTGCTTCTCAACCCCCCCCCCCTTATTTGTTTTGCATGTGGAGCCATCTTGTAGAACACATGGCAGATGATGATACACATGGATAAAGGCGTAAGGGTAAGCCAGGCAAAATTAAAACTGACCCACTTCTTCTCTGGTTCACTATTAGTCTCAGATGTAGCTGACATTGCCACCACTGAAGGAAGTCAGACTGGCCACTGTACAGTCCTGAAGATTTGCTAAGACTAGAAAATTCAGGAAAGCCACCCTGACCTAAGGAAAGCTTCCTACCATTAGAATCCAATCCAATCATTCTTCCGGCACCTGGATGAGCTAGCAAACCCCAGAGCCTGCTTCACAATTCTTTTTCCTCCTTACACTGGACAATTAGCACATGATAAGAAATAAAAATGAAGTTCAAGTCTTCGTAGTTTTGGGGATTGTATATAAAACCAACAATAAAGAACACTGACAACACAAAGCAGAACGACAACAACAAAAACCTACAAAACAAAATATGCATGAAATTAAAGCCAGTCTTTATGCTCTTTATACTTCCCCATATGGCTAGTCATCAGAATGTCAACAGGCACTGGTTGTTAGTACACTAAAAACATCGTGAAGTCTTGCATATTAACCAGACTTTAAGAGTAAATGAAAAAGAGAACAGAAGCCAACCAAATACTACCTAGGAAGTGCATCCATGTGGCCTAACATAAACATTGAGAGAACCGTGCTAACTATATGCACAAATGGACATAAAGCATCCTTCTGCGAGAGCTACCCAGGATGTGCCCATTCTAAACAGAGTACTGTCTTGTCTCCTTGGCACCTTTAATGGCCTTTTATTTCAATTTTATTTCCAATAGCTTAAAATTTCAGTATTATGATCTCCCCTTGCCACCTTCACCTAACATTTCAGCCAGTTTCAACAGTGTTATGACTTCCAGCCAAAGCATTTTGCTAGTCTGTATCTTCCATCAGCTCCATATTTGTTTTATATTTGTGGTGAATTTAGAGGCATTTTCTCTAGCCAGATTGCTATGGTTCTAATGTGCCTCCAAAAGACAAGTATTGGAAATGTAATCGTCAGTGTAATAGCACTAATACTGTGGACTGTAAGGCCTTTGTCTTTATGACAGGGGGCATTCTTACAGAAGACCAAGTTCAGCCTCCATTCCCTCCCACCTCTACTTTCCTTCCGACTAATGATGTCGCAAGAAGGGCCTCACCAAAAGTCAGTGCCTTGACCTTGGACTTCTGCCGTCAGAACTGTTAAGGAGATAAGATTTTATTTTATATAAATCACCCCACTTGAGGCATTGTGCTCTTGCAACACAAAATAGACGGAGAGAGGGATCTATGCAACCCTTTCCATCTCTGTAGGCGTGGGTTAATCTGTGCTTCATCAGTTAAACAGAAGAGACTTGTTGGATTTTATTATTCATTTGAATAACATGATAGGCGATGGATATGTGGCTATGCTCCAACTGGCATACACAAACATGGCAAGAAGCACAGGCAACTTGTGCCTAGGCAACCTTTGACCTCCCTATCACACGGGGCAATTGCTGCCATGCTCTGATTTAGTTCTCCTCAAAGTGTCTTTCAAAAGCAGATCTTTAAAGGAATGCTTACTTTTATTCTAAAGCAGTGGTTCTCAACCTTCCTAATGCTGCAACCCTTTAATACCTCATGTTTTGGTGACACCCCCCCCATCATAAAATTATTTTCATTACGACTTCAAAACTGTAATTTTGCTACTGTTGTGAACTGTCATGTAAATCTCTGTGTTTTCAATGGTCTTAGGTGACCCCTGTGAAAGGGTCATTCAAGCCCCCAAAGGGGGTCCCAACCACTTGAGAACCACTGTTCTAAAGGGATCCCTTTGAAGTAGTGGAGCATAGCTTTTTTTTTACACTTTCACTGTTCATTGCATTGTTCTGTACTTATCTTCCATAAAGAGGGAAAAGCTATGACAGAGCTGACGCTAGGAAAACATTATGTGTTATATCCTCTTTGTGACAAATGTATCTTTTTCCCGTTCAGATGTATAGAGTTTAAGACTGAGTAGCTACCTTAACCTAGCTGGGTGTCATTTTTATTTGGCAGCTTGTTACAATATAAATGACCTTATTTAAAAAAAATTTTTTTGAAGAAAATAATAACTAAATTAATAATTTATGTAAAGTTCCTATGCTAATGTCTGAGACATGGCAGGTCCTTTTCTGACTAACTAGGGCTAAAAGCCCTTTCTCCTCAAAAACATATCTCAGTTTTCTTTCTACAGTATATAGACAGATTTGTGTGACCAAAACAAGCAAATTAGAGTACTTTACCTGTAAGAGTCTCATCACATTTATGTCTTGAAAACCATATCATACTGGTTTCTATGCAGAAAAACTAGTGGCAGCTCATAAGGAGCACAAGGGCCAATCTTGAAATTCAACCACAAATGCTACATCAAAAGGAAAACATATCAGTGCTTTTGTTTTAAGGCAGATAAGGGACATTAGGTCACTAAGCATGTTTCTCATTGCCAAATTTGGAACTTGGGGAGTATTTTCCCTTTATTAAGCACTAAAAAATTTGTATAAACAGGAATTTTCACAG
The DNA here is from genome assembly GCA_019843965.1 of Rhynchomys soricoides. NCBI lineage: Eukaryota > Metazoa > Chordata > Mammalia > Rodentia > Muridae > Rhynchomys > Rhynchomys soricoides. The sequence goes on along the minus strand of JADRCH010000055.1, from coordinate 7,905,325 downwards.
ATTGTGCAACATAAAACATTTTAGAATCCAGCCTCACCCAGCATTTCCCCTACCAAACACAACAGCATTTGATTTGGTTCAAAAACCATTCTACTCATTAATAATGATAAGAAAGCCAGACAATTCTGAATTATTTTGGTAATGAGTTTAACTCTATTGATCTTAAATAGGTTTGCTCCAAGCCAATCGGTCTGAAAACTCTTCGGCTTTTCCTCTAGCAGAAGTGAGAGGAGCTTGGAGAGATGGCTAGGTGGTTAACAGCATGTATTGCTCCTGCAGAACACCTGAGCTTGGATCTGATGTGTGTGTGTGTGTGTGTGTGTGTGTGTGTGTGTGTGTGTGTGCGTGCGTGCGCAAGCACGTGCACTCTTCCTCTTTCCACCATCACACACACGCACACATGCGCACACACACACACACACACACACACGCACACACGCACACATGCACAATTAAAATAAGTCTTTGCTAGTCTAGGGGCACATCCCTTTAATCCCAGCACTTGGGGAAAACAAATACAGGGAGATTTCTGTGACTCACAGGTAAATCAGGTCTACATAGTGAGTTCCAGGTCAACCAGGATTACTTAGTAAGATGTTGACAGGAGGAAGATAGGAAGGAAGGAAGGAAGGAAGGAAGGAAGGGAGTGGGAAGGGGAGAGAGGGAGGAAAAGAAAGGTAAAAAAGAACAAGAAATGACTGAAATAGAGGAATGAAGATTTTGTTGATAGTGTCAATCTCAAGGTCAAGTCTAACTTGAAAAAGAGGAAGAGGCTTGGATATGATGTGAACATCTGTAACTGCAAGGCTTAGATGGCTAAGACAAGAGACGCTCAAGTTCAACATTAGCCCAGATACGAAGCAAGAAATAAGAGTAAAATGCACCACAGTTTACCCATTAGGCTATCGACAACCAAGGCTGGCCATTTTATCTTCAAGAGTCAATGAACCGGGAATCTGATTCCTTTTACGTACTTTGGGGAGATGCAGCTCAGTGCACTGGGTATGTATCACTCCAAATTGTCATGAATTTTACTAAGAATCTCTTACCTGAAACATCACACACATCCATGTGGAAGGTATAGTTCCATGTACTCTGAAAGTACAGAAGCTCACATTGGAGTTTCAGCTGTCTCGACCCTGGGAGTTTCCTTGTTTCACCCACAGATGAGGCTACGTCTGGCAGTCCCTGGAGTCTGGGAGAGACGACCGGTAGGATCTAAACAAGCCTAAAATCAACCTCAGGTGGGCCAAGAACGGCTAATCAGCCATAGGAATTTGCTCATCATAAATCTCAGTGAAGTAATGGTGGCACACCCATGCGCTCATCAAGCCTTGCAAATGAGTGTCCCAGCTTCCCCAGGTCTTGCCAAACATTTCAGTGTCGCTCCTACAGGCTGGGAGGTACACGGTCGTAAAATGATGAAAGAAATCTTTATATATCCTCTAGCCATTGTTCACACCACGTGATTGGATATTTACCAAGCAGCTGTGACTAGACTCAGGTGACCCATACTCTCTCTTCCCACCATGAACTGGCATGCTTCTAATGCATAGAATTCTGTCTCTGAAGGGAAGGGGGGCTCTATTGTTTTCTATCACTGGAAGGATTTGCCATGTATCTCTGAAGATGCACTTTCTAGAAATCAACCAGTCAATATTTGTTAGGCACATATTTATGTCAACAATTTGCTCATGGGGCCAGCCCTCATAGTGAACATCTCCAAAGCACATTTTAAATCACACTTTTGAAAGGAGCTATAAAATGGAGTGACTCAACCTTGCCAAAATATCTCATATTTCATTATAGTAGGCTTCCATAAGTGCATAAGTGGCCGATGGACTGGGAATACCAGTAAAGGCTGTCAAAAATTTCAGAATCCAGAACTCTTCCCAAACACACTGTGTCAGAATTTGTATCTTACTGTTTCAGGTGATATTTAGAAAAGTCTTTAAGATAGGCTGTCATTCATTTTTGTGCACTTATGTATTTTAACTCTTGTGTTCAAGCAATGAGAAGATTGTAGTACCAGACATTTGAAAAATTAAGAGTCAAGAATTAATCCCCTAATTTCCACATATCTTCCTACTTGATCCCAACCATGTTATAGATTCATTTCTACTTTCCCAAACAGTCCCTTATTTTTGCATGTGGCTGCGGTTCTATCCTGTGTGCTCAAGAAGCAAGAACATTTAATATGAGTAAACTCTGCTCATGGAAACGAACTTCACATCGTTTAAATAAAACCTGATACAAAGGAGTCATCAAGCTGAATCATAGAAAATGATTCCTTACTGTATAATATGGACAGCTGAGACAGGGAAAGAGACTTGGAATGAGCTAGTACATGGCAGTGTAGGTTGGTGTCTAGGATTCAAGGAACAGGATCTGGTTTCTGTCCTGCTCTAGACTGCATATTATTTCTCAGTCCAAAATTGACACACTTTTGAACTAGCAACATTAAAGGTAGAAAGGACATGATGAGGACAGACAGAAGCCAAAAGAAGGGATATTTGATTCCAACCTAAATCCTTGACATCTCTACTAGCCCGGAGCAGCAGGGTCATAAGTGTAACCTGCTTGTATAGGCATGTCCACAGCTTTACCATGGCCTTTGGGAGAGGGACTTTTGGATGAATTCCTATTCTTGGCACAGGAGGGTGTTGTTGTTGCAATCCCTAGGCTAACTGTTGTCTGAGAAAATGGTTTTCCACCCAGGCAAGGTGTTTTCCAGACGTTAAGGGGTGATTGTATCTGAGTTCTGTGTGTTCTGAATATCTCTCTGGGACTTAAGAGGCGGCGTACAGAAACAGGCTGAGGACAAGGCCCTCTGCCCACCAGGTGGTTTATATCACATGGCCCTATCGAGAAATGCTCCTTCTGCTCCCAATCATGGGTCAAGATTTAAAGGACAGAAAGAATGGTGGGAATAACATGAAGAATAAATAAATAAATAAATAAATAAATAAACAAATGTTGTTATGTTTATTATGGGTACGGAGTGAACAGCATGCCACAGCATGGGCATGTGACAGGGAACTTGCTGGACCCAGTTCTCCACTTTCTGTTTCTACCATGAGGCTCTCCTGGATGAAACTCAGGCTGTTGGGTCTGGCACTTATGTGTCTTTACCTGCTGAGCCATTGGGCTGGCCCAAAAGAACACTATAAAGAGCAAAAGCACTAGGTAGGAGGTAGGGAGGAGATTTTGCTCTTTTCTGCACATAATGGACAGAATATGTCTCTCTAAAGATCTCCCTCCACCTTTGGGAAGTCAAACATAATTCACATAAATACCGCATCACGAGGCAGCCACTCACTGGTGATGAAGGGGAAATGCTGTTGTGTCTCAAACCCTAGCAAAGAGCACACAGCATGTTAAAATGACTTCTACTTCAACAGTCAGGGGGCTTATAGCATCTGTCCTCCTCCCTTCAACTCCTTCTGCCCAGTTTCCCAAGATAATCTCCTCTAGCTTACAACAGGTCAGTGGCCACAGAGTCCTTGGCCTGGTTTCCCTCCCCGCCCCCCCCCCCCCCCCCCCCCCCGGCTCCCGGTCTTAAAGGGGAAGAGAAAATGTCGTACACTTTCAGAATGAAGGCCTCCTGAACTAGGGCGGAAAGCTCTGTCATCCCAGGGTGTTTCTGTTATCTGAACGTCTATATTTAGCAAGTGATGCAGCTGGGGATGAGAGAATTTCTTTCCAGCAACTTGTGCCTATCAGTAGAAATGAAAGCTAGAAAAGTTCATGGCTCTCACCCTGTCCCTGTGGATGGTCTGTCACTTGGAAAACTCCACATTAGGAATTTCCGAAGTTAACAGGGTTTTCTGGGAATCTGTCATTTCATTAAAATGGGACATTTTGCAGAGGCTGACGGGCAAGTAGCCCCTTGATGGGCCTAGAGGAAAAAAAGAGGTTTTAAAGAGAAGTATCCAGGTCTTCCACCAACTCCCAGGAAACTGTGGGTATGCTATGCCCAGCCACTTTCTTCTCCATTTTCTCTGCTTGTGATGCATAGTCAATGTCTATAAACAAAGATAATTTACTGTTAAACTAATATGTGATGTCCATTGAAGGAGGCAAAACTCCCTAAAACTCCCCGCCCAAATTACCTTGAAAGAGTTTTCTAGACTCAGTGTTCACAGCTTCAACCAGCTCTTAAATTACAGAGTGTTTCTAGGGAAAGAATTTAAAGACAACACTGCTCAAACTTTTATTAGCATATATTAAGTATTCATAATTGTGGGTTTCAATATGACATTCATACATATATATAATGTGTATAATGTGTTTTTATCCTTGTCCTCCACATTACCTATCTCATACTGAGTCCTCGCCTTCTTCCTCATTAGTCCTTCTGCACTTACAGGAGTGTGTGTGCGTGTGCGTGTGCGTGTGTGTCTGGTGTGAGTCAATGAGTAAAATGTATTGTGAAATTTTATTTTCACTTACAATTATTGGCTGAGCTATTTCTAGTATGTTGGGCTGGAGCTTAGCTGTCAATAACTTCTGTAATATTTGGTTTTGGTTCTTTATTCCCCATAGGGCAGATGATCTAATACCTAAGCAAAGGGACATGTGGGTGTAACTGTCATCCCCGTGGTAGCAGTGAGGGTTTTAACTAATACAAGCATCTCTACAAGATCGAGTCTCAGAGTGCGCTCGGTGGTCCCATTGCTTTCTCCAACGTCCCATTCAAGTCCATGTTATCAAAACTTTCCAAAAAATTATTGCATTTACTTATTTGTTCATTCATTTTGTGTGTGTGTGTGTGTGTATGTGTGTTCCACAGTGCAGACATGAAGATCAGAGAACAACTTGTGGGAGTCATTTCTTTCCTCCTACCATACGGGTTCCAGGAATTGAACTTAGGTCCTCGGCTTGGTGGCAAGCACCTTTACCTCACTGGCCCCTAAAATAAAATGTGGAGCTGGAGCAATGGCTACCCTCATACTACTCTTCCAGAGGACCCAAGTTCTAGTCCCAGCACTGATGTCAAGGAGCTGACAACCACCTGTGAGCACCCTCTCTGCCCTCCATGGGTACCTCCACACACATGGCACACTTGTAGACACACAACTAAAAGGAACTCTTCGATAAAGCAGATTTTACTTGCTTTTGCCCTCTGTGCTGGTTAATGCAATAATTGTAATAGTCAAATAACATGGTTGTGGGCTTAGGATTAATAGTCAAGGGCTGTCTCAAGGTGGCACCAGGAGTCACTGCCTTTGCTACACAGTGGCAGAAAGAGAGCATTTTATAACCTCAGTGAGATAGGGAAAGTGATTAATTTCAGTACACAGCCTCCTTTGATCACATCTTAAGATGTCTGATGAGATGGAGACATGCATAAATCACTCAGACATCCTAGCATGTCTACAGCTGTTTTGATCACAGGTTGGCATCACATAGTTTTTCTTCGGAACACTAGTTTTCCTTTAAGACATCTGTTAGCAAATTATTGTTATAAAGCCTTGCCTACTGCATGAATCCTTAAAACTGAACAGTAAGCCTTTCACTTTAAGGAAAATGAAGGCACTGGTGCTAAAAATTTGAAACTTTGACTAAAACTCAGGAGTTTGAATATTTGTATATGTTAATGTAAATCTGGCAGTGTGCCTGCCCTATGCTTTAGAGATTTTTTTCTGTTAAGATCAATGACATTAACAAATAATAGTAAGCACTATTTTGTAGTCAATATTTAGAAGGTTCAGGATTTGCTTAATGAATTGATATTTTCTAGATAATCAATCACTGCAAAACATGCATTGGCAAACTATCCATCAGAAAAATGTAATTTCTCAAAAGTTACTTTATTTAGATTGTATTGAGTTTATCAATGTCATTTAAAAATTATTTTTGATTTTTTAGCTTTACTTTCTAATGCGGCAAATATAAACAATAGCTTGAGATCAATCCTCAATCATTTTTAAGGTCATAAAGGAATTCTGAGTTCAAATTATTTCTTGATAACTGCCTCTCAAGTCTTAACTTATATTTCATGAAATAACATTATTCCTAACAGGAAACATCAGTACTTCAATCTCCCGTGAATTTTGGTTGACTTAAACTAATTCATATGTATGTTGTTAGTCAACTTGTGACAGCTCTATCAACCATCAGTTCCTGTTGACTATCATCCAATCTTTGTGAAGAATTTTCACACATTAGAGATTGGGTTATATTCTACAAAAGCATTTATAAGGACATTATGATATCTATATTCTAATTTAAATGTTGCATTTCAATAAACTGAATATAAACAATTATAATAAAATGCACTTTCATGTAGCAAGTCCACCAGTGCTACAGACAGCCAAGTACTGTGTTAAATCTTTGGGATGCAAAGATGAATGGACCAAGCTTACAACCATCAGATGAGCACATTCTTGTCACCTTTACTTTCTTTTGAAATGCATGTAGCAGATAGATACCTGCTGAGAGTCTTCTCAGAGCCAGGCACTATTACAGACATAGAGATGACAGGCACAAGCCTGTTAACCCTGCTAAGAAATCACAATCTGGCTTAGTTACTTTTCTATTGCTGTGATAAAACACCATGACCAACTTGTAACAGGAAGTGTTTACTCTGAAGCTTATGGGTTCAGAGGTTTAGAGTCTATGATGGCAGATCTAAGGTAACATGGCAAGAGCAGCAGAGTCCTTACATCTTGATCCACAAGTCAGAAGCAGAAACAGACACTGGCAATGGTGAAAGTCTTTTGAAATCTTAAATCCTACCCCCAGTGACACACCTTCTCCAACACGGCTGCACCTTCTAATCCTTCCCAAACAGTTCCACCAGCTGAGGATCAACTGTTCAAACACATGAGCCCCTGAGGAAGGCAGGAGGCAATCTCACTCAAACCATCAAACAGTCCCTCAACAAAGGCAGGAATGGGCAAGTGGGTCAATGTCATCAAGGGAAAATATTATATGCAGATCACAAGGAGCGCTGGGGAAGCAGAAGGTCATAGTAGTCAAAGCATGTATGGACAGGGAAGGACAGAGCCAGGGCAAGTGGCAAAGTGAGCATAGATTCAAGGCATGCAAACAGGGACCAGCCTCATCTCAGAGTATATTTCATTAGCACCTACCTATCTCCCCTTAAAAGACACCTTAGAGACAGGTATGGCCATACACACTTTTAATGCCAGCACCTGGGAAACAGTGGCAGGCAGATTTCTCTGAGTTCAAGGTCAGTTTGCTCTACATCGAGAGTTCCAGGCTAGCGAAACAGTCAGACCTTGCCTCAAAAAAGCAAAAAATAATGTGTATATATTGAAAGATGATGTGAGTTAGGGCTCATGGAGTAAACGTACTTGTTTCAAAAGCCCTGTCCTGAGTTTGCTAACAGGAAGCCGTGCTAAGGTAGGAGAGAATGAATTCCACAAAGTTGTCCTCTGATCTTCACATGAATACCTGTGCTCATTCACACATCTCACGCACACCCGCACACACACAATCACACTAAAATTAAATTAAATAGAATGATTTAAAAGGCATGACTTATAGTTTAACACCTACAAGTGTGCTGTATGCTCTATGAGACACCATGTGTACACCAAACACACACATGACAGCAACTTCTGAAGGGTTAACATAGAGATCCCCATCTGACAGATTTAAAGACTGAGAAACAGAGAGGAAAACTACCTACCTAATGCTGTGCAGAAAGATGAGTTGGAATCAAAGCAATTTGACCCCCAAAGCTCAGTCTCCCCTCTTTTCCACACCATCTCCTACTTAAGGCCATATTTTTCTGTGCTTGAGTGAATGACTATTCCCTTTCTCTGAGGTGGCTATTCACCTGGGCAGCCTGGTCATAGAATTGCACCTTTTATTGAACAATCCCTTCAACATCTTGAGATATCCCACACCTCCTGGAAGCCTTTGTATCTAGGTGGACCAACTCTGGTCTGACTACAGCCTGGGACCTACTTGTTGTTTTGCAACAAAGACAAATATGCTATTGAGGAAATTCTCTCAGCGCTGTGTCCTTCTCTTCCTCATTCCAGATAAGTTGTATGAATGCACAGTCATTTACCTAATGTGGCTGTGGTTTAACTTCCTTCTCGCAAGGCTTTTATGGAAAGGCAGTAAAGATGGGTGCAGCTCTCCTCTAAGAGCGCTGAGTGGCTGTTCCAGGAGAAATTTCCACTACTCCACCTTTGTTTTCTTCAGCATACTGAGTTTAATGTGCGTTACCCATGTATTCCGGGGAAATTTGCTAGAGAGAGCACTTAATAGAGAGTGGAAGTCATGATGGAGTCTTCAAAAAAGGTCACTTGGGCAATTGTCTCCTCTGCAGAGAAGAAACCAGTTTCAATTCTAAATGAGGTTTCATTTAGAAGGTAGCAATTGTTCCTTAGTTCCACTGATCCTGGAGCAATGATGGGCTTCAAGTGAAAATGGGCCTGTGCCTTTGCAACTATTTTTAATCCATTTTGCAATTTTATTAACTGTGTGTCTCTCCCACTCATGATCCCTAGAAGCACCTGTTTAGGAATGGGCATCCTGTACTGTCCACAGTGAAAATATCTTCCTAATTAAGAGTGGGCTCAACTAACAATTGAAAATTCAGAATAAAAGTGGCTTTGAACTTCCTGGAAGTTTGCATGAGTGTGAATGCTCCAGGATAGTCCAATGGCTCCAACACAGTCTGAGTATCTAGTGCTTTTTACACAATATTGCCGCATCTGCAGCACAGAGCAGGACCCCAAGCCAACCATCACATCTGCATTCTAGACACCAGATTTTGTTTTAACAAAACAAGATAAAGTTCCATTATTTCCTACTAATAACAGCCCCAATTGCACACACCAGTGTTGCTGAATCCTCCGCTCTTCCACTGACAAAGAAAGAAAGAAGAAAGAAAGAAAGAAAGAAAGAAAGAAAGAAAGAAAGAAAAGGAAGAAAGGGAGAGAGAGAGAGAGAGAGAGAGACCAAGGATAATTGGTAATTGTATCATTCCTTTTACTAAATGTGTGTGTGTGTGTGTGTGTGTGTGTACTTTATTTCAATGTATACAACAATTCAACCCCTGTTACACAAAAGAAAACAAAAATAGTTTCAACAACTTCACACATCTAATAAGAAGCTCAAGTTTGGGGTGATACTTTTTGGTCTCCATCAGGCATAAGTCTGTCTATGGAGGTTCTTTGGAAGCCTAAAACTCATACAGACTTTACAACATCATAGTTATCAAGATGTTGATACCTATGATATTGGTATCAAGATGTTGACAGCTTTAGTATCAAAGGGTTGATGATCCAACACCATAGGTATCAAGATACCAAGAATACCATAGGTACAGGATGAATTGCAGACAACCATTTAGGAAGAAAAGTGAGAATCAGATCGTAAGTATTTGTCTTTGAAAGTGATCAGATCCAGTGGTTAGAAGGGTAAAAGAAAAATTGCTTGCCTTTCTGATAGGCCTATGTCCCACACCCTGGGAAGAATGTCTTTTTATAATGTCACTGGGGGCTCTGCCTCTCCCACCTTCTGTGATACTCTGAAGCATGTGCCCTCCCCAAAGCCATCTCATCCCTCAGCATCTTCTGCTGAGCTTGGCTGGGGGAGAGCAAATGGTCACCTGTATACGACACAGGCTTGCTGCATTGCCAATAAGAAACTTAGGGCTTTGAATTTTAATTCTGCTTCTAAGCAACTGTATCAATGTTGTCTACACGTGATATTTATGCCTAAAGTCTGTTATATTTCACTTTGTAACTTCACCTCAATTACCCACCGTCTTCATCCTCTCCCTCTCTCTCTCCCTCTCCTTTCTCAACCTGGATTCCTTCCTTCTTTCTATTATCTTGTGTAACCATTTCAATAGTTTCTCCTCGTGGTCCAAGAAGGTTCTTCTAGCATAAGCCATCCTACTAGGGTTCTTACAGCAGGAACTAGGAAACAGAAGGGTTAGCTTTCCCCTCAAAGACACACCCTGGGAGCCCAACATATTCCTCTTTGTTTATAGCCACTCACCAAAGCTTAGTCACTCTACTGTCTCTAGCTACCAACAGGACCTAGGACACACAGCTCTTCTGGCCATGACCAAGACAGATTTCAGTGATTCTGTGATGGAGGACCTGGAACATTTGGCAACAACTGGCACCCTGCTATAGTTGCACATGTCAGGGGGATGAATAACTGCCATGGGGAGTGTCATGTGTGTGTCAGTCAGAATGGAGCAAACGGTAGTTCTGAGGCAACATTCTAAGAAAGGTACTGTATCTATGCCTCATTTGTCTACTCTGTGCCCACAGTTGTAACAGAGCCCAGAGTCACACATGACCTGAATCAATGAATGAAGCATTTGCCTACTTTATGCATGATGAAGCAACTTGTAAAACTTGGAATTTGGGAGAGTGCAGTTCGAGACAGGGTTTCTTTGTGTAGCTTTGACTGTTCTGGAACTAGCTCTGAAGACCAGGCTGGCCCTGAACTCACAGAGATCTGCCTGCCTTTACCTCCTGAGTGCTGGGATTAAAGGCATGCACCACCACAGTCTGACTAAAATTTGGGATTTTATACCAATTTACCAGGAGATTAACTAAATATAGCTAAACCCTTCCAATTTATTACCAATATATAGTGTTTCAAACTATTGACTCAACTTTAAACACATTCACAATTAATTTTGAAATAGCATATGATATGGGTCTCTAATTGATATGGGTAATGATATGGATAATGATATGGGTCTCATATGATATGGGTAATTCTAATTGATTTTAATCTCCTAAGAAATTGGGACATTTTCAGTGAGATGGAGTTAAAGGGAGTGCTCCATGACAAATTCTTCCTATCTCTCTCTCTCTCTCTCTCTCTCTCTCTCTCTCTCTCTCTTGTATGATGGTTTGGGTATTGTTAAATATCCTCCAAAATATTCATGAGTTGGAAGTTTTCTTATACACATAGTTGTATTGAGAAACGGTGGAGCCTCATGCTGGCAAGAATGTGGAGGAGGGGAACACTCATCCATTGCGGGGGGAGTGTAAATGTGCATAGCTACTATGAAAATCGAGGTGGTGGTTCCTCAGGGTGATTGGAATCTTCCTCACTCAAGATCCAGTTATACCAATCTTGGGTAGGAGGAATGTTTATCTGACACAGAAATACTTGCTCAACCATGTTCCTTACTGTTCTATTCATAATAGCCAGACATTGAACACAACTAGATGTTCTCAACAGAAGAATGGATAAAGAAAATGTGGTACATTTATACAATGGTATATTACTCAGTCATTTAGAAGACATCATGAAATTTACAGGTAAATGGAAGGAACTAGAAAACAATCATCCTGAGTGAGGTGTCCCTGACGGTTTTTATTCACTTATATGTGGATATTAGCTATTAAGTCGATGATAACCAAACTACAGTCTGTAGAGCCACAGAGTTAATTATAGAATAAGAGACTCGTAGGGACAGATAGATCTTGTTAAGAAAGGGAAATTGGATAGGTAGTTATGGAAGGATGGGGAAGAAAGACTATAACAGGAGCATCAAACGGGAGGCAGAGGAGAGGGGAATGAGGTAGATGATATGGGAGAGACAGCTAAAACTAAAGGCATTTGAGGAGTACCATGGGAACCTAATACAGTAGAAACTTCCTAAACTATATACATGTATGAAGGCGATGTAACAGAAATCACCATGGGAGAGACAGAATCCCAGTAGGACATCTCTTGTCACCAAATGAAACTCCCAGTACAAATATTGGGTTGTATCTAATTGAATTGTTGGCTGAATGTGTCCCATGGGAATCCCCCAAACAAGATGGGTTGTTTCCAAGACTATAGTTGTTCTGTTCAAACTGACAGCAAGGCTTCATTGCTGAAGACAACACCTACACAGCTCACTGAACAGAAGTTGAGGTGATGCCTACATAGAGCCTTCACCACTATATTTTAGCATCTTAGGTACAGGAAGGTTCTCTGCATGTTATTAGAAAATGTAAATGCCAAACGAAACACAAAATCATTGTATCAACATGGTGTCCTGCCCGTAAGATATGATAATGTAATGTTGGTACACATCTTGTGGGAGTAACCAACCAGCATCTGTTTTAACTTGACTTAAGGCTTATTCTTCAAGACAGAACCAATACCCAACACTGCTTGGGTGACTAAGAACCAGAGACTAGATAGCCTAAGGATCTGGGCCAAAAACAAACACAACTCTTCTTTTTTAAGAAGTAGCAATAAAGTGACTTCTAATACTACTTTGCCACAGGTTACAGATCAGTGTCTTGCTCAACCATCCTGCATTAGATGGGAACAAATACACAGAGACCCACATCCAGACAGTATGCAGAGAATGAAAGAGAGACCTTGGAGCACTTAGCTCTAAATAAGATGCCTCCATCAAATCCCTCCCCTTAGATCTCAGGGAACTCCCAAAGAAAAGGAGGTGGGAAGAGTGTAATAGCCAGGGGAATGGAGGACACCAAGAAACCAAGGCCTTCTAAGTCAACATAAGCAAACACACATAAACTCACAGAAACTGAGGCAGCATGCACAAGGCCTGCGTGGGTCTGTACTAAGCACCTTTGTGCATATAGTATGGCTTCCAGCTTAGTGTTTTTATGAGACTCCTGAGTGTTTGAATGAGTGGAATTTTGTTTCTTGAGCCTTTTCTTGGGCTCTTTTCCTTTTTGTTTATTTTGCCCAATTCTAATTTGTCAGTTTTTGTTGTATATTATTTTATTTTATATTATTATCTCTTAGAAGCCTGTTTGTTTTTTAATGAGGAATAGAGAGGGAGTAGGTCTGGATAGAAGTGGAAGAGGAGGAGGAGGAGCAGGAGGAGGAGGAGGAGGAGGAGGAGGAGGAGAGGAATTGGGAGGACCAGATGCAGTAGAACTATAATCAAGATACATTATGTGAAAGGGATTGTGTGTGAAGCCTTTAGAAGGTGAGAAAATATGAAGTGGCTAAATTATTGGTGGCACTGATCTCAGAAGTGATTACTGTGTTTCTATGGAACTTCTCCTCCAGACGTCATTGAATCTGTGACATTTACTTTCCAATGGTTTCTAATTATAACCTCTACTTTAGCCACTTGAGTGGAAACTAAGTGGTAAGCTTCCACTTCCTCTGTAAAACAGAGGGCTTTGACATGGACTGATCTGGTTATGGACCAGATGTGCTATCCCAGTAGATCACAATATTCCTTCCAGCTGAAATTTCCTTCCTTGAAAGTCCAATAAAGAAGAAACGGGAGTCCATATGACTTGGTTTCTGTTCTAGTTTCATTTCTGTTGCTATGATGAACAAGAAAATAAAAGAAAGGGAAAAAAACTAACAAAAGCAACCTAAAGGGAGGGGGCTTTATTTCGAGGTTACCGTCTATCATGTGGGGAAATCAAAGCAGAACTTCAAACAATTCATCATGTCACTCCCACACTCAGGAGCAAACTGAATAAATGCATACATGCTTGCTTGTCTCATTGTACTCAGCTCAGTTTCTCTACTCTTGAGTAGTTCAGGATCCCCTGTCTAGGGAATGGTGTCACCCATGGAGGGCTGGTTCTTCCTATACCAATTAAGTGAATTAAGAGCATCCCCCACAGACATGTCCATAGGCCCACCCAATGTAAACAGTCCTTCATAGAGACATTCTTGTAACACGATTCTACATTTGTCAACTTGATCATAAAGCTGACTGTTACAGATTCCCACAGCATTTTGATGTTCTTCAAGGGCCAATAACTTATTTTCATTATATTAATCTTTGAGAAGATGAAAAATAGTAAGTTGTAAGTCACTTTATGAAGTAGAGATTTTATGTAAAACCAAAAGGAAGACAAAGAAGTGGAGAATGTATAACTAGCCAAAGGAGAATTCTTCAGAGTTCTGATCCTGCAGTATAATGCTATCTATACACAAAGAAAGGGCTTCACACAGCCAGTAAACTATCAGATGTCCCTACTCTGAAAGGCTCAGTCACTTAATAGATGTTATGAGAAAATACTTATTAGGTCCATTCTTTTATTCCATAGAAAGTCACATTCACATAAAAAAGGTATTTTTGCTGTACATCACCCATAAATTCTAATTCATAGCTATGTGGTTTTTATGCAAGAATCTAGTTATAAAATTATAAAATTTGTTTATAATTTTGGAAGACATTTTTTAGAGTCAATTGTCAGTTTGACATAGCATAGAATTAACTTAGGAAGAGCATTTCGATGAAGATTTTATCCTGGGTTGGTCTATGGACATGTCTGTAGGGGATGTTCTTAATTCACTTAGTTGATATAGGAAGAGCCAACCCACTGTGGGTGACACCATTCCCTAGATAGGGGATCCTAAACTACGTAAGAGTAGAGAAATCGATCTGAGCAACCAAACAAGCAACACATAATGCATTCATTTAGTATGTTGTTGAGTGTGCATGTAGTGTGACTGGCTGTTTAGTTTCTGCCTCGATTCTCCACAATGGTAGATTGTTTATATTGTTATCACTTTTTCAGGACTATCACCTACCTGAAAACCTCTTTATAATCTAAGAATGAAGCATTTTATCTTGAGACAAGAAAGAATGACATTTCTCCCTATTTGTTTCAGGTAAGAAACACTAGTCTAATGAACGAGAGACATACTTAGGAAGCTCCTGAGTTCACTCATGACAGGAGTTGTGATTTAGGACTTGCTCTTCCCCCGAGTTCAACCTCCTTATCTAATATTTGGGGGAAAGCAAATTTACATAAAAATCCATACTTTGAGAAAGACAAAACTAATTTATTAAATTAGGTGATGGCATGCCAGAAATAAGTTTTACACCCCTGGAATGAAACAAGGGTACTTCTCTACTCTTCAGTGAGAAACTAGTCAATGAAAATTTCAGACACCCCCAAAGACAGAATACATTCACAAAGACTCACACAATATTACTTTTATGAAATCTTGTTTTTGAAAATGGCAAAGACTGTTTTCAAAAGCCTGCTTGTGGATATGGAGATGAATCGGTGGGATTGTTACACCAGCAAGAAGACCTGAGTTCAGATCCCCAGAACCTGAGCACAGCTAGGTAAAGAGCAGAGCACATCTATGCATGTTTGTAACCCCAGGCCTGTCTGAAAGGGATTAACAAAGCCAGGCAGATCTGAGGGGCCTTTTTGCCACTCAACCTAGCTGTATCAGCAAGCTCCTGTCTCAAAAACTAACTAACAAAAGGTGGAGAGTGAGTGCAGACAACACCTGCTGTTGATCTCTGGCTGTTACACACATGCACACGCAAGTACACCTGCATACACACAAACCTATGCTCACACATGGGTATTCCCCCACATACACACAAATAATAATAACAAAAAATAATAGAAATGAAATTGAAAACCATAGTAAGAAACTGGAAACAAAAGCACAGGAAGGAAAGAAGACAGGAGCAGCTTTGAAAAAAAACTAGGCAAAGTTCGATCTCATCCTCCAAGGGAAGACAATCCATGTGATGCTTCCTCTTCTCGTGTACTTTAGAAAACCTTTTCACTTTCTTTTTTGGTCTCTGGCAGGGGACTTCCGACCATATAGCTTCATCCCAACTTTAACTACGTGAATTAGACTACTCTGGAAACAGTAGTTTCCAAGTCCTGCAAATCCTTGTTCCTAGAAATGTTATCAAATGAGACTGACTGTAGGCAAGTGATCTCCTTACTAAAATTAGCAGCAGACTCAGTTGTGAACAAAAAGGAAGTCTGTGCAAAACGATCTTTCTCTAGAACAGAGACAACTGATACTCACTCTTTCCATTCGTTTCGCTGAGCCCTGTTTTAGTGCCACCATCCTTCTAATGGATTTCCTGGCCCTCTAGTGACATAATAGTGTCCCATAGGCAAAGTGACATAGCCAAGGATATGAGCAATGTCACAAGATATATAATGTACAAGATGTCCCTTGAATTTACTCACATTGCTACAACTCACGTTAAGTGTTGGTCAGACAGATATCCAACCTTCCCCTACATAATAAAATAATTACCTGTTAAAGAGTCCATCATGCTTGGAGTCAACACTCTTATTGTCCCAGTGAATATTTTGACAAATAATACTTTTCGGTTTTGTTTGCTTATGAGATAATCTATCGTGATGGTCAGTGTACTTTTGCATATCTCCACAAACAAGAATTTTCTCCTCTCTTCAGACTGTCTCAAAAAGTGGTGGGGTACCAGTGAAGTGCCCCTCTGTAAGTCTGGAACCTTCCTGGTCAGTGCAATGTTGATGAGCAGGCAACTTTAAGTCCTATCAGAAAGTGCCAAACAGGATTCTAGCAGCCCCGGTTTGAGGGAAGCCAGGCCTGGTCCCTGGCCTTGGTCTTCTTGGTCTTGACCCTGGAGTCAGCAGAGTCATGGTTAAGAATAATGACTGCTTGAAAACACCTGACTTCCAGTCCTTCCCCCTGCTTATATGTGATTGGATCGTTCAGTGACGTCAGCCTCAGTTTCTTCACTTACAAATTTACTTTATTGGGCCCATTTCCCTGTAGTTTTAAAAAGGTTAAATGATTGTGATTTGTGATGAGCAGAGTAAATGTCCCAAACCTGGGACTCACTCCTTGAAAAGGCATGTCACCATCAGCTGATCTAAGAGTCTTCAGAAGCAACAAAAAGGCCCTGTGAGGGCTTCTGCTTCCTTGGTTTCCTGAGATTCTGTTTTTGGATCCTGGCTTCTTTACCACCAGCTGAGGGAGCATTTCCAGGTTCAGGTCTTCAATTCTTCCACTTTAATAAATGCATCAGACCACAAGGTGGTGCTTTATTCTAAAGTTTGATATCAGGAGGCTTTTCCATCTGCAACCCGGGCCCAGCACATAGAGAATGCATCTAGTGTTATTAAGCTCAACTTTCAAATCATGATACAAGCATCTATGTGGAATCCTTAACCCTATGACTAATCACCAGGAAGTAAAAGCCGCAAAAAGAGCTTCCAGGATAGGAAGAGGGTAACAGGCATTGCAAAACTGCTGCCTTTACATGGTTCCCTTTTCAATGATGTTATATAAATCTTGTACCAAAGCTACAATGTCCCCTCAGTCCTCCAGTGAGCAATAGTTCAAAGAATACAGAGATGATGAGCAAAATGAGGGTGTCCTTGTGACATTGACCCTGCAGTAGGAAATAGCCCATTTCCCCTTTGATACCTCCAGCCATATGCATGAGCCAGGGTCATGGGGCTCTGCATGCACTGCATGTTTCCACGCTCCTTCATTTTCTACATACTCACATGCCACTGGGCCTCACTGAACTGACATCATACCACTAGTGGCCAATTGTCCATGGGTGTGAAGCTCTGTAGGTAGTTACCTTTCTGTATGTGTGGTTTCCACATCTCTATATGTAACTAGATATACATCAAATATGTATTTTTTTAAAAAAAAATATATTGACTCTGAGGTTCTGGAGACATGGCTCAGCTTTAAGAACACTTGTCACATGTGCAAGATACCCCAAGTTAGGATCCCTTGAGCCTACATCCCTGGAGCTTGCTAGCCAGCCAACCTATACAAAGCAGCAAGCTCCAGACCAAATCTCAAGGTCATAAGGCAGAGAGCAAGAAAGCAGAAGACCCATCGTCCTACTCTGGATTCTGTATGGCATGGAAGTGTAGGCATGCGCACACACACACACACACCCGTAGCACTCATACATACACGAGTGGACACACATATATTGTCATTGTAACTAGATTTGAACAGATATTTTCTTGTCATCATCACCTAAACAACTAAGTATGACAACTACTTACAGTATTTACTTTGCATGTGGTATTATAAATAATCTAAGCCTTTAAAGTACGTAGGAGGGGCTGGAGAAATGGCTCAGCAGTTACAAGTGCACATTTCTCTTCTAGAAGACTGGAGTTCCAGTTTTAGCACACATATAGGGCAACTCACAACCACCTGTGACTTCAGATGCAGACCTGACATCTTCTTCTAGTCTCCTCAGGCACACAGACAGACAGACAGACAGATAGACACACACACACACATACACTTAAACCTTAAAAACTAATAAAGTATACGAGAGGGTATGTATAGGCCCTGTGAAAACATTACTCCATTTTATTGTGAAGACTTAAGTATCAGGGTCTGAAATCTGCTTGTGTCTTGGAACCAATTGTCAGATTCCAAGGGAATCTGAGGAATAGCAGTACCTTTGCCTTGGTTTATTGGAGATTAGATTGTCAGGACTTTATAGTCATTATTAAGATACAGAATTAGTCCTGAGTAATCATGGCTCTGTCACCAACTTTGGGAGTTTCCACGATTTCTGTCCTCTATAAATGATGCAAGAAAATGAAAACAAAACAAAAACAGGTAGACCAGATGACCGCAAAGATCCCCTTTAGTATAACTATTCTGATGCCAGAAGTGGTGACTGGCAACTATAATCCCAGCACTTGGGATGCTGTGGCAGGATTGCTGCAAGTTTGAGACCAGTCTGGAAGATATAGAGTGCCAGGTCAGACCAGCCTGTGTAGCAAAACCCCGCTCTCCCCTCCCCCCACAAATGAGCGAAACCCTGGCATTCCGGAAGTCAGTCTTACCCACCACCACCCCTTTAACGAGGTTTGAATACGTAGAAGTTTGGATAATTGCAGGTGAGGATAGGCAGAGGGGAAAGCAAGCGGAGGGAGTTCTGGTCAGAAATGGCTAGGGACAGTTTGGGTGGATGGTGCAAGACTTATGAATTTAGTGCCCAGGAGGGAGTGTGCTGCAGAGAAGGCAGCAGCAGAGGGTCTTGCAACTTGGGATAAACATGAAGGCAATCTGAGATCTGTTCATAATGGAAAATTGTCCCTCTAAAGACCAAAAAGAAAAGAAGAAACAGCTTCCCCAAATCTGTCAGGTTTTACCCAAAGGATTAGCCCCCAGATTGTACGATAGCCCATGTTCTTTCTAAAGGCCTCGGGACTTCCCTTCACTAAACTCCCTGACACTTTAATCCTTCTGAAAGTGACCTGTCCATTCCTTCCACTAATGAGACCAAAGAAAAGCAGGCAAGTTGTCAGGCAGCCTTTCCAAGAACATTCTGTTGATCCTCTTGCTGTTCTTAAGGCTATAAGCAACACTCTTTCATTTAAAAAAGAAAAAAACAAAAAACAACAACAACAAAAACCAAGTCTTCACATGGCTCATAATAGCTGCTGCTCATGAAGACACCGGAAATTCTTATGCAGAATGTTCCTTGTGTGTGTTCTTCGATTAGAAAAAACTTAACTTTAATAGATGAAATTTTATTTTAATTAAGAATTTTGGCACTTCCCCCCCCCCACCCTACCCCACCCCCAATAATAAAAACACTAGCACTTGGAGGAAGGCAGAGAGGATGAAAGAGTCAGGCCACCAGGCAGCAGCATGAGAAGCTGCCACATTTCAGGAGTTACTGAATTTGGAGGAGTGCTGGCTCTGCCCTTTTTAAAATGACCTGACTCAGCATGTTGGAATTTTATGAGCACCCTGATGTGTTATTTGGAATCTGTGACCCTTATTTATTTGACACTGAATGTTTTATTGTCTAGTGAAAATAATAAATTCCATAACTAAAAGTAGAAACAGACCTACCATCTGGAGATCTAAAGAGACAGGTATCCTTGGAATCTGTGATCTCATTATCAGAAGAGATAGTTATATATGCACATGCAATTGTGTACTTGTATATGTAATTCTAACGCATGCATTATGGGTTATATACGAAGAGATTACATTACAAAGTGGCATGCTGCTAGTTTTCGGGAAAATGTCAACATTACCTTCTTTTTCATCTATTCAAATACTAAAGAATTCTTCATGCTTTTTTTAAGTATATGTTTTTATGGTTTTTAAACCTTTGACTAGGTAATGGCTGGGAACTTTTGTCAATAATTTTTCCTCCCTTTTAAAAATCACTAGCGGGCTTGGAGAGATGGCTCAGTTGTTAAGAGCACTGAAGGCTCTTCCAAAGGTCCTGAGTTCAATTCCCAGCAACCACATGGTGGCTCACAACCATCTGTAATGGGATCCAATGCCTTCTTCTGGTGTGTCTGAAGACAGCTGCATTGTACTCATATACACAAAATAAATAAATAAATAAATCTTTTTTAAAAAATAAAAGCACTAGCAAGTGATCTGGTGAGCATTTATCACTAAACACATGATATTATAAGATTGAGACTTATAAAGAGATCAGCATATGTGTCTCCAGTGGTGACTGTGAGAACAACCCAACGGGATAAAGCAGATAGGAGCTCTGTTCCCAGGAAGTGATGATAGGGCTTGGTGTCTAAATTTCACCCACTCCTCTCCTGTTATGACCTAACGATGCAAGTCTTTGGTTAACAAGGGCTGTCTTCTCTTGGTACTTGTCTAAGAAACATTGAATGATTGTCAGTTTGCTTCTCTTCGGAGTGTGACCCTGGAAGAATGTATCAAACCACAGTCAATTGTTCATTGAGGGAAAACATAACCTTTAATAAACAAGAAAGAGGGCTGGGAGATGCCTCTGTGGGTAAAGGTACTTTCCCTGCATATGTTCCCCAGAAATGATGGAAAGGGGAAGGAGAGAACCAGCCCCACAATATGGTCTTCTAACCTGAACACATGGGCCATGGCACCTGCAGTAACTGCGTGTGCATGCACACACACAAACTCAATAATACAATTTAAAAATTTTCCATAAATAAATAAGAAAGGGCTGTGAATGCACAAGGAACAGCAAGAAATTGATTCTTTGATTTTATTTCATCTGACTTTCATTTTTTCTCAGATTCAGAGTTTCCTCATTCCATTTAGTATTTTTAATCTTATGTTGTTCTTGGAATAGACTTCTGATTAATTAAATAGGAGTTTTGACCACTGGTTGCAGTTAACATTCCAAACAACGAACGAGGCTTCTGGCAACTGATGTGTCAGCCATGTTTAGTCACCAACACAGGACGAGAAGTCTGTGGTAAAGTGGAGACAGGAGGTCCAGGGTTGGATGGCTGAGAATGCACAGCCAGTTATGGGCTGGATAATCTCATGGCTCATTGCCTGGCTGTAAATCCATTTTAATAAAATATAATTATCCTTACATGGGAACAGATCTCACATTTATAGCAAGGCATTTTACATTTGAACAGAGCCATAAACAGATTGCTAGAGATGCAAGGGAGTCTCTCTCTCTCTATTGGACCAGTTGACTACTGTTTTGGTTCTGTGCCTTTGGTAAATTACTTGCAGAAATGTCTTAGTTAGCCAACAATCTCTCAGCCCTTCTTTCTGCTACCCACAACAGACTTAATTACTCAGTAGAGGGGAACAAATATGGTGGAATTTTATTTCTCATGATTTCTATTATCCACCAATTTGCTTACTTGGTAAAATCTCTTTATAGTCTTCAAACCCATTCCAGTGGTATTTTGAGTGATTCCGTGGTCATGCGCAGAGGTTAAAATACTTAATCTCCTAACATGTGTATTGCATTGAGCTCAAGGAGATGACATCCTGCCCTCTCATTTTAGCTTTCAGACTGTCATCTGTTGTGTTGCGTGTGTGATCTCGTTGTTTAAAATAGTCCCCTGGTGTGTCGCTGAAAGACTCTCTAGAGCCTGAAAGTGCAAGAAAATGGCAGTACACAAACAAATATACATTTTAGATTAACTTTCATAGGGCACAGATATGGTGGTTTGAATAGGCTTGGCCCAGGGTGTGGCACTTTTAGGAGGTGTGGCCTTGTTGGAGTAGGTGTGGCCTTGATGGAGGAAGTGTATCACTGCAGGGATGGGCTTTGAGACCCTCCTCCTAGCTGCTTGAGGATGCTGAGTCTTCTCCTGGAGGCCTTCAGATCAAGATGTAGAACTCTCAGAACTTCCCGTGCCATACTTCCTGTCTCGATGATAATGGATTGAGCCTCTGAACCTATAAGCTATCCCCAACTAAATCTTGTCCTTTTTAAGAGTTGCCTTGGTCATGGTGTCTCTTCACAGCAATAGAAACCCTAACTAAGACAATGGGGTGGGGGACTGTTGGTGAGGAGTTTCATGTTAAACGGATCAGCAATGCTCAGTACGTAATGTGTCTTCACACTGCAGGGTTGTGCACTGGTTGACTGATTGATTGATAAGGAATAATGCCGGGACTGAGCCTGGAATTCTCCTAGGAACAATAGTCTGTGCTCACTAACTTGTGGTCACAGAGACCAAACAGACGACAACTACAAGGAGACTAACAAGATAGGAACCCTGTGACAGGTACACATTTTCACTATCATTGGTGACACTTTTCTTTCTTATAATTCACGTGCCTGCCTAAAAACAGAAAAGAAAGCTGGTCACTGAGAGAAGACAAATGGATTTTTTTTTTCAAACAGAAGGAGAGGAAGGAATAAGAAGACCTGAGAGTTGTTGAGTTTAAGAAGACACATATTCCTAGTCTCCATCAGAGCAGAGGCACAGACAAGCAGAGAAAGCCCACCATTGCAGCAGGCGTGACTGTGCCTCAACTTGGGAACATTTTAACTGACTGAGATAATAGAACTTAGGACCCTGAGTTTCCACCCTTCAAGAGCTTCAGTCAGAGAAGAAACAACTGATATTACTTTGCAAAATACCCTAACCTGAGCTTCCGATTCTCTAAACCGGCTCTCTCTTATGGCCTTTCCCCAACTATGGGATTCCAGGACAGTGGCCCTGTGCAAGGGACCCCAACTGGCTGAGAGGTAACGTCTGGGATTACAGAATGTTGTTTCCAGGATGGAATTAACTGCTCTAACATTCTCACATAAAAATTAAAGCCAAGCCACCAATTGTATGCTGATTGATATTTACCAAACCATGTTTCCTGGAAAGGAAGGCTTGTATGTTTCATTCGTAGTGGATGCATGGGAAGAAAGAATGTAAATTGTGTGTGTGTGTGTGTGTGTGTGTGTGTGCAAGTAGTTATTTGCCGTGTATAATTATTTCTATTTTATATATCAATCTATTTCTCAGCTTTTGTGAACCTCACAGATGTGGATTTGAAGCTTCTCACAACCTTCTAATTCCTCCTCTGGAAAATGGGTAAGCATTGTCTTCCTTGAGGGGTTGTTTAAAACATTCCCTTGCTAACTCCAGCCTCTCTGTGGCCTTTCTGACTCCCACACACCCTCCTGTCCAGCTCATTCTCTGACCAGTGAACTATAAAGGGGTCATGAAGTATTTCCAGTGTGTGTCCTCAGAACCCATTTCACAATGTTTGCTTATGAAGCAAGACTGAAAACCCTACCTGTTGAATAAATCCCTGTTTGAGTCAAGTCCAGGTAAGAATACTCCAGAAGTGTGTCATTACCCACAGAGGGAAGTTCAGACTTCTCTGACTTATTTGTTTCTGAGTAGATACTAAGCTCAGGATACCATGAAAATTGTTCATAGGTCAGTCCATGCTTGGCAACTGTGCCAGTTATTTTTAGTGTCATCTAGAAAGGGGAACCTCAACTGAACATTCATCTGGCCTGTGAGCATGTCTCTATGGGGCATTTGTTTAAAATCAATGATTAATATGGGAGAGCTCAGGCTACTGTGCACCATGCCACCCCACACCCCAGACGGGTCCTGAGATGTATAGAAAGTCAAGCTGAGAAAAGCATGGGGAACAAGCCTGTAAGCAACCAGCTTCCCCCCTCCCTCCACACACCCTTACCCCTGCCATGCTGCTGCTTCCGTTCCTGCCTCCAAGTTCCTGCCTTGAGCTCCCACACTGACTTACTTCTTGCTCTCATGGATTGTGAACTGTACGATGGAGGGGGAGATAAAACAACCCTTTTCTCCCCAAATTGTTTTGTAGCATTTTATCACATCAGTAGAAAAACAAGGAAGGCAATATAGCTTGACTCTTGGTACCCTCTGTTCCTGAGTCCAGTGCTAACACTGGCCATGGGAATATATGAGGTAGATGGGCTCAGGCGGAGGCACAACAAAGAGACTATCATCCTGGGGGAAATGTCTGTTCCACTTGGTTGTCTTAGATAGGAACACAGTTTTGCACTTTATTGACCTTAGGCTGATACTATATCTTAGTTTGTGTAAGGGCCCCTGGATAAAGCAGTATCTCCTAGGTTCTACTAGGCAGATCCATTTCACATCCCCTAGGATGTACCATACCCTCTTACTTTAGACTTGTACATCATTGCTTTTTTAAAAAACCTGGCTAAGGCTGGGCAGTGGTGGTGCATGCCTTTAATCCCAGCACTTGGGAGGCAGAGGCAGGCGGATTTCTGAGTTCGAGGCCAGCCTGGTCTACAGAGTGAGTTCTAGGACAGCCAGGGCTACACAGAGAAACCCTGTCTCAAAAAAACAAAAACAAAAACAAAATCAAAAAACAAAAAAACAAACCTGGCTAAACACTGCTGTTCCTGGGTATCCGGTTAAAGATCATTCTTCCTTCCAAATCCTGACTCCCAGGAGAGTGAGACACTTCCCAATTTACCAAGCTTGCCTCTCTCCTAGAATTCATTTCATTGACCACTTACATGTTAAGGATTACAAATACTCTTTTACTTATAGGTTATACCTCAATATGTCTACCATAAATTAAATATACATTTAATACACTGAGCCTAGACACACCAGCTTAGCTTTGCAGAACAGTAGAGTGTTGTTTCTCTGAGTTCGCTGCCTCAGCCCAACATCACAAGAGACCACTGGGCCATGGAACCTTAGCTCAGCTTCAAAATAGCAGGTCAGTTTCTATTGAATGGTATGTATCACCTTCATACCATTATAAAACCCAAAAATATTAAAAACTGAACCATTCTAAATTGGAAGGCCATAGGTATTCATGAAGTAGTTGCCAGCAGGAGGTACCAGAGTGTAATAGTTCATAAGGTGGCCCTTAAGATCTGTCTCTTAGAGCTAATGATATGTCAGAGAGGTGGACATCAGACAAGTCACTGCACACACAAAAATGTTTGGTTTTACTTACAAAAGAGATCATAGGTACTCTGAGAAGCTATTTCAAATATGAAGAAGAGAACCACTCCCCTCATGTTGCCTCACAATTTCCTAGTTGCTTATGTCTCTCTCCTTGGGCTAATAGACTTCTTGAACTCTGGATGCCATTCTTTTTCGAAGTCATAGCCCAGAGCTCAGCATAGTCATGTACCTAACAAATAACCATTCCCACCTTGGAGACAGTTTCTAGAAAGCTATGGAGTTGCTTCTCTATGACACAGCAGGTCTTAGAATCTCAAGTCCACATTTATTACTTGTTTCTAATTAGATACTAAGCTCAGGAGTCAGTTTGTAGAAAATCTTGTGTATCTGGGGGCATCTACTTTGAGAATAGTACATACCCTTCCCTCTTTCTCTCTCTTACCCTAGAGGTTGATCCTGCCCCTCTCCAGGCTTCAAGGGCATTTCCCTATAGACTGAGCTCCCACACCTCCTCTGCCTGAGGCACACTCACACCCGTGTGTCAGCTCTCCAAGAAGCAGCAGTTTTAGCCTTCACTCAAATGCCTAGCACAAAAGACTTCATTCTACAGAGAGATTGCCAGACATTTCAGAAGACTTAAGCTGAACCCTTAAGATGGTCCAGAAGCCAGCATTGCTGTGTGAACTCAGTACACCACGGATTTTTATACTACCATGTGCAACAAGACCTATCTATATATGTCACAGAAATTCATTCACATAACTCAAATACTACCACGGGTAGCTTTAATTTTGATTAGCTTTTAATTTTGTTCTCGGTTTCAATTGACAAACTGTAACTGCATTGGGTAGAGTTTGGAATGATGTTTTGATAAATGTACAAATTGATACATTGTAAAAAGAGACAGAGTGAACTACTGAAGAAGCTAGTGGACAAACCTTTTGCTTCACTTATCTACATACTTATTTATTGGTAAGAACATTTAAAACTTTCTCTTTCAGTTTGACAGGTAAAAAATTTTAGAGGGCCTTTGACCTTCTCTCTCTCTCTCTCTCTCTCTCTCTCTCTCTCTCTCTCTCTCTCTGTGTGTGTGTGTGTGTGTGTGTGTATGTGTGTGTTGGGGAATCATGTGACAGAAGAAAATGGGTGCAATGAAAAATCCTCATGTTGATAGTCAATGAAGATTTTGAACATTGGAAGGAGTAGATAGAAGGAGCTAAGGAATTATGTTTTCTGTCTATATCGTTATTGTAAGAACATTGTACTATTACTGCATTAGATTAAAACCATCTCTCTGGCTATCATGAAACTCATGGACCCACACAGAGAACAGAATGACACATGAACAAATATGGCAAAAACATCCACTCTTCCTACACCAGATGTCCTTGAGAAGGACATTTGGGGGTCATGGAGAATGACCATCTGTCATTCTGGCTTGAGGTCATCTTTCTGGAGAGTTTGGGAAGTCGATCCCTTCTACCCTTTTCTCTCCCTCGTTCTCACTCTTTCCTCTGGCTCACTTTGGTGAGACTCAGACACGTAGAGACCACTGAAAATAACAAATAGTTTCAGAGAGCATGGCCTGTGGAGGCACAAGCACAGAGAGCAAACGGTAGGAGACTCGTGGAGGGAGCCCACAGCAGGAACAGGTAAGGGCGAGGGCAAAAAGCGAAGATGCTTGCCCTTACTTGTTCTGGGAAGAAAAACCATCCAGAAAAGGGGAGACCCTCCAATAATCGTGGCCACCACCACCACCACCACCACCCAGCCTGTCCTTCATTTACACAACTATAACACTAACTTTACTTCCTCGTGAAATGCCTCAAACTCTCTTCTCAAACGGTACTCACTGCAGTGCTTTTACTCAGCCATATTGCCATGTGCTGACTTCTCACTAGGCATTGTGCTGTACATTGCTGCTCACTGACTAACCAAGCTGGACATGGGGTCATGCTTCTCAGATCTAACAGTAGAGTAGATATGACCCAGTCTATCAAGGACTCACCTGGGCTGCCTCCTTGATTGAGATTATGTCAGTGTCTCGGAGTACTGGGTGCCAGAGTTCAAAGTTCAGGAGAGGCTCTGGGAAAATCCTCCCTAAGTGGTGGTTCTTGAGAAGCAACTTCTCAGCTCTGGGTCACTCTCTGCCCAGTCCTTGTGGCTATCCCTCATAATCACAAAGCTGTGACTGCAGTGGTACCTGCAGTGGCCACTATCATATTCCTCCTCCACCAAAGGAAGGCACCAGAAGAAACCTCCCCTTGGAAGTCATGTGAATACTTGTGAATTCATCCATGAGTATATTCATGGCGGAATGAAAATCTTCTTGGGGCCTTCCCAGTACCTAGTCCCTCAGCACTAGAGATAAACCCAGGTAGGTGAAACTCCCTCCTTCCCCCTTCCCCTTCCTCTCCCCTTCCTTCTCCTCCTCCTCCTCTTCCTTCCTACCCTTAGATAGACTCTCCTCCTCCATTCTGGATAGACACTTGGCCATCTGCAGATATACACTATATGCGTATGCATGTCAGATGTCCCTTCCTCTTTCTGCATGACAAAGTGCCAGTTTAAGAGGATTCAACTCCACAATCCTTTGCAGTTTATGTTATCACAGGCAAATCATTTCTTTCCTCAAGCTACAAATTGCACTTGAGACAGCTTATTTAGCTCTCTTCTGTTGTTGCTTCACTTTAGAATGACTAACTAGTATTTTCTAGTTACTGATGTTTGCATAGGACACAGGCAGACCACAAAACCTATTTTATATATATATATATATATATATATATATATATTTATTTTTTTTTTTTGCTTCCTTTTGGAGCTCCTTGGAAACATGCCAACAACCTTGCTAGACTGCAGAGCAACAAGTCTGGGTGGCTGCCCGCTCTGAAGGATTCAGTTGCCTCTTGTTCTCATCACACGTTCCCTAAGCATCATCAACCCCCTCTATCAAATCCAGGAGTCTGGAAGCTCTCCATCCCTGAAGGCAGGTTTTATAACTATCTCTGGATGAAACATTATGATTCTGTGACTCCACAGAAAGAGGGGTTTGCTGTCACACGGAGTGAACTCTACCACATGATGTGTTTGTGAGCTGTACATGTAGTCAGAGGTATGGAGAAAAGAGAGAGGAGAATCCAGCTAAATGGAGACACATCCAGGGTATCATGCTTTTAACAGAATGAAAGAAGTGTTAGCCACACCCACCACAGGTCCTGTTTCCTGCTTTGCAGTTCGTTCGGAGCTGTCATGTGAGAGCTCACACTGAAACCCCACTCTCTCTGAGTTCTAAAGGCCAGAAGGGACATCATAATGGGGTAGGGGGGAATGAAAGGAAAAACTGACAGAGAAGTAATCGAAGTAAGAAAGGTGGAAAGGAGACAAACAAGAGGGGGTAAATAAGGGAGACGCACTGGAGATGCAGCTCAACGGACAGTGCTTGCACCTGGCTGTAATCCCTGGTATTCAGAGCAAAGAAAGAAGACAATGATGAAAAACAAATGAAAAGAAAAGTGGATTTTTGTAGCTATGAAACCACGTTAATGGGATAAAACTGTTGGTGGAAAAAAGCTGAGTCCAAATTGAGAATCTCTGAGGATAACGTATATTCAAGTGCCTGATTTAAACACTTGAATATCTAGCCTTGCTCTAGAAAGACAACTCCTTTGCGTCCTGGAATGTGTTTTTATCAGTATAGACCAATAGGAAGCAAGTGTGACATAAAGCAGGGAACTGAGAATTAAGAGGGGAAATAAAGTCAGGTGGGGGGGGGGGGTTGGTGGGGCATATGATGGGAGAGCAGAAGCCATGACTTTCTATGCAGATAACATGTAAGAAGAAAATCCATGGAAAAGAAAGAACACAGGACTCAAGTGTCTGAGATGAAGGCATGCCAGACTTAGAAGAACAGTTGTTGAAGGTAAGGAAAATCAAAATCAGAGGAAAAAAGAAGGGGGAGGGGGGAGTCAGCCCAGAAAAATGCAAGGAGAAACTGCCTGGGAATGTTAAGTAGGAGGCAGTTCTGCAAAATGCAAAGAAACAGAGCATCCTCATTTAAGAGAGGAAGAGAAGAAAGGCCCACTGCAAATGTGGTAGCACATGATCTACCCGATACACCCCATGATCTGGGGTCACAGGTTAATTAAAAGGAGAAAGTAAGCAAAGGTCCCACTTTTGCGCCTCTCTCCTTCCTGGTAAGGGACACAATGTGACCAGTTGCCTCCTGCTCCTTTTGCTATCTAGTCCCCATCACAATGGACTGTACCCCCTAACTAAATAAACGTTTTATTTCTCAAGCTAATTTTTGCCAGGTATTTTGTCCCAACAACAAGAAAAATAATGAACACATCAGGTATTCCCTAGCTAGACAAAAAATTGTGGGCTATCCATTCACTCAATGAACTGAGACACAGTGATGATGAATAACAAAGGTTATCCATGACTACATAAGAAAGAATGAACATCATTAACCTACTGGGAAGGTGAACAAAAGTAGACATGAAAAGACACATTTAATGTTTCTCTAGCCACATGCAGTTCATGAAAACAAAAATCATCTTGACTAATAGGTCACAAGTGCTGTCTCATTTGAAGAGGAAATGAGTTGAAGAAATAAACTCTCAGATGCTGGACGTTGTCCACAGCTCCCCCCAGGGGCTCCTTATACTGCCTGTCTATGTTCAGGCTGCTGCTAAAGCAAAGCCCCTTACACTGCCATACATTCAAACACCAGAAATTGATTGCTGATCGTTCTGAGGGACGGAAGCTACAGTGTCAGAGCAGGGCCATTTCTACACTTCACACATGTCACCTCCACCTGTATCCTGACATGGTGGAAGATCAGAGACAAAGACAACTATTTATCGCCTCTCTCAAGGGCACTAATTTTAGTGATGAAAGCTCCTGCCTCATGACTTACCCATCTTCAGGCCTTACTTCTCAATACTGTTACATTGAAAGCTAGATTTCAACATATGAGCTGGGAAGGGGACAAACATTCAGAGTAAGTAGTCATATATAAAAATTGAGCTAAATACTTATGGCTTGACCACCTTGCTGAGTGTGTATGTCATGTCAGTGTTTTTTAATGACAAACAAAAAAGCGATTGCGGTCTGGGAATACTCCTTGTAGAGAGCTGTTTAGGAGGCCACTGCTGTAGCAGAGAGAGCAATAGTTATGTGGATTGAGATGGCGTAGGAAGGTGAGCCCTTTCTCTCTTTCTTTCTCTCTCTCTTTCTTTCTTTCTTCTTCTTTAAGATGGGAAATTTTAGAGCAAACTGGGTGTCAATGAGAAGGATCTTGCAAAGAAGAGAAAATAAAGATGGAGAAGGAGGAGAGAAAACTAGGGTAGAAAAAAATTCATCTACATCGGATACAGGAGCAGGGGCCCCTAAAAAGGAGCTGTCTTTCATTAGGATCAAGGGCTGCTCTCCTGTCCTGGCAAAGGCAAGGACAGAGTGTAAATGGTGGAGGAGCAGGCAGGGTCACATATCACCAGGGAGGAACCTCACATCGATTTCTATCAGTTAGGTGACAGATGAGTTGGCAGAGAAAGGTCTGAAACGTTGTTGGGAAGAGAAACTGAGTTAGGGAGAAAGGCGGGACTGCCTGGTGGAACTGAGGATGCTCATGAGGGCATTCAAGGGAAGAGAATCAGCCAGCAGAGCTGTGCTAGGCTTTGCTCCTCAGAATACGCACGTGACACTTCAGGACCAGAAGGTGAGTGGACATTGTAGACTGTCTGTATATAAAATCATATAGCTTGCTACACACCTGGCTATCTGATATGCATGCATGCATGCCTGGGCATGGCGTGTGTGTGCATATATGTGCGTGTGTGTATGTGTATGCATGTGTGTATGTATGTGTATGTGCTTGTTATGTGTATGTGTGTCTGTGTGTGTTATGTGTACGTGTGTTTGTGTGTGTATTTGTGTGTGTATGTGTATGTATATTGTGTATGTGCATGTGTGTTTTTGTATGCACATGTGTGTGTGTGTGTGTGTGTGTGTGTGTGTGTTATCCAATTGTGCTTAGAGCCAAGACAAAGAAAATGATGAGGTGAAATCAAGCACAAGAGCCAGGCATGCGGGCACCCACCTATAATTTCAGCACTCTCAAGGCTTGAGGCAGGAGAATCAGGAGTTGAAGGCCAGGCCAACCTAGGCTACAGTGTAGGACCAAGTGTCAAAACAATGTCAACAATGGCAAATTAATAAGAGAAAATGATTCGATTAAGAGATATTCGTAAATATAAGATTCATAAGGCCCCTGTCCCTACCATGTGTCATTTTTAATGGTGATAGAAGTCTAAGGGAATAGCAAAGTCTAAGGCTCAGCTGTTAGGAGCACTGGCTGCTCTACCATAGGCCCTACACGGTGGATCACGAGAATCTGTAACTCATCTGACACTCCACGGATGTGGTTTCATACCCAATGTATATGCAGACAAACACTC
Source organism: Rhynchomys soricoides (assembly GCA_019843965.1). Lineage (NCBI taxonomy): Eukaryota > Metazoa > Chordata > Mammalia > Rodentia > Muridae > Rhynchomys > Rhynchomys soricoides. Next base: position 7,873,989 of record JADRCH010000055.1, on the reverse strand, counting down.
AAACACACACACACACACACACACACACACACACACACAAATACAGGATAGTAAATAGCTGAGCCAGTAGAATAGATGTTGCTATCATTATCACATGGTTTATGTCACACTCTGCATGTACTAAACTTTCACACTGCTGGCCACACAGATTTATTTATGCCAGAGTCACCAGAAACACATGAAAAATGAATTATGCTATGTGACTTTATGACAGCTACAACATCACAGGCAATGGGAATTGTTAGCTCTGTTGTATGCTTAAGGACTATGATCACATGTGTGGTCTGTCACTGGGTCACTGGCCCAGATATCATTTTGCAGTATGTGGATGTAATATGAATCTTATTAAACAAGTGATAGTTTTTATTTTAGGAAGGTTCTGTAAAGCACAGGATGCCACAGTGAACAGAAAGGAGTCATTTTAGTGAAGGGTCAGGGTTATCTAAATTTGGTTAAAAAAAAAATAGCCAAGGCAAGTTCTGCTTAATGAAGAAAAGGTGTCATTTCTCAGGCCTGAGCACCAGGGAGAAACTTCACACACACACACACACACACACACACACACACACACACACACACCAAGCCAGCAGGTATACCCAAATTTCTCAGAATGAAAACTCAGATGCCTGTATATAGAGAGATGATACATAAAAAAAAATGCTCAGAGTAGCATTGTCCAAAATATTCATCAACCAAAACACCATGATGACATAGTCATATCTAAAGATAGCGATGGGCCACAGAGAACTGTTTCTACACAAGGTAAAATGAAAGAATATGATCCAGGGTGACAGACTGTATAGTGACAGACTCTTAAGCTTAAATGGAAATCTAAGTGACATTGTGCAGTGAAGCAGAGGACGAAAGAGCAGCTGGGAGTGATGGGACAAAATTGGGATGTGCTCCCCCAAGGATGCAGGGATAGTGCTCCCCCAAGGTTGCAGGGATGGTGTTCCCCCAAGTATGTAGGGATGGTGTTCCCCCAAGGATGCAGGGATGGTGCTCCCCCAAGTATGCAGGAATGATGCTTTCCTAAGGATGCACAAATGGAAAGGCTACAGAGGCAAGTTCAATGCCAGGAGTGGTAGTTTACATCTTTAGGTTAGTGAAAGATATTTTAGTATTGTGTTATTCTTTATGCTTTTTTTCAGATATAAGAAATGCTTCCTGATGTGTTTTAAATTGTTTTATTTTAACTAAGGACAGCAGTTTGGTTTTACTTCAAGATTTAAACAACTGTTGCAGTGGGCTTTTACAGACAGAGGTTAACATGTGTGGTGGTGATCAGAGAAGGAGGGAGATGCTGAACACTGGGACTTAAAGTTTTTATTACATTTTTACTCATTTCTTTCTCTCTGTGTCTGTCTGTCTGTCTGTCTGTCTCTCTCTCTCTGTCTCGTGTGTGTGTGTGTGTGTGTGTGTGTGTGAGAGAGAGAGAGAGAGAGAGAGAGAGACAAGGTTTCATTATGTAGCCCTGGTTGGCCTGGAATTCTCTGTGTAGACCAAATTGGCCTTGAACTCATAGAGATATGTGTGACCCTGCCTCCCAAGTGCCGGGATTGCAGATGTGCGCTTCCACATCAAGCCAAGCCAGGATTTTTGCTGGAGGACTAACATGTAGCTGTTGACACAGGACTAGAAATATAGCAGTCACTATCCCTTGCACAAACTAAGCTTACAAAATAAGTATTCATTGAGATAAAAGGAACTTTCTTAAGTAGATACTCACCTGAAATCAGGACCACTCTCTTCCTACCCCTGCAAGATGATAAAGCTATCATGGGACTAAAGATTCTTAAGTATAATGAACACTATACTTTTAATTATTTTATCTCTTGGATGAATATGGTTGTAAAATCATGGGGTTGAAACTCACTTTAACAGCGTGGGAAGGCTCTTCACTCCCCATCAGCTTCTTCTGCAGCAGTGGCTAGGGGCAGCGTATCAGTTACTAGGTATAATCGTACAAGGTGTTGCTTTACGGGGTGAAGTCAGATGAGAGCCTGAGTGGTAGCCCCTGAAAGCTACACAAGCTTGAAGTTGATCTTGGAACATCATGCGCATCATCTATAAGATGAAAAAAAAAATCAACTCATTTACAAAATTTCCTTTAGTCACAAAATTGTACTGGTAACATCATTGTTGCATAGTCTAGGAAACTAGAGTATTCGACTAGAGACATACACTGATAGCCTCACAGGCTAGTGCGGGTGCTTCATGAATTAACAATATAACTGCAAATACTGGAGAACCTATGCTGTGAGCCATAAACGCTATTGTTTACAACTGTTTCTTGGCAACCAGTCTCACTGATGACTAAGGAAAGGTTCCAGGTAGAAATGATAAAATGACATAGGGTTATAGAAACCACTTGCTGAGATAGCTTTAGATAAAGCCCACATTTTTAAAAGGTGAACATTTTCCCAACAGAAACCAGATAAGGCAAGGCATTATATCATAAACATTTTCTTTTAATATCCAGAGAAAGGAAAGGAAAGTTCTGGAGTGTCACGCCTTCTTGTACTTTTGTCTCTAGAAAGATACTAGGAGAATAGGAAATAAGGTCACTGAGTATCGTGATAGTTTCATAATTTTCAGAAAAGCAGACTAGAGTTGATAAGAATATCTTGGTACAATCCCAGAAAACAAACTTTCAGGATCAGTAATCTTCTGAAAAACCAAGAATCAGCCTGTATGCCTGAAAGTAAAGTATGAATGGTCAGCATGTCTCCATGCCCCCTCCCCCACCCCCGTGTACAGATTCCACAGTGCTCAGACCAAAAGTCTTTAAAACCAAATTGTACCCATCTGCACTGGACATGCGCACACTTGTTTGCAGCCATTATTCCATAATAGTACAACACAGCAACTGTGTGCTCGGCCTGTGTGCGGCAGTGTGTTTTCAGTAACCTAGGAAGGACTTAGAGTGTCATTGCCCACCACTTAGTGTGCAGGATGGGACAAGCTCTGGGGACTGGATCACATTAGGCAATCGCATGAACATCTGTACGTATATAATGGTAGGTAGGTACATCATCTAAGTTAATCAACCTCCATGACTTCCTTTTTCCGTCAAAAGATGCTGCAGTCCAAGATTGATGAGACTATCATGTAACATAGCAGGCTATTTCAAACTATATATGTATGTGTGTGTGTGTGTGTGTGTATGTGTGTGTGTGTGTAAGTAGATGTGCACACAAAAATACACTAAAACAATAAAATATACATTACACATAACAATAAAAGTATAGTTATGTGTAATCAGTCCCATTGTTGTTTGTTTTCATGACCAAGAATTGTGTGTTGAACAGAATTGAGTGCACACAGACTACTTTCATGGGCAGTTCAGTGGGGGTATTCACCCTGGCATTACCACAAGCATGAGTTGTGACATCACTACAGCTGAGACATCCATTACCAGACAATAGGGGTTTCTAGTTCCATAAGGTCCAGACAGCCAGGGCTATACAGAGAAACCCTGTCTCGAAAAACCAAAAAAATAAAAAAAATAAAAAAATAAAAAAAAATCCTGTGGGGCCATCGTCCTATGTATCGTCTGAGGGGGTGAGATACCAGTTTGCAGCATGTGACTGTATGAGAGGACATGCATCGGTTCTGTGTAAACGCTGAATCTTTATTTTGAAAGGGGAAGTCACATCAAATTATAGAGCAGTTTTTGTTTTGCTTTCTAAAGAAAAACAGCCAACCAGCTTCATCTGCATATGTAAGGAGGCTTTCATTACATTGTATCTAAATTAATCTTCTATAGCTTGCAAACTGTAGCATTTCCCCTTTCAAGATCATTCAAGTTCAGCACACAGAACAGCCTTGGTTGTGGGTATCTGCAAGGGCCCTGGAATGAACACACACACACACACACACACAGAGACAGTGGACTCCAGAAGATAGCATAATTAGTAATATAGAGATCATTGTAATTGTAAGTATACATTTTCAATCTCATAATGCTTTTATTATTTTGTGCTTAGAGAAATTTTTGAAATGAAGAAATAAGGTTCAGTAATGTTGCCCATTTCAGGTTGGCCTGTTTAATTTGATGAGACTTAAATTTCACTGATATTTTTAAATAGTTGACTCTATAAACTTCTTATTATTGGCCAATCATTAGTCAGGCTGGTCAATTTTCTGCCTATCCACCCATCTACCAAATTCTGCGTAGCAAAAACTGTAGTTGATGGGCTACCTTTCATCCGTCATTCATCTCACACAGTGTTTTTAAACAATATTGAGAAAATGGTTTTAAACTGGGTAATTTTACATATCTATGCAAACTTATCATTTCTGATGGGTCAAGAGATTTGGCAAAACTGAGATGGTATTTGTGCCTGGAGCTGTCTGCTCCACTGAGCTATTCTTGTCCCTCCTGGATTCAGCATTTTGTCTTTGTTTTGCCATGTTGTGCCTGGCTATCACAAGAGCATTTGCGGCTGTTTACTATTGGGCTTTACCATTATTGTTCTTAGAGAAATACTTCACATAGGTGGGAAATCCCACAACAGACTGAGAAGCTCGGGTGAATTGTCTTATGACCACACAGTTCCTCTGCACTACTGAAGGCACTTTAGTTTGCAATGTAGATTTACAGAGATATAGATAATGTTTGCCATGGTCAGTAGTATTTATTTCCTTTGGTGGATATGTTTATGTGTGACTTCCTCCTCCTCCTCCTCCTTTTTCTCCTCCTTCTGTGTATTTCTCTGTGAAATTCTCTTTATGATGCAAATTTATGTTTTTACTGAAAACCATATACAACATACACATGCATATATATATACATATATGTATGTGAAACATACATACATGCATAATATATATGTATATTTATACAGACACTGACTTCCTGCAACAAGTCAATAAATTTGAAGCACTTATCTGAGAAACAGAACAGAGTTTTCCTTGGAGAGAGGAAAGCACAGAGCCCTTGAGACAGTCTGCCAACCTTCCTCTGAGTTAATAATATGGGATCTTCAGCATAATCTTCACTCATACCTCCAGAAAGGAAGGGGGGAGAGGAAAGGAGGAAGGAAGGGAAGACAGGGTAGAGGTCGGGAGAGGATAGATAGGCCTGAGTTATCAATGAGGGTCTCATTTGTCAGGTATTGAGCACTTAAGGATTTTTGCATAGCAAGAAGAATAAAAATGACGTCTTCCTGTGACATAGGAAACAATTTTGAAAGGGGAAATCATGTCAAATTATAGAGCAGTTTTTGTTTTGTTTTCTAAAGAAAACCAGTCAAAAGCTTCATTTGCATATGTAAGGAGGCTTTCGTTACATTGTATTTAACGAATCTTCTATAATTTGCAAAGTTGTATCGTTTCATTTCCTCTTTCAAAATCATTCAGTTCAACCCCAGACATTCGTTCCCAATATACTGTAAGCCAGAAACGGTGGAAGGAGGAAGGCAGCAGTTTCACATCCATTATGCTTTTTTATTATATATTCAATAGAATATTTTCTTATTTGTTCTAGAGTCTGCTGGCGGTGTTGGTGCTGTTTTCTGTAACTTGCTTGAACTTGGCATCTGTAAACTACTCTATGCTGACACACTCAACAAACAAAATTCACAGTGTTCAAAAACCATGGGGTTTCAACTGTGGTGCTCCAAAGAAATGACCAGCTTCCAAATTCTATCAGCTCATCAGACGCTAGTTTTTATCCTGGTGACAGTGAGGAAGGTGGGAAGTTTATGGCCGAGCTCCAGTGTTCTTACACATCCAGTCTTTGAGGTTTGTCTCTACATTCCCCTTCCTCTCCTGGTCATCTAGAGCAAAGACTCCACGCAGCACCGGAGCTCAGCAGCTGGTAAATACCGGCTCTCGTTTATCACAATCTCTTTTCTGAAAAGATAAATCGCTCTTTGTTCTGAGCCAAGCCTTCCTCACAGACTTTATCAGCAACTGTTCAGCTTCAGAAAAATTCCTTTGACATTTCTCATGCTTTTACAATGTGCAATTTAAAAAGAGAGAGAGAGAGAAAACGTCAGTGTTTTTGAACAACACAGGAATGTTTTGATTGTATGAATGAAGCAATTATGTCAAATAGAATGCATTGTCATAGTTAAACCTGTTTGATGAAGTAATAAATCTTAAACACATAGTATCGGGCACACCTTACTCAATTCACATAATCATTGCTGTTAATTCATTCCTTGAATAATTGTTTCTTGAGTACCTACTATGTGCCCATCACTGTCCCAGTACTTTAATCCATCATCGAGTGAAATAGACAAGTTTATTCTTTCCTGGAGCCTGCATTACCATGCAGAAGTCAGGTGATTAGGTGGTGGCGTAGCTGCTTAGAGGTAGAGAAGGCACTAGAAAGAAAGGTATTTAATGGATACAGAAAATGTGGTCCATTTACACAATGGAATACTACTCAGCTGTTAAAAACAATGATTTCATGAAATTCACAGGCAAATGGATGAAACTGGAAAATATCATCCTGAGCGAGGTAATGCAGTCACAAAAGAATGGATGCAGTATGTACTCACTGTTAAGTGGTTATTAGCCCAAAAGTTCGAAATACCCAAGAGTCACTTTGCAGCAACCATAGGGCTGAGTGTGAGGTCCCAGATGGAGGACTTGGAGAAGGGACTGAAGGAGCTGAGGGAGTTTGCAGCCCCAGGGAGGGAGCAACAGTGGCAACTGGCCTGACCCCACGGTGCTCCCATAGACTGGATCACCAACCAAAGAATACACATGGAGGGACCCATGGTGCTGGCCACATAAGCGGCAGAGGAGGGTCTTGTTAGACATCAGGGGGAGCAGAGGCCCTTAGGCTTGAGGGTGTTGGATCCCCCAGTATAGGAGAATGCCAAGAAGGGAAGATGAGAGTGGGTGGGTGGGTGGGTGGATGGATGGGAGAATACCCCCATAGTGGCAGGGGGAGGGCAGAGGGAATGGGGAGGTTCCAAAGGGGAGATCTGGAAAGGGGGAAACATTTGAAATGTAAATAAAGTATGAAAAAAATGAAAACAAATATGCAGTGTAATTAACACACACACATACACACACACACACACACACACACACACACACACACACACAAAGAGGTCTGGGAAGGTGATAGGTTGGGTCGTAGAGGAGAATAGGGTGACCAGAGAGAGATTGGCCTAGGGGTTGATACTAGAAAGACTTGAAGGAAATGGGAGGAGTTAGACTGAGATCAGGAAGAAGTATGTACCAGGTAGAAGAGGCAGCTTCCAAGAAGGACAGTGAGGAGACCACCGCAGCTGAACTTCAGGGAGCCTGAGGGCAAATCGTGCCCTGAGAATGCAGAGAGTGCAGACTACAAACACTCCCTAGTTTAGTTTGCTAAAGTTAGCACAGCACAACAGGCTGGAAACCTCAAACAATAAGAATTTATTTCTTTGTAATTGCGGAGGCTGGAAGTTCAAAACCAAGCCCGTGTGGGCAGGCTAGTTTCTCCTGAGACCTCTCCGAGCGGCTTATATGTGGCTTTTTCTCTCTCAGTCCTCACATGGTCTCTAAATCTGCGTGTCTGTCCCAATCCACCTTCTTTTTTTGTTTGTTTATTTGTTTTTGTTTTTCGATACAGGGTTTCTCTGTATAGCCCTGGCTGTCCTGGAACTCACTCTGTAGACCAGGCTGACCTCGAACTCAGAAATCCGCCTGTCTCTGCCGCCCAAGTGCTGGGATTAAAGGCATGCGCCATCACTTCTTGCAACCAATCCACCTTCTTTTAAGGGCACCAACCACACCGGGTCAGGGCCTGCCTTGACTTTATTTCATTTTAATTGACATTGAAGGATCTTATCTCAAAATACAGCCACAACTCAGAGGCCTTGGAGTTAGGCCATCAGTGAGAATTCCAGCTTAGCCTGTAATACACACGGACTTCCTCTGGGGTCACACATACTGTGGCAAAAGTCCCTAACAACAGGCTTCCTTCCTACTGCAAGAGCCTGGTAATGAGAGTCCAGCTTCCAATGAGCCTGGTGACTCATTCCCATTTATCAGGACTGCCTGCTCTCAAGAAGTTTATCAGTCCTGGGCCTCATTACAGCAGAATTCTGGGGTTATGGGTGAGTTATATGGAATTAAGTCATCTTATCACCTAGAAGAATTTGAGAAAACTCGGGAGTTTCTGAACCGAAAGAGAAAGAATATAATCACAAGGAAAAGCAGTGACTAAAATAATTTCCCAAGTTCTCCATGTCTAAGGCTAAATCGAAACTCTCTGAATAAACAATCTAGGTCAGTTGTGTCGTCTTTCATGTGTTCCGTGGTTTCTCTCTCAATGCCCCATCAGGAGCATCTCCTTTGTCTGAGGATTTATTCTTACATGCCAGGGCATAACTAATATTGTGGCAGCCTTACCCTCCAACTGTCTTCTCCATACAATGAACCATGCCTTCAAACTGAGGTAAAACGAACCCTACTTCCCTTAATTGTTTGTGTGAAGGGCTCTGTTTGACCTGTGCAAGTTACCTGAACTCCTCAGTGCTTCATTTAGCAGACTTTGAAAATGTGTTTCTTTGGGAGAGCTTAGAATCATATCGCTGCCTTCTCGAGCATGCGCACGCACAGGCGTGCGTGTGTTCGTGCGTGCATGTATTTAGATGTCTTTCGGCCCATTCAAGAGCCTTGAGCCAGTGTGTAACCACCTATCTTTTCTAAAACTATCCTCTCATCTTTACCCTTGTCTTGCTTCACACGCTCAAGACCTGAGAGAAAGCTGGCCTTCTCACATCTTAACCAGTTCCTTTGGTTACATAGTTTGAAGGTGGAATGTCCCTATAAGCTCATTTGTTTGAACACTTGGTCCCTCGCTGATTGTGAAACTCCTGGAAGGTCAGGTCTTGCTGGAAGAAGAGGGTAGCTGGAGGCCGGCCTTTCAGTTCTTTGTTTCCTGACCCACCATGATGTGAAAAAGCAGCACCGTGTTCCTGCCACCACAGCTGTGAACCATTCCCACCACCGTACTCCCCCACCTTAATGGACTGTAGCCTGAAACTGATCCATATTAGATCCTTACTCTCTTAAGTTGCTTCTGTCAGGCATTCTGTCTCAGTGATGAGATAGATAATATATCTGAATACTGGGATTTACCATTTGCAGCCTTGTGTGACCATGACCTAAACTCCACCCTGCCTCAATTAACTTTTTCGGGAAATGGGGTTGTTATGTATGATTTAGGAACTTTTAAAAATGTATGACTTGACCTGGGGAGATAGATAGTTCAGTTGCTAATATGCTTGTAGTTCAAGCATGAGGACCTGTGTTTGATCTCATAAGCCCATGTTCCAAGCTCAGGAGCAATGGCAAATGCTTGAAACCCCAACAATGAGGAGATAGAGACAGGAGGATCCTTGCCGTTCACTGTACAGTCAATCTACATTATTCAGTGAGGTCATTAAGAGACCCTCATCTCAAAACCAAGGTGGACAGAAAATAAAGAACAATATCCAGTGCTGGAGGTTGACATCTGATCTACTCATGTACAGATACACACATGTGCCCATGAACACACTCACACATACCAACACACACACACACACACACACACACACACACATCTGTGTGCACGCACAATTTTAATAGCCACTGGTTCCCAGCAAGTACCACATAAAAGGCTTGTTTTCATGACCATATCCTTTTCTAGGAAATTGCTCAAAGGGAGTAGAAGTCAGGGCTGCAGAACACCCATCTAGGTTAATGGGATGTGCAGATCGAGAGATATAAAAAAACCCAACCAACATCATCACGATATTACTCTTGAGAAATCACAAGGAAGTACTGCCTTTGGTCATCATTATGACGTTTCTTCTTTTCTCTCAGGTAACCAACAGCTGCTTCTTAAAGGAATAACCATCTTGATTTTAAAGCATTCCTTAGAGAAAACTCTTCTAAAAATGTCATAGTGGGTGACAAAGTTGAATTCAATTAAGGACACTAACCCATCATACTGTTATGGTATGGGTCTTAGATATCTCCCAGGTTCATGAGCTAAAAGGCTTATTCACCAACTTCTGGTGCTTTTAGAGATGGGAGAATGACCAGACAATTAGTGGAGTGGAAGGAGGTTGGAGCACTTGGGGTGAGCCCGGAGAAGATATTCAAACCCTACTCCCTTCCTTTCGAGTCTTTGCTTTCCTGATACCATGAGGTCTTTCCTGCCACAGCCCAAGTACAATAGATCTATGAACCAAACTTCTGGGGCTATGAGCCAAGAGAAACCTTTTATCTTTATAAGTTGATAATGTCAGGTATTTTGTCACAGGAGTGACGCCATGACCCTAAGTCCATGATTCTTGTTTCCAAAGCAGTTCGGACATTATCAAAGCACCCATCAGACTTTGAGCTGGTGGCTCCACCTGTTCCTGAGAGTGACACAGCAGTGGTAGGGGGTATTTTCCAAGGAAAACCTATAGTTTTGTATGAGTCATCAGTTCACTGATCTCATAAGGAATTTAGAGAACTGGGGGAGAGTTAAAGACTGAGGGACAGTATTAGCGTGATCAGGAAAGCTTTATTCACTGCCCTACACAGATGTTAAAGATACAAGGAGTGGTTTCCCATCATGTCTGTGAGGAATAGATGATTGTGGCAAAATTCAGCTTCAGCAAGCTCATCACCTTTCCCTAAGGATGCTGCAAGGAGTCATTGCAGGAACAAAGGTCCTAGTCCGCAATGAAGCCACACAACAGGCAATCAGGACGAGGTGCTCTTCCAGGCTCTCCAGGTGCCTGCAATCTCAGCTCATTAGGGATAACTTGTTATCCTTAAAAGTCAGCAAAATCCGAACAGTATTTTGAAAATGCACCTGATACTTTGATGTGACCCCCCCCCCCCCAAGATCCAGTTTCCTTGCAGTTTTACTTGATCAATGTTGGCAACCTCCTAAGTTTATTAACAGGTGGTGTTGGCAGGTTAATTACAGGAGGAAATTAGCCATGCATCAAAGACCTTGGAGATCATGCCCACTTGCAATCACCTCTAACTGTAAATGACTTGTTACTGCTTCCTGTTTATCCGGTGGGCAAAGAGTCCAGGCCACACAGAGACTGCAAAGTCCATATCACTGCAGTAAGCAGGTCCCAGCACTGTGCCATCACTGGAGACCTGGTAGGAACTGATCTGAGTGGTTGAAATCTTTTAAATAACTAAAACACAAATTAGTTTTCTACAACTGCCACAAGGAAGGACTACTGACCATGAGGCTTAGATGCTAGACACTTACTCTCCAGTAGTTCTGGATGTGGCTAGCCAAAAGTCATGGCATTGGCAGTGCCTTGCGTCCATAATAAGTGCAAGAAAAGGGTTCACTCTGGATCTGTCTTCCAGCCTGGGATGACTGGTGGTTTATGGCAGCATTTTCTGTGAGTACGTTCATTCAAGCTTACCCTGTAAACAGGTTGACAACCTTATTGGGTGGGAGCCCACTCTCATCAGTTCATGCTAACTTATTCTTCCTGTGGAAGATCATCCTCAAGTCAAGCCACTTTATGAAGTTTGGGGAATAGGATGGTAACGTGTGTATCATCAGACAGGAGGCATAATTTAATTCATACCTAAGTGTCACTATCTAATGAGCAATGATCCATCATTAATTGAATTAATACATCCAAGACTGAAGAGAAGAAGAGGAATTACCATGTTGAGGGACAATAAAATGGGTACCTGTGTCATACTGATCTAGGTATAAGTCATGGCGGGGTTCAGGTACAGTGTGTGGCCTTTGCAGCTCTCTGGAAGCCTGGTCTTAATCTCCTCGAAAAATTCTCAGAGATACTTTAAAATATTTTTATTTCATATATTTAGCAAACATTCACTTTATAAATATTAACTCATCTAATCCTTAATCTAAGCCTGGGGAATAGGTACTATAGTCACAGGCAAGATACGCCATTTGCTAGTCATGCAGCCAACCAAAAGCATGGCTTACCATTTAGCAGAGTGACTTACAGACACAGCCATGGTGCCATGCAATGGATCCTGTCCTGTGTGTTGTAACCTTAGTGTATGAGGACTCACAGGCTTAGGAGTCTATGAAGTTGTCACTTGTCACACCTCTGTAGCATCATCTCCTGTGCTTGTCCCATTGTCATGATTGCTTCAGCTGAGCAGCCGAGTTTGTTTTTGAACAGGCAGGCTGTCTGTGACTTAGTTCTTTCTGTCTGCAATTCTCTGTCTGCAATGCTTTCCTTTACCAACTGTCATAGGGCTTACACCAACTACTTCCTCAATAGACACCTTCCATCTGGCCAGCCTCTGCACGTGCTATCTCATTTTTCATTGTACCGATCAATATCAGCTGATGCACATTAATCATCCATCTGCACACTGCTCCTCTTTCCCAAGCCCTCACCGAAAATTACATATGGAAGGTGGGAATCCTGACAGGAGACTCGTGCTTGTGAAGCTTCCCGTGTTCATTCATTGCTGTAACACCAGTACTTGGCAAACCATGAGGCCTCAATAAGTATTTGCAATTGAACAGCTGAATTAAAGAATGAGATGACCACTACGATGTCTGCTCTGTAAGTCTGGTTCCATTAGTAGTAATGAATGAAGTTTTACAACCCAGAACCCAGAATCTCTTGAAAGTAACACAGAAATGTTAAAATAATCTTCGATAGGGCATTCCCTTAGCCCTCAATATTTAAAAGGGTTCCTGCTGCTGAAACTTTTTAAATATTTACTATGCATTGTATGGGGCTTCCAGAATTGCACAGAAGGTCTCAGTGGAGGACACTTTCAGGAAACTGTGAAGAGAGGGAGAGAGAAAGAAGATGGACAGAAAGGGGTGGAGTTGCCATTTGGATGACACTACCTGATACACCCATGACTCTCTTACCAGAAATGACAGAAGAAACAGAGACATACATTTAAAATTATAAAATAGACCAAAGCTCTCAAAATGTCTATCTTAGACGGGTATCTCTCCTACTGCTTGTGTACTTGGTCTTCAGTGCATAGGTATTGAGGAGGGAGGAACTTTAAGAGGGAAGACTTAATGATCCCAGAAGGGGCTAGTGCCCATCTCATGGGAGTGGGTTGGTTCTTCTATGCCAGGCTTCCTGACTGAGAGAACGGAAGGTTAGAAAGCAAGGCCACCCAGCATGCTGTGTGTGGTCTCTTCCTCACATAGTTGTTTCGTTTTCCTCTTCTTTACCATGCTAAACAGCAGCCAGAAGCCTCTCTAGAGGCTTGCCAGATTTATCCAGGCCATCTTTTGCCCACAGAACTGAGGCAACTAAAGAATTTTACTTTCTAGGAAGTAGCCAGCTTGGCTAATTCTAACACAACATGGACTGAGAGAGAAAGTGAAGGATAGAAATAACCAAAGAGGAAGAAGAGGAATATGAACACCTTTTATGTGCTGGGCAGCACAGACTGTGCTAGAAAAGAAACATGAACAGGCAAGTGGACCCTTTGGTGACTATGGCAGGAATGTGTCCCACTCAGTGAGGAGACATGACAAAGCCAGCAGATGCTGACAGATAACAAGCTCTCTCTGTATGCTTTGATTCTCCATTCTTCACTTAAGAGGCGGAGGAATCTTCTCAGAACCCCCAGACTCCATGTTTTAAGTTTCAGTGGCACCACACCCAGCCTGGAACACCTTAGACCACAGGGACACCTCTAGAGTGTCCCCTACAATTCCCTCTCCTCAGTGACAACAGCAAAGACTCGGCCCTGTACTTTTCACTTTCCCATTATATCACGGATGTACAGGTCAAATGTGTTCTGATGAGCTTTTCTGCCTCTTTCAGCAAAGAGAAAATAGCTTGCCAGTGACTCTGGTTGCCAGTGTCACCTCTATTGCACAAAATGATCTTACTGAAAGACCACAGGACAAAGTTACACCATGGAATTTGCATATTAGTTAGACAATTCCAAATGTTTAAAAGAAATCCCAAGTGGTAATGTGTAGTATCAATGACAGTGACACACTAGCATCAGTGACAGTGACACACTAGCATCAATGACAGATCACACTACGATCAATGACAGTGGCACACTAGCATCAATGACAGGGACACACTAGTATCAGTGACAGTGATACTCTACTCTTCCCAGATGTGAAGGCAAAGCCAGGTCTGGGAGATCACTGCTAACCCTCTTCTCTGGGCCTACCACACTCTGCTTCGAAATGTCCTTATCAGAGTCTGAGGTCACTGCATTTCTCACAGACAGTTTTGGCATGGTGAACATGACCAATTCTGCTACATAAGGTTCTTTCCAGCTGCCTCCATGCAGTTATCAGGGACAAAGCCTCATGGGCTAGAACATTCTCCCACTGACTTTAGGAGGATAAGATTTCTTGAATGATGCCATCTAAGAGTCAGATCACAAATGGATAAGTGTCCCAGCACTCCTGGCACTGGACTGCTACTCGTGTCTGAGAAAACACCACATGTTTAAGAAGACACCCCATGTCTGAGAAGACACCCCATGTTTGGAAAGCACAGAAAGTCAACTCCTCGGCTTCAAAATGCATGTTCTGTATGGGGGTTCATTATACACATTTGCAATGGTATATACTTTGATTATGTAATTTTCAGCAAATTTTAAGAAGGATTTATTATTTCTAGGGAGCCTGTCTTAGGGTATTATTGTCATGAAGAGACATCATGACCAATGCAACTCTTATAAAGGAAAACATTTTACTGGGACTGGCTTCCAGTTTCAGAGGTTTATTTAGTCCATTAACATCAGCGTGGGAAGCATGGATGCATCCTAGCCGACATGTGCTGAAGAAGGAACTGAGAATTCTACATCTCAGTCAGAAGGAGACCTTGTGCCACACTGGATGTAGCTTGAGCATCAGAGACCTCAATGCCCCACCTCCACAGTGACACACTTCCTCCTAGTAGTGCTGCTCCTATTGACCAAGCATTCAAATGCATGTGTCTTGGGGTAGGGGTGGGGGCATACTTATTCAAACCACCACAAAGCCCTCCAGTGATCTTTGACTAAAGCTGATACCACAGGTCACAGAAAGACAAAAGGGAGCCTGGATCCATTCAACTAATTGAGGGTGGTGGTAAAGTACAGTTCCCATCCTTGAGATGTGCTTCTAAGTTTAATATTTAAAAGAACCAGAGGTACTGTTACATAGCTATAATCTTGGCACACAAGAGACTGAGGTAGGAGACTGTAAGTCTGAAGCCAGCATGGGTGACCCAGTGAGACTTTTCTCAAAAACAAAGAAGTAGAGGCAATGGATGGTCTCATACTCTCTCCAAACATAATGAATGCAACCAGGCAGCTGTGCACATGAGCTCACATGAGCAGGCAAAAGACCATCCCAAACTCAAGCCAGACAACACCCCGCCCCCAACACAGAAGGAGGAGGAGCTCTCAAAGTCTCATTCCCAGCTGATGAGATGTTGACACCTGATGGCTGGCGGAGTTGGAGGGCCAGATTTCTCCAAAGATTCTATTCTGGGAGGTTACCTATGTTCCAGGAGATGGTCCCACACACACATACACACTAG
The DNA here is from genome assembly GCA_019843965.1 of Rhynchomys soricoides. NCBI lineage: Eukaryota > Metazoa > Chordata > Mammalia > Rodentia > Muridae > Rhynchomys > Rhynchomys soricoides. Next base: position 7,858,501 of record JADRCH010000055.1, on the reverse strand, counting down.
GAACAAGTAGTCTCAGTGGGCTTAAAAACAAAAAGAACACAGGAAACTGGGGGTGGGGGGGATCACTATGGTGAGGAGAGGGGAGAAATGGAAGGGGAGGGAATTGGGGTGAACTGGATCAAAGCATGATCCGTGCATGCATGAAATTCTCAAACAGAATAAATGAAGAAAAATGCATTAAAAATTAAAATAAGTTTGCACTTTGGAGCACCTCCTAATTAGCCTCAGCTGTCAACTTGACATAGCCCAGGGCTAAAGGAATTGTAACCAATTTGGAAATTGCTTTGGTCAGATTGGCCTACAGGCATGTCCATGGGGCATCTTCTTGATTGCTCATTTCATACAGGAGGGCCCAGCCCATTGTGGACAATGCCACTCCTGCCAAGTTGGCCCTGGGTTTTATAAAACAGTTGCCTGAGGGAGCCAGATAGATGGCTCAGTAGTTAAGGGCACTTCTTGTTCTTGCGGAGGTCCTGGGTTCGATTCCTGCCATCCCCATGGCAGCTCACAACTGTCCATAGCCCCTGTTCCAGGGACTCTAATGCCCTCCTCTGATTTCTAGGGGCACCAGGCATATGAGTGTTGTACAGACATACAATTGAATAGCATACTTACACACTTACATACTTACACACATAAGAATAAAATAGGAGGGGGAGGGGGAGAAAGTTTCCTGAGTGAACCAGTAAGCAGCATTTCTTTATGCTGTCTACTTGAGTTCCTTCCCAGATTTACCTCTGTGATGAGGTGATGGACCTATCACCGCCATGTTGCCTTTAGCCCTGGTGTTTATTCATAACAAACCAGGCCTGGGCTTATGCCTCCTTTTTAAATGATATAGCCAAAGACTGGAAGGGAAAGAGAAGGGGCAGAAAAAGTGACATCAAAATAGAAATTTACTATAACAAATATTAGGAAAGAATTAAGAACCAGGGCTAAAATTGGGTGCGGCTGCACATTCCTATAATCCTAGCACTTAGGAGGTGGCAGTGGGAGGATCATAAGTTCAAGGTCACCCTCAGCTACAATAGAGTTCAAAGGCTAAATTTGGTTACTTGAGACCTTGGCTCAAAGAAACAAGGAAAGAAACAAAACCAACTGGTGTTCCCTAAAATAGTCAAAATAACAAGAAAAGAGGCATCCACTCCAAGTTAGGAAATGGAATAAATCTCTCAAAATAATAAACATACTCAATGATGGAAAGCCATAGAAATTTAGAACCTGTCATCTACAGTATCTAAAGTTGATACAACAATTTTCTTGTTGTTGTTGGAAAACTAGAAAATAGAGAAATGGATCAAAGTGTTTCTCCAAATACCAACTTATAGAAAACTAACTCCTTAAGCAAAGAAGGTTCTGTTCTTGTCATGGAGCAAGGCATTTGGACGACACTCCACTTCCTTTATTCTCACAAGTCTGTAAACATTTAGTTTCATGGCATTCTCAAGGGCCAGCCATAAAAACAATGGGCCTATAAAGGCTTTCCCTAAACTGTATTGGAAAGAAACTAGAAAAAAAAATCCTTTTAAAAATAACTTGCCAGGATGAGAGATGGCTTAGACTGTAAAGTGATTGCCACAAAAATCTTAAGGGCCTTACTTCATATCTCCAGCCACCATGTAAATAGCCACATGTGGTTGGCGCAAGCCTGTACACCCAGTCACCGGAAGGTGGAGACAGGAGAATTCTTGGTACTTGCCAGCTAACTAGTCTAGTCAATGAGCTCCAGACTCCATCAGGGAGAGACATTGTCTCAAGTAAATAAATAAATAAATAAATAAATAAATAAATAAATAAAATAAGTTGAAGAATATTTGAGGAAGACACAGGACATAAACCTCTGACCTTTACAATACACACATGTGCACACATACCTGAATACATATGCACACACACACACACACACACACACACACACACGCACCACTTGAATAAAAATATGACCCCCATAGGCACACAGCTTTGAATGCTTGGTCCCCTGGGAATGGCATCATCAGCAGGTGTGGTCTTGTTGGAGGAACTGTGTAGGTGGGGGTGGGCTCAAGCCAGGCCCAGTGGCTTGCTCTTCCTGCTGCCGGCTGATCCTGGGCTCTCAGTCACCTCTCCAGCAGCATGTCTGCCTGTGTGCTGCCATGCTCCCTGCCATGATGATATGATGATAATACTGGACTAAACCTCTGAAACGTTGAGCCACCTTTTCTTTTGTAAGAGTTGCCGTGGTCATAGTGTCTCTTCACAGCAATAAAACACTGACTAAGACAAAGGAATGTGTATGTATGAATATACATAGACATAGACACATACACATACATCATATACGCATATACATGCACATACATACACATATGTTAACGAGTACTGTGTATTCATGCCTCTCCTTCTAGTTAATGTGTTCTGGGTAAAGTCATGTGAGAAAGATTATACAAAACCCAAAGATTTTAGACAGGCGACTACACAGGTGATTTCTGCAGACGTCGCACCCCGTCCCAACCTTCCATTCTGGATCTATAGTTCCTCTCGGATATCTGTCCCTGTAGGTTTCACAAGCATTGCAGACTCAACAGCTCAGTACTGAAGCCAGTAACATCCCTAATAACCCATCTTTCCAGGTGATAGCCCTTCTCAAGTATTGCCTGCCTGTAGTAATCACCAATTTGTCCAGGCCTAAACCCCCGACCCCCGTTCCTATGTCCCCTTTTTCTTCCTCATTCTGCATCTAAATTTTCAGGAAACAAATTTTTTTTTTCAATGCCACCTTCTAAGTGCCTTTAAAAACCATTTTCTTTCAGAGGCTCTATTCAGACTCTTGCCACCTTTGATTACTTTGTACCCTTTCAGTGGCCCTTCTTCGGCTTCCCCTCCCAGTGGAAGAGATGCAAACTAGATCCTCACTTGACTTATAGGACTAACTCAGACTTATTGAAGACTTACTCCTTCACGATGAGTTAATTGCTCTCTTGGGGTTTTTGAAGTATCACGTGCATATAACTTTCTGGCTTGAATTAGCTCAAGTTCAGGCAGATTTGCTGTCTCTACCTTTCTAAACTTTGCATGATTGAGGATGAATAACATGTCTTTACACAGCCTTTAAAATTTCCCATCCTCGGCTCAGTTCCTGGCACAGAGTAATTGATCAAGAAACCACAAATACAAAGGCAACTTCCCTGTCAGCTCTTCACAGCACAGCACAAAATAAATCCCAATTAAATGAAATAAATGGATATGCTATTCATGGAAGCTTGAGATTAACTACAAGCAAGAGGCTCCTTTCCTGAGGAAAAGGATTCTGATTCTGTGAGGAGAAATGGCTGCCTCTACCAAGCTCATGTTCTAGGGAAGAAAAGAGTAGAAACTAGAGGCAGGGATCAGAGGATGATCTCCTGCCTAGCATGCCTGAGATCCCAGTTCTGTCCCAGCATTGCAAATGAGGGCAGGGAGGAAGGGGGAGGGGAACAAGGAGGCAAACTGAACATCATGGTGATTTCAGGGTTTGGGATGGGTGGTGGGGTGGGAAGGGCATGTTCAAAAACAACCTCCAAATCACAGGATGTAAGTTCTATCTGGGAGGATGAATGAAACAAGGGGAAATATCCCAAAGATGTGGGGCACAGACTGTTGGTTACCAAGGAAAATGTGGTAAGTATAATGAAGGAGCTACCTGGTCTACAGATACCCAAGACCTCTCTGGGAGTTATTACGGGGATAGGGACATAGAGATGATATCAATTCCTATTTTGATATTTAACAAACCAAAGATTTCTGATGCTATGTAGAGGCACATGGACTAATGCCTTCCTATTACATATCCCTCATTAGACTCCTACTATGATCACTTCCTATTCTTCTAGGAGGGAGCTTCTCCGCCATGAGGTAGGAGAGAAGATATGAGTAAATGACGGTATGTCTGCTATTTGCCCCAGCAGGAGTTGCTGAAGAACTGTGTTATTAGTTTTAATTGGCTCTCATGTTCTCCAAGTCATTGATCATGCTTTTGAATGTGAAACATTGAGGAGAAAGCGGTGGGACACAACACAAAAATTCTTTCTCCTCCTCCTCCTCCTTCTGCTTCTTCTTCTTCATCGTTGTGGTCGTCATTGTTGTCTTCTTCTTCCTCTTCCTCTTCCTCCTCCTCTTCCTCCTCCTCCTCCTTCTTCTGCTTCTTCTTCATCATCATCATTGTCTTCTTCTTCTTCTTCTTCTTCTTCTTCTTCTTCTTCTTCTTCCTCCTCCTCCTCCTCCTCCTCCTCCTCCTCCTCCTCCTCCTCCTCTTCCTCCTCTTCCTCCTCCTTTTCTTCTTGTATTGATCTGCTGATTGTCTATACTTAGGACCCATGGTTTTACATTCTACTCTTGAGTCTGATTGACCACAGGGAGACATAGCTGCACACTGATTACAACAGTGCTTGTCAAGTGTCCAGCTTCCAGTGCACACCAGTTACCCCTGGCACTGGGAGGCAGAGGCCAGAGGGTTGTGAGTTAAATACAACCTCATTTAGATAAAGAGTTCAAGCCCTGCTTGGGCAGGATAGTAAGATCCTACCAGGACAAAACAAACAACAAAACCCAGAGTCAGAGCCAGGCACCACGGCACAATCCTATAGTGCCAGAACTTTTGGGGTGGGAAGGGGCAACAGAGAAAGTTGAAGGCCAGCTTTGACTACCTAGCAAGTTCAAGGTCAGTTTGGCTATGTGAAACACTGCCTCAAAAAGCCAAATGATAGCAGTAGAGACAACAACTATGAAAGAAAAAAAGAAAGAAAAGACAAACAACAATGTCTAGCTGGAATTTTTTTTTCCTATTTTATGGTGGCAAGTGTATCTTTACAAGGTGGTGGGTTACTATTGAGATGGGAACTTCTTTATGTATTTCCAGTGGTTTGAATAGAAATGGCCCCAAAGACTATAAGAACTGGCATTATGAGAGGTATTTCCTTGTTGAAGTAGGCCTTGTTAGAGAAAGCATGCACTGGGCTTTGGAGTTTCAGATGCCCAAGCCAGGCCCAGTGTTATTTTATCTTCCTTTTGCCTGCCAGTCCATGTAGCTCCCTCATCAGCACCATGTCTGCCTGCACGCCACCCTGCCTCCTGCCATAATGACAATGGACTACACCTCTGAACTGTTAGCCAGTCCCAGTGAAACGCTTTCCTTTGTAAGAGTTGCTGTGGTCATGGTGTCTCTTCACAGCAATGAAAACCTCCCTAAGGACAGTATTCAGGTGAAAATCACTCATAGGTGGCATCAACCCTTTACTAGTTTGTTTATAAAAAGGGACACTAGTAGAATTCAGCATTCTTGGTCCTTTTGTCCACAGTTTGGTTCACAGTATGATGATGCCCTGGGGAAAACAACCAATGGAGTAAAGACAGCAGGCCTGGGTCAGGAGGCTGCTCTCCAGGTAAGCAGGCTTTCTGCATTTCAGATGTAGGATCTTGAGGCACAGCACTGAGCTTTGTTGGGAGAATGTTTTGTTATCTGCACATTGTGCAGATTACCAGTGAATTCTGTTATTCTGCTGAGTGTACTAGATGTAAAATTGTGGAAGCATCCTAGGATACTGTGCATTTTTTTAAAAAAATTAATCCATTTAACATGTTTTTAATTATTGACCCTTTGTTTAAATGTCACTTGGGTATCTATATCTGCTAAAATATGCATTTTTCTCCTTTCGATATGCCAGGTATTTCTGTCTTTCAGTTCTAGACACTCCACATCTTTTCGTTTCCCTTACGCTACGCATTACCAAATGCCTGCCAATGACATAGTCACAGGAGTACAGCAGGGCCTAAAAGAAATCCATCCAAGTGCTCATAGATCCCTTTACCTAGTGGCTAGCTCCATTTGATTTTGCACACACACACACACACACACACACACACACACACACACACACACAAAGATTATCAATGACTTCAGATAAAAAAATTCAACTGCAGCCCAAATGAAAGTTTATTTACAACACCTGCATATTCTTGTATTTGTTTGTTTGATTAATGACAACAGGATCTCACATAGGTTGAAAGAGCATGGTCTCATAGGCTCCTTGAAGTTTAAAAGCCTTTCTTCCCAGTTAGTATGCGTGCTCTCTGTCTTGGTCTCTTTGTCTGTCTCTGTCTGTCTCTGTCTCTGTCTCTGTCTCTGTCTCTGTCTCTCTCTCTCTCTCTCTCTCTCTCTCTCTCTCTCTCTCTCTCCTTCTTGTGGATCAGGATGTAAGCACTCAGCTACTGCTCCAGTGACATCTATGCCTGCCATGTTTCCTCCCAAGATGGTCATGAACTGTAACCCTCTGAAACTGTAAGCTCCAATGAACTCTTTCTGCCATAAGTTGTCTTGGTCATGATGTCTCTTTCAGCAATAGAAAAGTAACTAAGACACCAGGTTAGCTCTTTCAATTGCTGATTCTTCTGCCTCCACCACCCAAGCCCTGGGATTGAAGGCATGTGCCACCGCACTCAGACTAAACATTCTTTTAACTCTCCTCTTGTGTTTGGATCTGTTTTTTTTTTTTCTCAAGAGTTGTTCCTTTCTATTTCAGATTGAAGGTCATTTTGTCTAAACAAGAAAAGAAACAAAAATAATACTTGATTAATTTTTACGTCTCTCTCATATATATTAATGTTTTCTCAGATTTTTTTTTACTCAGTGTCTGTCCTTGGCTGTGTGTGTATGTGTGCACAAGGAATATAATGTCATTGTCAAGCCCCTTTGGCTTCTCCTACTTGGCTCTGGAATTAAAATCCTGGCAATACAGCTACTGAGTTCTCTCCTGTCTTTTGTAGTGTGTCCTTTAGAATGTAAATAAACTCCACTTGCTTTCTGGTTGACACTGAATGCTGACGTGTTACCTTTTTCTTCTTCTAATTACATGATATTTCTCTGTGTGCGTGTGTGTCTATCTGTCTGTCTGCATGTCTGTTTCTCTCTGTGTGTTTTTTTTTGTATGTGTGTGTGTGTGTGTGTGTGTATGAGTGTATGTGTTTGTCTACACTTTTAGAAATCTTGCCAAGGTGCTGAATTTTTGTTATCCCTTCCTAAAACATAAGCACTGGCCTAGTAGAAGCCACATATGCAATGGTAATTTTCTAGAAGTAGCATTTTTGTTATTTAAAAAAAATGATTTTTTATCTAATCTAGTAAATAAATATTAACATTTAAACATATAATCAATACAAATTATTGATGAATTTTTCATTTCTTTCTCTTTTGGGCCTGAGTCCTCAGAATCAGGCCTGTATTTCTGCAGTTACAAAGCATTCCAGTTTTAATCAACTTCATTTCTAAGGCACACACACCTACTGCTTCCAGACTGCCAAGCATATCTTAAGACCTAATGTGTAGCATGTAGCATGCAGATGGCATACATGCTGTCTGTTATCTTCATTTAGTAGACAACTGGTGATTTCTCATCAAAGTATTTGGCTTGTAACATTTATGACAACAGACAGAAGTTTGGAGGTTCTACAAGTGAGCCAATTTAAAGCAGGATTTACCACAGTATGAGTTCATGCTTCAAACCTTTTGCTTCTTCTTTCTCATGAGTTGCTAACTAATGTGCCCAGCAACACCACTGAGATGCTCAAAACCTCAGTAGGGAATCACTAGACTCTTATACTCTCAACTGCTTTTCATGTTTAGTGTCTGTGCTGGTCATTAAAACTCGCAGCAGATTAATCTAGCCTTAAAAGATAACAGGCAAACAAACACACAGCAAGATGCTTGATCTCATTAGTAAACAAATAAATGCAAAAATGAAAGAACAACGGGGCTATTTCAGGCTGTTAGATATCAAGCATCTTATAAATGACAATACTCAAAAGAAATTAAGTTCCCAGGGATGTTTTTCACACTCTGTTGGTGATAGCATTATGTCCTTTGAGAAAGATGCTTTGACAATATCAATCAATAATGTTAGTGGTATTTATTCCAATTGATCTTATAATCACTGTACAGAGAATCTGTCCCTCAGAGAGAAGAAGAGATTGATCATGGCAGCCCTGCTGAATGCTTACCTCAGAACTATTAACAAAGGCAAAAAGTGAAAACTACCTCCAAGTTCAAAATGGGAAATAGGGCAAACAAATTACCCAGCATCATTAGACAACATTTCAAAGATGTATTTCAATTGTATTTATGAGAAATATTAGCAATGAGAGTATAAGAATGATGTGCTAGTGTTTAAAACCACAGATAAATGGAATGTTCAGTGGCCCCAAAAGTCCTATGTGTTAACGAGCTTAGTTTTTAACTTGGACCTATTGGGACCTGGCAGGAATTTAGGTGAATGGGAGTATCTACATTCTCCTAAACAGTGAGGCCAAACACTATACACACAAGTAGATAAAAACATAAAATAAGCCATAATAACTACATGTGATGAATAGGAATAGAAGGGATTAAGTATCATCACTGGTAGGCAAAGCACCTTAGTTGTTGAATAGATGGCTAAGAAAGGTCTCTGACTAGGTTGACCGTCTGCAGCAAAAGTCTAGGATGGAGAAAGTCCCAGGAGGGAGAGAGGGAACATGCTGACAGAGACGGCTTGAAGACACGTTGAAGGGGCAGGCTCAGCTTTACTGTGTCTCCCAGAATTCGTATACTAGAAAACTGATTTCCAATACAGTCTTCTGTCTCTAGCTTTTTTTCATTGACCCTTCCGGCCTTCTGTGATGGAAGAAATTGGATGGAGTCAGTGCAAGGAGGGTTGATACCTCTGAACATGATCACTTTTATTCTAGATGCAGTGGAAAATTACTAAGATATTCACTGCCTAGCTCCTGCTTACTCATCCTTGAAAGGGTTTGCATCTTCAAAATGATTAATATACATAAACTGTAAATTATTCAGTAAGAACAAAAGGCTAAAGAGTGAAGAGTCAGCCTCTCTCTTTCCTTCCTGCTTTTTATCCCAAATCCTTTCTCCATCAGGTTATAAAATACATAGGGCAGAGAAATAGGCACATCCATATTTATTATTTTTCTAATGCTAACATGACATGCATACTACCTTGTCCTGTATTTTGTTTTCTTTTTAGTTTTGTATTTTGAGACAGGGTCTCATATAGTTCAGGCTGGCCCTAACTGTACGCAGCTGAGGTTGGCCTTGAATTCCTGATCTTCCTGTCTCTACCTCCCAATGCCAGGCACGTAGCACCACAAAGCACAACTTTCCTTACCGTCTGGTTCAATAGACTTTTGCAATTTCCCTACACCAATACACATAACAGCCTCATCTTTTTTCTTCAGTGGCAGCCCTGTTTTCAATTGAAGGGACAGCTCACACTTTATTTTGTTATTCCAATGAATTATATTTAAATAACTAAAAAAAAATCATGCAAAAAAATTAAGTGTGACTTGTGGTAAGAGTTATCTCAATTACACGAAAGGAAGCTATCTTCATGATTGTAATCATGTGATGGAGATCATGTTCAATTATTAGATAGCACAAATGGGATTTTTGTGAATTAGGCTTATTCTTTAATACTGTCATGCATATATGTATATAATGTATTCTGATTTTCCTTTTCTTCCATTCTTTCTCCATCCATCCCCCCCTCCTCCCTTCTAACCCCCAAAACCCTACTCCTTCAGTCCCTTTTCTAGATCCATGTCTTCTTTTTACTGACAAACCCAGTACCAAGTATTCTTAGCCAGAGACATTTCAGAGACACCCCCCCCCCCCCAAATAACATAGCTTGCTGTCATCCATCTTGGTTACCTACCAAGAACTAAGCAAAGATGTTATTGCTGAATCATTATATACTTTGACTGTACAATATAAAGAAGTCAAGTCGTCACTTAGCTAGAAGCTTCCTCTTTATTACCTGTTCTTTTTAATAGTTCTAGAAGGTACTGTGAAGGCTGCTGGGGAAGAAATAGCATTATTGGCCTTCCAAGATTTGAACCCTTTGAACTATATTACTAACCTGGATTTGACGCATTCTTCACAGGGCAGAATCTGTGCCTAGTTTAGTAAATATGGCCAAATATCCATGGACGGAGAGTTCACAGAACTTGATAGAATAAAACAAGGTAAATTAATATAGCATACAACTATCTACTAAATATTCATTCATATCCTCACAGGCAAATACGCCAACCAGCCTCAATTGAAGAAGTCCCCCCCCCCCTTTTTGTAGTGAATGACAGTGAGTATACAGAGCCATGCTGTTCAAGGTGCTAATAGTGCACTGGTTAGTGTTTTGTCAAAGTGACACAAGCTGGAGTCATCTGAGAAGAGGAAACTTCAATTGAGAATGTGTCCTCATCAGATAGACCATAGGCAAGCCTGTGAGGCATTTCATTGATGATTGATATAAAAGGACCCAGCCTACTGTGGGTGATGCCATCCTCAGGCAGGTATTCCCAGGGTGGATAAGAAAGCAAAGTGAGCAAGCCAGGAAGAGAAAGCTAGTAAGTAGCATACTTTCATGGCTTCTGTTTTAGTTCCTGCCTCCAGGATCCTGCTTGAGTCCCTGCTTTAACATTCTTCAGTGATGAATTGTAATGTAAAAGTATAACCCAAATTAATCCTTTCTTCCCTATGTTGTGTTTTGGTAGTGTTTTGCGATAGCAATACAAAGCAAACAAGGACAGGAAGTTGACTGCCCAGCCCTAAACAAGACATTTATACAATTCTTTTAAGGTTCAGGGAACAATGGAGAAAGGGGAGGGGGATGTAGGGGCTGGAAGACAGGCAGAAGAGCTGGGGAAAGCCATTGCTTGGGCAACAGACAACAAATGTAATCATGGTCAAGTAGTAGCTACAGTTGCTTACAATGGGTCTGTCCATGAATTGGCCCCTCCTCATGGATGAACTATTTGCTGGAGATCGATTCTAGGAGTCAGGGAGTTACTGCCTTCCGGTGTCTACCCACCTGTAAGCCTAACAAGCTTCAGCGATTTATTTCAGAGAGTGGTCACACAGATGGCTTTTGCTAAACTCAATGGATAGGAGAAATAAAATTTTAAAAACCACATTTTGCAAATCTGCTCTGTATTTGGACTTTCAGCATGTTTCTGAAGTGGCATGCCAAATGTAATTGTTCATTTTTTGTTTATGATACTTTAATAAACATAAATTCCCACAAATAGAGTAATTTGCTAGAAATTCTCATTCTAAAGTTGGTGTATTATGCCAAATAGCCTGCCAGAATAGTTGGAATGATTATTTTACTGCAAGCAATAGCGATGTGCAGCAAAGGCATTCTGTATTTGTCCCCCCAAATAAATTGTCAGTGTTTGTACTATTGTTTTTTGTGACATGGATGGTATACAGTAATCTTAGTTCATATTTCACTTATTAGTGAAATCTTTTCATATGCCACAATTCATCTGGGAGTCTCTCTTCTTTCTAGGAACTATTGGTTCATATTTGGCTTACTTTGGTTTGGTTTGGTTTGGTCTATCTTTCTTTTTAGTGACAGGCTTTTCTAACTGACAGACAAGTATTTTATCTGTTTGTTACCTGTAATGCATTTGCATGCTGTATCTTGTACTAACAGGAAACCCTTTCTAAACAGTATAAAAAACTCAACACAATAGACGGTTTTTTAAATCCCCACGTTATTAAAATATGATCATTTTAGCCAGGCATAGGGCTCACTCCTGTAATCTTAGCACTTGGGAAGGCGAGGTAGGAGGAATGTCACAAGGTTGAGGCCAGTCTGGGCTATATAAGTCCTATGTCAGCTTAGACTACAATGTGAGAGTTCCCTAAAAAAAGTGTGCATGTGTGTGTGTGTGTGTGTATTCATTATTTTCATGATTGTAAATACTTCTGTCTAATCAAACTGGAATTTATTTTGGTGAAATAACTAAAGGGGGATTTCAAATTAATTTATTCCAGATGAGCCACAAAATTACCTCATGATTATTTGCTCCATAAGCCATCATTTTTCTAGTTACATGTAATTCAAATATATACAAAATACAGGTTCCACATGTATTTTATACTTACAATTATGTCCATTTATAGAAGTATATTTCCAATAATAAACTGGTCCCCAGCTGTATAAGAAAGCTAGCTAAGCATGAACCAGTGAGAATGAGCAAGCTAGTCCATCTTTATAACTGGCTTAGTTATTCATTATTTTTCCATTGACCTTAAGATTGATGAATATAGTTCTGTGAAAAAAAATTTTCTGGCATATTTATTTGGGATCACTTAATTCTGAGAAAGTTGTGATTTATAATGCTAAATGACTCTGTTAAAGATAAAGGCATACTTTTCTATTTAGATGACTATTATTTTATATTAGTGATCTTTACACAATGTCTTCATGTAGATCTTTGTTCTCTCTTATCCTAGTTAGTTTTGCCATCCACTTGAAACAGCCTAGAGGCACCTGAGAATGGAGTCTCAGTGGGGAATCTCATGGACCAGGCTAGACTGGAGGCATGGCTGTGGAGTTTTTGTTCTGTTTTGTCAACTTGCAGAAGCTAGAGTTATCTGAGAAGAAAAACTTCAACCGAAAGAATCCCTCCATCAGAATGCTGGTAGGCAGATTTGTAGGACATTTTCTTACTTGGTGATTGATGTGTGAAGACCCAGTCCACTGGAGTGGTGTCATCTCTGAGCAGGTGCTGCTGGGTGGTATAAGAGATCAGACAGAGCAAGCCAACGGAAATAAGCCAGTTACAGCCTTTCTCTGTAGCCTGTGCTTCAGTTCCTGTCTCCAGGTTCCTGCCTTGAGTTCCTGCACTGACTTCCTTCTGTGATGGACTGTGTTGTGGAGACATATGCCAGATAAAACCTTTCATCTTCAGGTTGCTCTTGTTTACTGTGTTTTATCACCACAGAAACCTGAAATAAGACCATTTTGATTATTAATTGTTGTAGGGGGGACCCAGCCCAATGTGGGTGGCACCATTTCCTGGGGAAAGGGTTCTAGGCTACTAAGAAAGCTAGGTAAGCATGTGCTTGTAAAATCCCTAAACAACATTTCTCTATGGCTTCTGCTTTAAGTTCCTACCTTAAATTTCTCTCCTAAAGCCGGGTGCAGTGTAGTGGCACCTACCTTTAATCCCAGCACTCAGGAGGCAGAAGCAGGTGGATCTCTGTGAGTTTGAGGCCAGCCTGACCTACCCTGGTTACACTGAGAAACCCTTTCTCAAAAAATAAAATAAAACAAACAAAAAAATCTCTCCTGACTTCTCTCACTGAAGGACTGTGACAAAAAAGTGAATATATTTGTTCCTTCCCTGAATTGATACTGTCCAGAATGTTTTATCACGGAAACTGAAAACAAACTAGAACATTTCTTATATTAATTTCTAGTCATGGCATTACTATTATCAATGGGATAATTTCCTTCATGTTTCCTACTGTTATAGAAATAGTTAATTGATTGTTAATAGTTTATGCTTTATTAAAATTATTATATTTTCCATTTTTAGAAATACAAAAGTACAATCTACAAACATCAATTTGGTCACTTCTTCCTTTCTTGATTTTAGTTATCATTTCTTTTTCCTGATGTTTCTAGTCAGGGTTCTCTAGAGGAACAAAACTGATATGGGATTTATTAGAGAGGCTTATAGACTGTGGTCCAGCTAGGCTAACAATGGCTTTCTACTACCAATGGGAGTCCAGGAATCTAGTAGTTGTTCAGTCCACATGCCTTGACATCTCAGTTGGTCCTCAGTATTCACTGAAATCCTGAAGAAGTCAGATCTAATGCCAGTGAGGGAATGGACTTCCCAAGCCAGAGCAAGCAGGCAGAAAAAACACTTTCTTCTTCCATGTCCTTTATATGGCTGCCACCAGAAGGAGGCTCAGATTACAGGCAGATCTTCCCACTTCAAAAGATCCAGATTAAAGGTGGATCTTTCCTCCTCAAAAGATCCGGATTAAAAACGGGACTTCTCACTTCAAATGATTTAAGAAAAAAAAAAAAAATCCCCCACAAGTATATCCAGCTGGATGGGTCTTAGTTAATTCCAGATATAGTCAAACTGACAACCAGGCTAACCATCACACTGATTAAACATGCATGCCCTTCAGGATTGTGATAGAAGTGGTAGTGAGCCTGGATCTGGATACCCTCTGCACACATAATGACGTCAGCAGCCCCCCAGCTATATCTGTTTCCTCTATCCATCCTGACCATTGCTCTCTGACTGGGCTAACAGTTACAGTACGTGGAGAACCAAGGTAAGATGGTTCTCCATGCCTACTATGAGCATGGCAGACTTCAGAGTACATAGTCAGATGCCAAAAACTTCTAACTGTAAATATTTTGTCCTGTGTGGTACTTGATCACCTTGAGTAGCTAGACCTAACATCTGTTATCTGGCAATGCCTATAGCCAGAAATCTCTTATATTTTAAAAGTAAAATGTTTCCTCGGAAATATTACTTCTAAATATGTATATCTAGGCCAAATGAGTATGAGTATGACTAAGCTGTAGCTTGAAACTTTGAAGAACATTTCAAGGTTCTCATATTGATTTTCATTTTTAAATAGACAATGACTCCCAGGAAGATTTCTGATGTTGCAATGAAATGCTAAAACATAATACTTTCCATTAAAATCAATTGCTGTGTGGGACAATTAAATAATACTATATAAAACTTTTTTATTTTATGGCTGGAATTTAAAGCTTATGGGTATAAACTGATTTTTTTTCTGTTCTAACTCTTCATAGAATAGATAGTGAATTCTAAAAAATCCCATCTGTGACAACAGATTGATACACAAAAGAGCTGCAGTTCAAATGTAAGAGGCTAATAAAAGGGGAAATGGAAGAAGCCATCAACAGCCTCATTATCCCGATCATAGTCAAATTAAAATGCAAATAGAGTCTGCCAAAATGAGATTGTTTGTGAATGCTACATTAATAGATGACAATGAATACAGATCAAAATATACTGTTTCTGTATGCAGTTCTGGAAAAGCAGGACGTTTACTCGAATCTGTGTTTACTATAATGATTGTATAATTGCAGTAGGTGACAAAGAAAATATTGACTTTCATGATAAGTGTTTGTAAAGACATTATATGTAAACCTTTAGTAGCTATCATTCTAGAAAATTCTAGACCCATCAGACTACAAGGTAAAGACAAGTATGTCAGATTCATTCTTTGTTTTTGTGTCTAGGGTGTGGTGCATGAGTTTGTGTGTCTGTGTGTAGAGGCCAAAGGTCAACCTTAGCCATTTGCTTCTATTGCTCTGCATGCAACGGTTTGTGATGGGCTGGTCACTGAAGCTGGAGCTCACTGATTGGCTAAAATTGCTAGCCTGGTTTTCATATGGATGCTGGAGATCCAAAGTCAGGCCCCTAGCTTGCAGAGCACACACTTAATCTACTGACCACCTCCCCAGCCCTCAACAACATTCTTAATACGAAGGCCCTGAGAGATGCAAAATGATAGTCTTGGCCTAACACACTCTGCCTATAGTTCCCTGAGGCCATATAAAAAAGCAACCTCTTATTACATGTGTTTACAGGTAGTATGATGTGACAGAAGACTGTACTAGGCTTCTTTTTAAATTCTGACAACTAATTCCTACTTCCTTAAGATTGAAGTTTGTCTACCTGTCTGTTGCCTATTTATCTATGGCTGCATTTGCATTTGTCATGTGATTTTTGTCTAGAAGGCTGCCACTGTGCTCTCTTAAAATAATATCACCTTTAATAATCTGGAGCCTTTAATTTTGTCAGCTGTATTTTCAAACACTGTATCCTCTTTATACAGACAATCACAGGCTCTCCACTATCAAGGCATACAACAAGATTACTGATGTACATTGACTTTTAATTCCCATCTCTGGGAAGAAATGCTACAATATGCTTTGGAGTGGTGGTGAGGAAGCAAGGTTTGAAAATGAATTGAAATCAGCGTGCAAGACTCAGGTGATCAACTCTTATAGATGTTGGGAAAGTGACAGAAAGATTAGGAGTTAGGATGTCTAGGTTTGGCCAGAAGCAGAACAGGATTAAATTCAGTGATGAAAGCTTAGTTATCAGTTCACTTTCTCATCTATAAGACATGGGCTTTTCCCTGACGGATCCCTGCAGAACATGTCTTTTAAGAACTCCATGTGTGGTTTGGTAGTGCAGACATTTGTACAGGATATTTAACAAACACAAGGGGGTGCTGAAGGAGTTTGCTCCACAGAAGAGAAGAAAGGGTTGGATTCTTTGAGTTTCTCTACCCTGACACTCCTCCATACCCCTCATCTCCTTCCCTTCTGAGTGAGGGATGTCTCCACTTCTGTAAGAGATGTTATGATCAGTAAGAACAACAGCCTTGCTTGACTATGCAGCTGTATTCATTTGTTCTCAAGTTTTCCTGGCTTTCAAAAGCATGGAAATTAGGGCTGATCTGCTTCTCTAGTTTCTCATTTCAGTTGGGATTACTTCTTTTTCCTGGAATTTTTTTTTTTAATGAAAATCATTCTTCTTAGCTATTCAAGCAGAGAGTACACTTAGTGGCTTAGGCATTATTCTTTCAAACACCCTGGGGCAGAGGGTATCCAAGAAACTATGTTACACTGCTGTTTGGTCTTTGACATTTTTTTTTTCCAGCTAAAAGAAGGAGTGTAGGCTTAGATTTCTTCTTCTTCTTCTCCTTCTTCTTCTTCTTCTTCTTCTTCTTCTCCTTCTTCTTCTTCTTCTTCTTCTTCTTCTTCTTCTTCTTCTTCTTCT
>JADRCH010000055.1:7732833-7841615 GCA_019843965.1 Rhynchomys soricoides | reverse complement strand
TCTTCTTCTTCTTCTTCTTCTTCTTCTTCTTCTTCTTCTTCTTCTTCTTTTAGTATAGAATAGAGTTTATTTAGGACATGGGGAGGAGAGCTGAAAAGCAGAGAGAGAGAGAAAGAGAGGAGTAGAGAGAGGCAGGCCATGAGCACATGGGGAGAGAGGGGAGGAGGGGAATGGGGAGAGGGGGAAAGATGGTAAGGAGCAAGAACAAGAGGAGAAGAGAAGAGTTAAAATTTCCAAAGCCTACTGTAATTATGGTTCTTAACACTTCCACCTCCCTTCTAGCCCACCACCTACCAGAGGTAGAGGAAAAGAAAGATTAATAGCAAAATAGGAGTTGTGGTCTTGTTTAGAAATCATTTTTGGGGGTAATTCCAATCTTTATTGTCAGCAGTCCAGTTCATGAGCAAAACACCAGACGTGAATCAGTAGCAGTGGCTCAATCTAGGAGACATAGCAAGGATCTGCCGATTGGCAATTGGCATGAGTCTGTGGAAGCGGCAAGAAGCAGCTTGAATGCCACCAGAAGTTTTTGGTGCATTTCTCTCTATGAAGTCATGACAAGCGAAGATCAGCAAAGAAAGCGAGGTGAACCAATGCAAGAATGTCGTCAGTGAAGACCAGCATCAGCAAAGCCCAACAATGACCCACAGAGAGTTGCAAGGTGAATCAAAGCAAGAGCATCGTCCACAGTCTGTTGGGTTATACTTATACTCTATCCAAACGTCACACACCTCTCAAGCATCCGCTCCAGCAAAACATCACATGCCCTTTCACTAGGCAACTTCCAGCAAAACACCATTTATCCGTTCTCAGCAAAACATCTCATAAGACAGTTTCTAGAAAAGCATCACATGTCACACCTGAGTCTTCAACAAAGCCAGAAATTCCCACTTTAGAAGAGGGGGAGCAGAAAGAAGAGGAAGAAAAAAAGAAAGAGGAGGAGGAAGAAGAAGTGGAGGAGAAAATAGCATTTCTTTGATGCTAAGATGTACATGCGTTCTGAGTCACTGGAAAGGGCCACCTCTTCCAGCTGGCTGCACACCCCACAGTCAGCCCTCACACAGAGTCACCACCATCAAGAATCACTAAGGAATACTGATCGGTATGCATGAAGACATGCTCTGTGTTACACAGTGTTGCTTAGTTACTTGATGAGTCTAATGTGTTTTTTCATTAGCTTTCCCCCACAAGACTCTTGTGAGGTACTAGGGAAAATACTATTCTTTAAGAAGGAAGAAGTGTAAGGTCTGAGAAGAAAAGTCCCAAAGAGCCTTAGCAGTGAGCACCCACATAATCTGTGTTCTGCCAGTGAGCACCCAGACGATCTGCCTTCTAGGCTAGGACTACGCCATGCCATTTTACCTCTTTGGAGAGAAAATTTTCTTTATTCTTAAGCTAAAAAGAAGGCTATTTGAAATCACTGTGAAATTCAATTTCTTGTCAATAGGTCACATGACTAGAATTTTTGCTACTAGTTAAAAGAAGGCTATGTGCGTTAAAGCTGACAGTCACCCTGCTAGCTTTCTGATTTAGACACTAACAGATATTCTCTTTTTGTTTCCCGTTCCTCAAGCATGATGTGAAGAAGCAATTTCAGAGTGAGGTTCATCAGGTAATCTTTTAAGATGCTCATATGTTTTCTTTCCTTTTCTACAAAGGAAAATACCTTAGGATAACTGAAAAGGCAGTGATGTATAGAAGTTGCTCTTTCTTTTTATTCTGTATGATAAGTTCCCCAAGTTGATTTCTAGGTGTCTCATTAACCAGCACCTTGAATTGTGTTTGTTCTTCTCATCATGTCACTGTCCTTTACCATCAATTTCAGGGAGTCCTTGCAATTTGTGTCCAAGGTATAGGCTTGTCTAACTTCTTAATTTTAGGAGCTGAAATTCTGACTACAGCAGAATTGCCCCTGGGTATCCAGGGAATCTGGTCTGGAAAGATAAAATAGAAGGGCTTCCATTGTTTGTCTTTCTTGGCTCTGATGATAACCCCTGTCTACTTATTCAGATAAAAACAAAGCTTCCAAGGTGCCTCATTATTGTCCCTGACAAAGAGAGGGAGAGAAAGCCAATCTTCTTTATGGTGTCCCATCAGATAGCAGCTGTGCTTTATAATGTGACAGTCAAATCTTCATTGTGACAATAGGAGCTCTCACCTCTTCTACTCACATTTAGTCTGTCAGCATCCAGTGTATGCAAGAATCACATTTTCATGAATCAAAGAGGAGCCACCGGTTTGGCATACGAATGTATTTTTGCTGGCTTGAGAATCCATTGGAAGTCCCCAGGGGTTGGGCTTTTGTATCAGTCCTACTTCTTCTCTGCAGTATCAGATTGGACGAAGCTCCTGAGCCAAGCTAAGCATACTTATCATCAGAATGATAAGGCTATCTGCATATTTAAAGCAGCAGCTGCTGCCTTGGGTTACCTTTGTTGGCTCAGGAACCTGATCAAGCTGCATCATTGTGCTATATAGTTTTGCCTGCTACAGTAAAAATATGTGATGTTCAGTCATCTGCAAATCACATGAATGACTTCCCAACTTACTCAGCATTGAATATTATTCACAATAAGAGACTCTAAAGCGTGTAAAAGTGAAGACACATTCGTGTATTTGAATAGTCCTCTCTCATGTAAATTTTAAATAATTTAGGTCAACATCTAAGATAATACAGAAAAAAAGACTATGGAATGATCTAAAACCATTTCAATATTTGAGTAAAAATTTTGACAAAAGGAAATTGTGTGATATTTAAGAAATACAGGAGAGGCTAGAGAGGCGGCTCAGCTGTTAAGAGCACTGTCTGCTCTTCCAGAGGTCTTGAGTTCAATTCCCAGCAACCACATGGTGACTCACAACCATCTATCCTGGGATCTGATGCCCTCTTCTGGTATGCAAGTGAACATGCAGATAGAGCACTAATTTACATAAAATAAGTAAATACAGGAAACAAGGGATCCCATTTTCATTTTTCATACTAGCACATCTATTTATAATTGCTTGTTAAGAATTTTAGAAACAATAGTAATCTTACAGAAGCTTACAATTAGAAGGAATGTGTAGGTGATTGCTAAATACCTGGTATGAATGGACACATTTTCCCCTTTCAAAATATTGAATGTTTATAATTATAGTTTATAAAAATGAAGGATTCTTAATTTCCAGTAGATGCAGATTAAAGTTTGTGAATCACTGCAAACACATATTGCCAAGAAAAAAAATAATTTCAATTGAAATGCATATGCTTACCTCATCCAATGATGATCCTTGTAGCTAGAATTGGATATGGATGAAAACAAATTAGAGGATACAAATACACACTAGATGAAGGCTCAGACTTCTAGGACCTTGGTCAAACGTTTATCCATTCTAAGCTTCATTGCCACTAACAGAAAACGAGCGTTAAGTCCTGTGGAATTTATACTGTGGTTTGAATAGATTCATCCTCAAAGCAGGTATTGGACAGTTAATCCACAAAGGCAGCAAGATTGAAAGTTCTTAGGTAATGGAGGCTCCTCCCTCGTAAATGAATTTCAACTGGCTATAAATGTAGACCCATTTTTAAATTCCCACTCTTTCTTCTACTCTCTTGACCATCCTGCTTCCATTGTGAGGTGACACATCATGAAGTGGTCCTTCACCAGACGTGAGCTGTTCAGTCATGGAATTCCCTCTCTCCAGAACCAGGAGAAGTTACTTCTCTCTTTTCTATAAAATTTCCCAGTGTCACACATTCTTCTACAGTAGCACGAAATGTACCACGACAGTTAAGAAGAGGCTTAAATGAAGAAACACCACAGGTGACAGAATATTTGGCACACTTGAAGCAAGTGTACATATTTACTAATATTTACTACTTATTATCTCACAAATGCTTGTTCATCTTTTGAATGAGCATTGATAATAATAGAAAGATTCTTAAAATCATTTGCGTTAAATTTTATAGTTTTTTTCAAAGGAAAATTTACATCATGACTATTATCCCGTGTTGTTTTCTATATTGCATGTTTATTACGCAGATGTAACATGAAGATACATTCCATTTTGGAAGCAATAATCTGTTATTTATATGAAACCATAGTTAGAAAAAATGCCTAGCATCGTTGTTGCTTTCTATTTAAATCTTGGTCTGATTAAAATTCCTTAAAATAAATTGATATGTTTAAATATGACTTGTAAGTAAAACTGTTTGAGTAAAGACAGTCACCATGCTCGTGGATTAATAGCAATACTAACAGCAAATACAGCAATAGCAAGAGCAAGTATGGACTTGAGTTTGTGTATTAAACATCATCCATCCTCCCTGGGATGAAAA
Source organism: Rhynchomys soricoides (assembly GCA_019843965.1). Lineage (NCBI taxonomy): Eukaryota > Metazoa > Chordata > Mammalia > Rodentia > Muridae > Rhynchomys > Rhynchomys soricoides. The sequence goes on along the minus strand of JADRCH010000055.1, from coordinate 7,837,297 downwards.
GGATACATATGTTATTATTCATTGTCGGCAAAGACCATTGAACCGTTACTCTAAGTAAGGTAGAGCCGAGCCATGAAAAGGCGAAGTTGAGGAATCCATCTGCTTATTTTCTATTTTTAATTACTGTGCGTTTATATAAAAACTGGACTCCTTTATTGTCTAATAGCAGTGGGTGGGGCTTGTAAAGAAGTAGAATGATGGGCAGTATGGGAGGCAGACCACAGCAAGGACAGTAGAACGTGAATCGAAGTGATTTGCTCCATCCTTTACCAAAGCTGACACTTTAGTCTCTGTGTGTCAACTCGTTTCTTCTCGACTTGGATAAGAAAGAAGCATAATAGTCACATGCTTCATGAGACAGTAGCTAGATCAATGTCATCCTTAGTGCCTCTCCTGGGACACACGTAGAGCTATGAGTTGTATGTGTCACTTCCAGGCTTTGCAGTTTCTATGGCAAGAGTTCCTCTAGAGTTAACATAGGGAAGCAGAGTCCCAGGAACAGTCACTTTGAATCTTACTTTAAGGAATGGTGCAAAATTATCTTTCCAAGTGATTCCATCATCCAAGACCTCTGTCCATGTACCTGAAGATACTGCTCTCTCCACTGATCCCACAATGACACGGGATACACATAGGCTTTTGAATCTCACTTCAATCTCCATTCTCCTCATTTGCATTAAAAATTCATGCTTTTTCACCCATTTTTTGACCATTTGTATTTTTCTGCTATGAATTGCATAGTTTCTCTTTTTAAAAATAAACCATTTTTCTATTGGAGCATTTGACATTTTACTGATACAAAATATGTTTAGGATAAGAATTCTGTTAGATATCTGAGACAGTATCTTTTCATAACCTAAGTTATCTTCTAAATGGTATAATCATTTTATATAGTACCAAAGTTTTGCATGTTGATCAACTTGAGGTCATGAGCCTTCATGATTTTTGTTTTTGCCTGAAAGCCCTTTGGTTAACTTGGGGTCCTATGGTGTCAAGCTAATTAGCTTTCTATCATCCCAGCAAATGCTAGAGATAATAACTCTGTAGGACAGTTTCTATATCACCTTGACACAGGCTAGGGTCATGAGGAAAGAGGAAACTTTAATGGAGGAAATGCCTCCTTAGGACCAGCCATGTAGGCACATCTGTAGGTCATTTTCTTGACTGATGATTCAGGGCCCAGCTTACTGTGGATGGTGCCACCCTGACCAGGTTATCTTAGATGATATAAGAAAGCAGCCTTATATCCCGGGGCAAATCTTAGGGAGCAAGCCAGTAAAGCAGCACCCCTCTATAGATTCTGCATCAGCTTCTGTTTCCAGGAAGCCTTGGGTTTTGTAAGGGCTCAGCTAGCTTCAGTCAAAAACAAAGCCCACTAGAGAAACACACAGATCCTACCTTCTGACATCACTGGCTGCACAGATCCCACACACTCTTCTGCCTAATGAAGCCCTTCTCTCTGAGGATACATCACAGCACTCCATTCTTTCACACTTTTAGGGACATACGTTCTCTGGATGACTATCGGGTTTTAACCATTTAATGTCTATGAGATGGTTTCTTTGACAAATGTCCTCATAGGCTCCCGTACTGGAATACTTACTCCCCAGTGGGTGGCACTGCCATTGTGGGAAGTTGTGGAGCCTTGGTGGAAGAAGGACTTCACTGGAGGCTGGCTGTTTGGTCTCTGTTCCTTGCTTCCATTTGAGGATGTGAGTGCTCATTGTCCCTTACAGTGTCATAGCCGCTGCCCCTCCCCCCATGCGTGTGATTGCTGCTGTGCCTCTCTGCCACAATGGGCTCTTATTCCTCTGGAACTGTAAGGTTCCCACCCCCAAACTCTCTTCATTCTGTAAGTGGCTTCTGGGCATGGTGTTTTATCACAGCAACAGAAAAGTAACTAATGCAGTCTAATTGTCTGATTTTCCTGAAAATACTGAGGTGGACATTTTGAGTAAGGCACAGTATCTTAAAGTGTGTGTGTGTGTGTGTGTGTGTGTGTGTGTGTGTGTGTGTGTGTATGTGTGTGTGTGTGTGTATGTGTGTGTGTGTATGTGTGTGTATAAATGAAGATATGGCTGCCTTTCACTGGTGATAAACTCTTCCTATTTCTTATTATCTGTTCTATTATAAAACATTACTACAGTGCTAACATTTATTTGCATATTACTATGCCCTAAGAATTGTTTAATATTAATGGTTTAATTCCCCCAAAAGCCCTCTCAAGGAAGGACTGTAAGAACTTATTTTTGCAGACTAATAAACGAGAAAATTGAGGCAAGAGAAACACACATTTGGACAATTAGCTGTGGAATTAGCTGGTTGGCTAACCACCTGGAGTCTGGATTTAGTCAGTCTGTTCTTCAACAGTGGGTTTCTGTTATCCAATTTTTAAATAAATCAGAGCATCTGCTTGTTTTTGTTTGATGAACAGATAAACCACAGACTATCTATAACTAATGATGTTGCTTCAATGATTTTTTTTAAAATTCACTTGTTTTCATAAAGCATGCATTTGTGAGATGGTGTATAGCAAAAATATAGTCTATAGCCACTTAAGCCTTGAGCAGTGATTGAACTAGGCTTTAGATTCTATACTCTGGCTGAATTGAGGAAATGTGAAGAAATTGTAAGTTGTTCATTTGTAAACCATGAATACTCTATCTCACGGAAAATCATTTATAAATGTATTCGGCGTGTAGTCTTCATGCTAAAGTGGGCAGCATCTAAATAGCTAAGATGACACAGTAGCAACAGAAGCTTTCAGTGCCTTAGGTGACAATAATGAGTGCCTGCCGTGGACGTATCAACTTCAGCTGAGATCCTAAAGAACACACAACTGGACCCAGAGCAGAAACTACATGTTTTGACGCCTGGATCTGTTGTGTCTTTCAACTCCCCTTCCCTGCCCCATGTTATTTTTTTTTTTTTCTTTTTTGAAGGATTTAGAAAAATGAAAATAAAGGGTTCAAGGAATTTGTTTAGTTACAAAACAAAACAAACAGAACATTTTTTTTTTTCTGGGATAGGTCCCTGGGGTCCCTGTGTCAGGTCTGATGGTTATCTCCATTTAAGGGACTTCAGAGGTCTGACCTGAGGCCTCAGGGTTGCTTCAGCATCAAAGGAGGCTGCTGCACCCTACATGGAATGTTTTACACTATTTCCGACTCAGGCTGAGGCCAAGAAAAGTATTGCATTAAACATTTAGCTCTACAGCCTTTAATACACAGGTGTTTTTTAGTGGTTTGTGACTGAGCCTCTTTTTTTTTTTTTTTTTGGTAAATTTTTTTTAAATGATTTTCTCCTCATATTACAGAATATGTTTGAGTTTTTCGTAATCAGCAAAATGAATGCAAAATGTCTCAGCCTTTGTAGAGTATGAAATTATGTGAATTATATTAACCGCTCATCAGAATAGTTAATATGCTTTGGTTTTTTTAAATCAATAATTATGATTGCCTGAGTGGCTATTAATAACTAGACTCTTTGCATGAATTTGTAAAATTCTTCCAGTGAATATGGATGCCAAAGCAACTGAGTATACCTTTCTGTCTAACGGATGAAGATGCTCCAAATAACTAAATCCAAATATGTCAAAGAATACAAATGGCGAATCAAAACCAGTCTTAACATTTGACCCTACCGGGCAAAAATAAGCCTTGCTATTAGCAAAGAAAACTAAGCATGCTGGGCTAATTGAGTGATCTCAAAGCTGGCTTTTCCTTCCATGACTGACCCTCAGGAATGTAAAGTCTGATGTCTTCTATTGGGTCTAGCTTCCTTAGATCTCATTTGGCAACATTCATGGGTAAATAACTAAGCATACTGTCTTTCAAGTCACTAAAACAAATGAATAAAAGATGGCTTGTCTCCAGCAAGAATAAAGAGTAGCTAACATCTATTGGCCTTCACGAAAGATATATTTGTTTTTAGCCCACAAATATATGGACAACTAAAACAGAGTCATTTATTCGCTTCTACATTTTTAAAACCCAAAATAAAAGAGGGAAAGAAAAAACAGATTAAGTGCCGTGTGATGACCATACTGGCTCATGGTGAGGAAGAACATTTGCTATCAGCTACCTCTTTCTCTCTCTTGCTGCTTTCATAAATAGAAGTGATGAATATCTTTGATTTCCTCTAAATTCTCTGATTACTTTCTTTTCATTGTAGTTAAAAAAGCACATTTAAAGAAGCACAGTTTGATGCTTTGTCTCATAGGTGCACATATTTGAGTAATCATGCTTGTCATAAGTACTGAAAATTTGCTCCATTTCTTTTTGAAAATATTCCTGAAAGGTGAAAACTCAGGGACATTAGGATATTATTATACTAGAGCCAGGCTGGTTTTCAGCCACACCTAGAACCAAAACAGTGTTAATCTACATTCATCTTTCTCCCTTTACATCTAAGTTTTATAATCGCCAGATAAGTAACAGAGACATTTTGCTCCATAATGGTTAATAATTGAAACCTAATGTACGTAGGATTTAAATGTCCACTGCTTGATTAGAATTGTCACTTTTGATTACCCTTTTATCTCCTGCTATTTGAATTAAAGGTTTCACCACTAAATATTTTTATGGATCCTATTTTATGGAGTATGAGAGAAAGCATAGAAAAAGGTTCTAAAACATCTATTATCTACACAAATATGCGTGGCTCTGGACATAGTCATTTCTGAAGGAAATTTAAATGGGATGTTTTCTGCATACTAACAGACATTCCCCTAGAAATGAACACACTATAACCCAACCACTGTAGATAAAGACTGGGGAATCAGCAGAATTCAATGGGAAATATCAGACCTTGAGCAACTTTCTCAACCACAAACTGGGGATAGCATTACATTGTATTTACTGCAATCATCCTGGTGTGTGGCAAGTTTATTAGTCTACAAATGGCGCAGTCTACATATAATCTCCAAACAAAAATCTAGTATGAGTTATCTTGCTACTGTAAGAATATTACTTGATTTTTGAAATGTAATTCTCTTTGAGTATCTGTGTACACTTATGTGTTTGTTCACAGGTGTGTGGCTGTGCATGTTGAAGAACACCTGCACATGTGTGTGCTTGTGTATGGAGGCCAGAGGTTGAGGTTGGGTGTCTTCCTCAATCACTCTATTTATTGAGGCAGGGTCTCTTACCCTGGCTGTCACTGATTCTGCCTATTTCAGCTAACCAACTTGCACCAAGGACCAAGCCCTTGTCTCCACCTCTGAACTTCTGAGATTGTAGGTAGCAACCATTCCAGCCTATGGAATGTGGGTTTTCTGTGGGTGCTGGGGATCCAAACTGTGGTCTTCACGCTATGTGCCAAGTGCTTTATCTACTGAACAATATCCCCAGCCCCTCTAAAGAGCAAGATCTTACTATCCCCAAGATTATACTTTTCCAGGTGAGCTAGGGAAGGGAGAATGGCAGATACTAAACTGCTAAATTGGTATAATTTCAACCCAAACGCCAAAGCTCTGGTTTCCTGTTTAAATTCTGCCTCATAGTCAGCCCATCTCTTCAGGTGTTGGATTCACTTTACTCGATGAGCTACATTTATCTGTGTCATTAACAAATGTCTCCTGTCATTTCACCAAGTCTACTACATAAAAAGAAAGGATATTGGGGCCAGCTTGGCAAAAGGTAGCTTGTTTGCCTCCCACTCTCTTCTGTATGACTTCCTTCTCCTCTCAACTTCTGCGGGCTTGTTAGTGCCATAAAGTATTAGCTCACTGGAGAAGAGAGGAAGAAGGCCGTTAGGCTCCTAAGCCTGTGCCCCCTTTTCTCCACTAAATGACCTGCTGAGCACCCTGTGTGGAGGCGCCCAGAGTGCTAATCAAGCGTAGATCTAGCCTTTGTTGTCCAGAAAGTCATCACAGATGCCTTGCTGAATCCCAAACAAGTGACTTACATATAAAGAATGCTGCTGTACTGCTCAGTCCAGCAAGGCAGAGTTTCATCATGTTTGTGAGACACGGCTTCCTTGCTTAAGACTTAAGGCGATCCAGCCTGATCAGGAGGAACCAATGAGATCACGAATGGGATGTGGTATCTGGTTATGTCTTATGTCTGGTTCCCTTGGGTTTCCCTCCTATCTGTGATATTCTTCTCACTTACTACTAAGTTAGGCGCTCTCTGCTTAACAGAGTCCCCGTCTGGCCAAAGTTTAATGTCACTTCCTTGAAGCATTTGCTGGTGAGTCCAGCCATTTGGATTTCTACTTGGTTACGTCACGCACCACTTCAGACCATGCAAGATACTGGTCGTTTTGCTTATTTACTTTTCTATGAAGCTCAAGCTCCTGAAGGGTAGATTTCATTTAATTTGTATTACAATTGCATTCTCAAAGTACTTTTATTTTCTATAATGCTGGTGATGAATATTTATTGAACATCTAAGTGACTCTTCTCTCTTCCACTTTTCTTAGTCTCTATGACTCTTTTGTCCTATTCTTTGGCATCGTGGTTATTTTCAAGTCTCAAATCTTACACAACCTTCAAAGGACAGAAGTCCCCATCACACACAAACCACTTATTATTTTATAACCATAAGTCTAAACTCTCAGATGGTATTGTCTACAGTGTCTATGATATATATGCCTTAATATGATTCTCAGGTTTATATGACTCAAGCAGGTGCTACTTTGGGTTAGAAGGTGTATGTTCTCGTGTAACTTGTATAGTATTGGAATTGGTTGGTAATTAGGTCACCACTCAGTTTTCAGAGCCTGAGAATCTTTAGGTCCAACCCTGACTCAGAAAACAGGAAAACATCTGAGTGGGTAATGCATGCAGATGTATCCACAATGCTTTCTCACAGAATGGGTGAGGCTATAGATCAACTTTGCATGAAAAGCTAGGAAACCCAATGCTTACAGGAAGTAAGTCCTTGTGGCTTTCAGACTGTGTAATTTATAGAGGAAAGACATTCGATTATCCTTCCTTTAGGTGTATTTTCCCCAGTTTTACGACAGTAAAAAGTTATTGTCATTAAAATATTATAAATACGTGTTTAATTATTTTTGTAATTTTGTAATAATTACCTTTAACTTTTAAATAAGACAAAAGTCATAGGAAGTTGTTTTAAAAGAAGATTCCTGCTTTAAGATTTGCTACCCCAAAATTTTATATCGTTATTAAATGAAAAGAAATGAAAATCACCATTTTGGTGTTGCTTAATTTTGACAAAAAAAACAAAAACAAAACCACAAAAAAAACAAAACAAAAACAAAACAAAAAAGAGTTAAGGGGAGGAGACTGGGAAGACGAGCAAAATGCACTGTATGAAATTTTCAAAGAATTAGTAACTATACTTACAAAAATTAAATACTAGAGAAAAAACTCAAGGCTAAAAGGAAAAATGCCAAGATGGTGTAGCTTGACCTGATCATTTGTCAAAAGAAGAAAATGTTCTTGGCAACCTTTAAACAAAACACCTAGCATGCTCTCTAAGCCTCGTTGAGTGCCATCATTTAAAATCCAGGTCAGAGATTAATGAGAAAAGTGTTATTTACACCACTTCTGTGAAACGAAAAAAATCAAAGCTGTGTTATTTAAAAAAAAGAAAGAAAGAGAAATGAGAAGCAAAAATCACTACATTAAATGTCAGTTAATTATCATTCTGAAAGGAATAATTATCACCATGGCCAAGGTTTTGAGCATGAAAAGAAGGTGACACGGACGTCCTTGATTTATGTCATCTTATAACAAAATTTCCTGATAGGTAGATTCATTGGTGGGAACCGGAAAAATGACCTCCAGTTAATGGTAGCGGCTTGGTGGTGGATACACGGAAAAAGACATTAACATTCATACTGTTTTTAAACTTCTTTTTTGCAGTGCTGGGGAATGAACCTAGGGCAGCGGTTCTCAACCTTCCTAATGCTGCAACTATTTAATAGTTCCTCACATTGTGCTGACCCTAACCATAAAGTTATTTTTGTTGCTATTTCATAACTGTAATTTTGCTAGTTATGAATTATAATTCAAATATTTTTTGGAACTAGAAGTTTGCCAAAGGGCTCCCAAGCCCACAGGTTGAGAATCGCTGACCAAGGCTTAATACATGCTAGGCCCTGAACTCATCTCAAAGCCCACAAACTTCTTTTCACCTTTAGTTTTATCAATAATTTAATAGATTTCATGTCATTGCGTCCTAGTTATCTGGAAACGCAAAAGGACCGAAGTCTAATGCAATGTCACCAACTCTGTGACATCATTTGTGAATCAGCCACATTTGGGAATATCAAGTGGACAGATCTTCTCTGGGGAAGACAACTGGAGAAACTGCTCAAAATGAACTATTCGCTTGCATACTCTGTGTATGTAATTACTTCAAATCACAGTGGCTCCAGTTTTAGGAATAATTTGTATCTGGTAAAGATGGTACTCAGCTAGGATGGAATTATATCCTGATAATCTGCCAAAAGTTAGAAACACTGCTGAATCAAAAATGTACTTACTACATGTACCCAACCTTCTGGGCAGTCTAGGCCAGCAACATAACATACTCTATGACTGTTGTCCACCTCTAGGATGGCTAGTCTAGCTGACTGAAGGCTGGCATCACTGCTGCTGCCCAGTATTCAGCTTATCACTAGCCAGTGTAAACCCAAACTCCAAGCAGTTTAAAAAATGCATCTTTTTTTCCCTTTCTTTCCTTGCTATAGTTTTAAAACCTTAATTTGAATAAGATGATGACTAACTGCATTAGGAAAATACTTGAAAAGCCACATTAAGAAAGTCAGTAGCAGGGCTCAGTAGTTAAGAGTGCCGACTACTCTTCTGAAGGTCATGAGTTCAATTCCCAGCAACCACTTGATGGCTCACAACCATCCGTAATGAGATCTGATGCCCTCTTCTGGGGTGTCTAAAGACAGCTACAGTGAGCAGAGGCTGGAGCGAGTGAGACCGGAAGGAGAAGAAACAGTGTCTGAAGACAGCTACAGTGTACTTACATATAATAAATATATAAATCTCTAAAAAAAAAAGTCACTAGTATTAATGGTACGTACATAATGGGATGAATCTTGAAACATCTAGAGAATGAAATAAGATTAGCTTATACTAGATCATTATTAAATTTCCAAAAGGACATCAAATATAAAATAGGATTTAAACTATGGTTAAATGTAGGAATCCTCCAAATTAATAATATTCTATTTAAACCATTTGGAAAAGTTCAGTGCTAAAATTGTGAGCATAACTTTTGTGTTTAGAGAACTTATAGATTCACCTACAGCATCCTTATTGGGAGTAGTGTTGCTTATACATTGCTTTAAATGACAGACAAAAGTAGAATACAAGGTCATGACACCAAGTTAAACCAACGACTGTGAGAAACTGGGAAATGAGCTTGTTTTCAACTGTTGTTAGAGCAGTGGAATTTCTAAAGTTGAGTTTTCTAGGAATTTTTTTGAAAGGAAGCCTGTACTATCTGTGGAAACTTCAGGACCTAAGCTGCAGAAATGTAACCACATGCCCATGTTCACAGCACTCCAGACCCAGAGCCTGCCATCACTGGAGTGCAGCTTGGCAATCTTAATTAGAAGGCAGATAGGTGGGGTTCCAGGTGCCTTTCTCAAAGCCAAAGAAATGATCCCCAGGGTGGCTAACAGGGTGTCTTCAAAGCCTTCTCACACTCCCCTATAACATAATCTCACTGGCTTCTTCATGCACTTACCATCTTCACGAAGAGAACATGGAAACCCATGATACACTTAATGTGCTAAGTATTCAAATTCCAACATAAAAATATTCTCCACACAAACCTAGCATCTGCAATAACCTTAGATAGTAAGGCAAACAGCTGCAGTGAGAAGTGTGTCAGCCAACCATATGATAATTTCCAGATTGACTGACGGCTGAGTTTCTCAGGATAGAAGCAATCATTTCTAGGGTCACTTAAACTAGACATCTAGGCTTTGCTCAATGTAAGCCTTGTTGGATCCTTTAGGATTTGGTGCTAGACAGAACTCTCTACATAAAGCAGACCCAGAAAAAAAAAACAAAAACAAAACAAACAAAACAGAGGCCCTTGGCTAAGGAACATAAGGTGAGGCCTGGGAAGGAGCATCATGGAGTTCAGGAATATTTTTTTACTTAATTTACATTTTCCAGAACCACATTTAGGGACTTTGTTCTTTTCAGGATGTCTGTTTTATACATTTATAGAAAATGTTCTTAACTAGTCAATTTTCTAACGATTAAGTAGCTATAAAACTACATCTGACAATAAGGAAAAATTGTCTTTCTCTCTTGATTTTTGGACTCTAGCCATAATTTCACAGAGAAAGGAGGCCACTGAAGCTTTGCCTCCCTAAACTAAGGACCAGCTATGGAAGGCACAGAGCTAGGAGCAATTTTCCCAATGAAGTATAAAGACAGCACGACTTAAGCACCAGTAAAGTTTGTGAACAGTATTTTACTGAAACAGTTCATAACACAGAAAATCTGCCTGAAGTGTACAGTTACTGTCTTACACGATGACAGATCCATTTGCAAAGACTAATATGAATACAATAAATATGAGGTTTACATACTAATTTATACACAGAAACTGCCCCACAGCCGTAAAAATTAATATTTAACAGTGCAACATATCATTTAATCATCTGATTTATTTGACAAGTTTCTACTAAACACAACTACCTGGTTTTCATATACATATATAACATTGTATGTATATAGATATTCAACCATCTGTACAGATTCTAAACATAAAACTCCTAAAAGGCACAATTGTCTATACAACATGTACAAAAATGGCTGGAGCTAACACAAAACATCAATTATTGGTCGAAAGTTCATGATTGCACAAAGATTAGTCATGAGTTTACGTCAGAAAAAAATGTGCTTTAAGGAAAGAAGGGTTTTTCAAAAAAACCTATTAAAAAAATCAGTAAAAAACAAACCACTAGGTTGCTATGACAAGCCTGTCCTCGTCATCATCGCTGCTCACGTCGCTGAAGTGCACAACGGGCTGCCTGTGGGGCACTGGGGGCCTGGGAGCCGGTCTGTCTGTGGGAAGAGACGGCGGGCCTAAAGGGGCAACCTTCTGTAAAGCTTCCGGTGTGGGTGCCGGCTGCGCCTGCGCAGAGGAGAGCCCGGGCAACACGTGACTCGCAGAGGCCACCTTCTTGGTGTCCATTTTGCTTGAGCCTTCAGGCCTTGTATGGTCAGCTGAGGGACCGGGCACTGTTTGTGGGGTTTCCTGAGGGCCTTCGGGTGACCCCTGTGGAGGCTCGGCACCGTGTACCTGGCCTGCGGGCGTCTGTGGCTCCGTTGCTTTGCTGTTAGAAGGGGCAGTCTCTGGAGACCCCGCAGTGCCCACAGCCACCGGGCCAACGGAGGGGATCAGGGTGGGCAAGGCGATGTTGAGGATTTGGAGACCCGGAATGTGTGCCTGTGGGGCGGGACTGCTCTGTGCAGGCGCGTTGGCCAGAACCTGGAGCCCCACTGCGTTGAGGGCCAGGCCTTGGGGGTGCGCCTGCGGACCCACAGTAGCGTTGGCCAGGCCTACGATATTGACTGTTTCCATTCCCAGGGGCGTGAGCGACTGCAAGGCTGGGGGACTTAGGTTCTGTAGGCCTGGCACATGGATTTGGCCGATGGGAATACATGGCACAACACTGCTCAATTCAGCAACTCCGGTGGGGCGATTAGTAGCGCCAGAAACTTCAGTGATGGTATCCCCAGGGGTGCCCATGGTTCTGTGAATAACACTCACAGCAGGGATGGTCAGTTGCATGGGCCCGGCCTGAATGGGTACAAAAGTGGAGTAGGTGAGGCCGGCAGGCACCACATGGATACCCCCTACAGGAACCATGTTGTATGGGGTCCTTGATTGCTGCTGGGAATGCAAGGGGAGATGGCTGAACAAATGAGTCTGAGAGGAAGGCAAGACTGGAGGCGGTTGCTGCTTAGGTTCTTGACTATCAGGGTGAGGTGAGACTGAGGAAGAAATCCTGGCTGCTGGCTGAGGGTTGAGCTGGGCTGCAGCAGGAGGCAGTCCCACAGATGATGTATCCTAAAAGACAAGAGACAATGAGCCAGATAGCAGAGGATCCTTCATCACTACTAAGATATTAGTGTTAATCTGTTTTCAATGTGTTCCCAGTGTATATTTGTATTGGACATTTGTTGGCTTGCTAACAAATTTGCTTTGTTTTTTTTTTTTTTTAGAGAAATTTTCAGCAACAAAAATAACTTCATTTTAAATATCTTTCCTACTACCAATACGAGAAAAAAATTTGTATAGTATTTTGCAATCTGCAAACCAGTTTCCTAGGCATCATCATTTTATACTGACTCTACTTTTATGCTGATGATATTTTTCGGGTACCACCTGCACCACTTTATTTTAGAGACTAGATGTTGAGAAATGCCATATTAATTAGCTGGGTCAGCTCAACTGGGAAAAAATTAACCAAAATATTATTGATTTTTGAAATGGAGAGCTGTTTTTAAGACAGAGGTCTGTAGTTGTTCATTAATTGCTAACCCAGTCGTAAGTTGATGTCTACTGAAGACTGGATTTTCAGGCATTCGTAGTTATGTAACTATCTTATTGAAGATGCTGACACAGCAGCTTAGAACACAGGTGAACAATATTTTAAAAAATGTTGGGAGGGAAGAATTTTGCCTGTCTTCCCTTTCATCCATGAATTTTATCTACATACTAGCTTTTTCTTGCATATACATGCATTTCCATATATGTTAGGGAGCTGCATTAGTTCATATTATAATTTAACTTCTATATTAAACTGAAAAATTAAGTTTAGATTAGTATGTAAAATTCTTAGCTTTTATTTTCCTCCAGTGGCACACATCTTTTCCCATTACGAAATAAACCCTACTACCTTATTCAACACATAGGAGAAGGGAAAGAACTGTCCATGAGAGACAAAATTATTTGTTGGTTAGGAGGCAGCCAGGGAAAAGCATGCAGTAAACTTCTTATACTTCTCTGGAGCTGGGTGTCTGGCACTGAGCTCCCCCTGGAAGGAAACTTTCCCAAGCTATGCTAGCAGTGTGCTCATGCAAACAACATGAAATCTTGAATCATTTTGGTGCCCCCCTAATTTTGTCAAGAAGCCTTCTAGCAAAGCACAACATTTGGAAAATGTGCTGTAAATGGCTCACATCCACATTAGTGGAAAGGCAAGAGTCAACCACTGGATCCTTATGCCTCAGGAAGTGGATTTAGAACTGGTAGATACATATTTCATTGTGATTAAAAAACGCAAATAATAAAGGAGTATAGTTTTCAAAGAGGCACCACAGGTTATACTATCGTATGTGGATTTTTGTCAAGATAATTCACAAGGCTTTAACAGACATAAACAAATTCATCAACTAACAACAAGAAGGTACATACTCATATGGTCATAAATGATTTTCTTTAATCTATTAGGTTTTCCTTATGGAATAAGAAGAGAAAACAAAAACCAAAGAACCCCCCACCCCCACTCCCAAACACTCATCTACCTGTATTGAAGCAGCAGTGTTCCCAGCTGCAGGGCTTCTGAGAGCATCAGATTCAGAGTAATGCACAGACATCTGATGGCAGGGAGACCTGGGGGTGTCTACAGGAGGAGCCAGTTCATGTTCATCTTTTCCAGTACTCAGCCTGGTCTTTGCTGGTAAGTCTGTCCTGTTAGGATCAATCTGCACTGTGCTCAGAACAGTCATCTTGGTGAGTAATGCTCTAGGAAGAATGTCCAGCGGGTCTGTGTGTGGCCCCGAAAAGCAGCTGGAGACTCTAAGACCCTCCTCTGCACTCCCAGGGTCCTGAAGGCCACCTCTGGATGGGAGATGTTGTGGGCTCGCTGTGACTGAGGGTGCTGCCGAGAGGCCAGACTCTGCCTGGCTGTCGTCATCGTCCTCCTCGTTGTCATTATCGTCCTCCTCTGGGCCATCAGACTCTTCAAGATCATACCCAGACCGCTCGCATCCGAATCTTTGCTTCTCATCTACTATGACAATCAAAAGGGTTTGTTACAGAGTGCCCTATGGTTACACAGACACAATGTCTTCAGTTTTAGAAGCTTGGCAGTACTGTGCAGCAGCAAGAAGATGGCCACCCAAAGCACACATCAGAAGAGAGACGCAGAAAAGCAGCCTGTCAAGTGGCAGGGGCCCAGACAAGGACATGAGGGGAAGGGCCACAATGGGGGTGGCAGGGAGGCGTAGGAAATGAGCCTTCAAAGAGAAAGGCACAAGCACAGTGGGAGGTAAAGACAAGAATAAAGCCTCAAGTATTACATTTGACAAAAACTCTTAAATTTGACAAAAACAACTTTATTTTCCTATTGTCAGGTCCATAGGAAACTCCATCTCCCCAAATTCCAAAAGGAAGGGGGACAAATGGCTATCTATGGTGCCTATTAGCATGCCATAGCAATGCTGGCTGGCCCCTAGGTGCAAGTATCACACTACCTGTTGTACATCTCAAAGTCCATCCTAGCTCTTCTGACCTCCTCCCATACCCTAAACTCAGCCCATGGGCTTCTGTCCCTCAGTAACTTGCTCGCTTCACAATACTGCTATTTTCATTAGGCTCATCACTCTCTCTCCATCTATGCCTCTCCCCCATTCTTGTTCTCGCTCTATGTTTCCCACACCCCTCTGCTTTGTTCCTGCTTCTCTCATGCCCAGGTCCAATCTACTGGCCATATTCAATCTACCACTTTCTCTGCTCTGGACTCTTCCAGATGCCTCTGGCTGTTCTTTCATATCTACAATAAAAATAATTCATTTATGGCCATGGAATGGTCATGTTGTTAGTTTATATACTTATATCTTCCTCTTATTATGAAATTAACACACTCATACTTTGCAGTATTTGTTAGTAAAATAATTTAAATTTGAAGTGTATTGGACACATTTCAATTGATATGTAACAGTAACCATGCTCATTTGATATTTAAGGCCTTATCTCCCATCTTCCAGTTATATGTATCACCCATGCAGATGCACATGGAAGCCAAAGGCTGACATAAAGTGTCTTCCTCAATCATTTCTCCATGTTGTTTTTTGAGACAGGGTCTCTCACTGAACCTGAGACTTGTTTAATCTAGATTAGCCTTACTAGGGAATCTCTGGAAAATCTGCCTATGTCTACTTCCCAGAGATGTGGCCAGAGGCATGTTATTTTGCACAGCATTTTACATTGGTTTTGGGGGATCTAATTCAATTCTCTGTGTTTAAGCTGCAAACACTTGACAGACTGAGCCACCACCATGATCTCCCCTTTTCAAAAATCACTGATGTTTCTTCTTGTTTCTATAAGACTTGACCCATTGCTTACAAAAATGGAGTATTATCTAAAAGTCATTAATACTAATATCACTTTTCAAGAACTATTCAAGATGATTCAAGTGACAGTGTCCAAATTCTCATGTATTTATGTGGAACTTGGTTTAAACCACTTTACTATTTAAAATCATACAAAGCAGACAGCTAGTACTTAAGAGGGGTGGGAAAATATCTACAATAGTTCTTTGTCAACAACCCACTTGGCTATCAGACCATACATGGCTTAGCTGTATGTGATACATTTCAAGTTCTTATTAAATGATGATACTGGTTTCAGTGGGTTTTGGTCCAAAAAAAAAAAAAAGGATGCCAAAAGTAGTAAGTTACATCTTATGCACAGCTCTGAGTAGTGGGAGAAGATTGTGCCCACCTTGCTCTGTCTCGCTTGGAACATGGATCAGCCCTTTATCCAGTGAAGAACAAAGACCTGCCTGCTAATCACTCAGTAGCTTGTCTGGGTAACAGGATATTCAGAGCATCAAGTACTGTAGGCTGCTGTGTCATTGTAATGTCCAAGGCTATGGAAGTATGGCCCACACGGTCCATCTCACTTCCTCTCAGCCCTGGGGTTTTGCAGGCATCACTATGCCACAGTGCAGAAAATACCTGAGACATATGCCATGTAATTTTCATTATTACAGTATATTTCTGTATCTTTTCCAATCTATGCATTATTGTTGCTAACTCTTTATTAAGTCCAATAAAAAACAGCATGCCAGACTAGCTAAAGTTGCAGGTATTCACTGGATTCTTGGGAAGTATTAGCCATGGACAAGGAGCTCACTCGATTTTTTGAAAAACAGAAAATAGAAACAGAAATATGAAATAGGTATTTTTATTAGACTTCCCAAGCATTTATTTATTTCAGTATTTTTCTTTCTATGTGGCAAAAATATATTCTTACAAAAATAAATTCTTACAGAAAAAAACAAAACAAAAACAAAAGTCTTATAGGAACTATGTACCAAAATATTGGAGGGTAATTTCTAGGGAATGGAAAGTTTATTTAATCACACATATGTGTTGTTTTTATAATTAAGGAAGTCAAGGATAAAACATGCACATATATTTCTTTTTTATTTTCAAGGTCCTATTACTATGCTGTAAAACAAAACAACATTAATTCATTGAGTCCCACTCAGGGCCCATGTTACAATGAGTGATTTCTGGATAAGTACCTGGGACCTCTGGGTACCTCAGAAAATGGGGAAACAGAAAAGACAAGGAACTGGATGGCCAGAAGACGCCACTGAGGAGCAAATGTTTCATCAAACGCTGACTCCTGCAAAGGCTAGCTAGGCTGGTTTCTGCTTTCCCCTGAAAACTACTGCTCTATAAAACCAAGAGTAGGCCTAACTTTACATGGATGACGTTCCCACAACTCAGCAAAGAACTGCAACGTAGGACAATCAATAGCCCAAATCTAAGGCAAGATAGTGTCTGCAAGGACACAGAGAAGACTATGTCACTAGAGACAGCAGTAACAGAATATTGGCCAGAAGATTTCATCAAACATGGTTGACAGAACCTAAGCTGTTTGCAACCAGGTGTCTGCGGCTCTGCAGGTGCCTACACATGAAGCCCATCTAGGCACTCAGTGTTGAATGGTAAGTGTTCACTGTGGTCCCAGCAGCAGCCTCATAGGTGAGGTAAGAAACTTCATTTGGACCTTCCCCCCTCCCTTTCAACTGTAGAAACAAAAGTCTGATCTATCAAGGTGAGGTGACAAGCACTGATAATTTCACATGCAAGTGACATTCACTGCAGTGGGAACACAGAACTTGACTCCTTGTGGGAGAAACAAGACTGTGGCTGAACCTGGGGAAAGGTAGAGAATCTGAACAACGAGGGCCCAGGAAGCCAAAAACACCATGCATGTATGGAGCCCAGTGAGAACAGAAGTGTTCACTACTTTCTCTTCTTACATCCAATGCCAAGCTAACAAGCTTTGAAAGACAGTTCCCAGGTCAGGGAAAGGCAAGAAGGTCCAGAGCACAGACTTCCTAAATCATAGACCCAAAGGAAGACCTTCAATTGAAAACACTCGACAGACACCATTCTTGTAACCCAAACCCCACCTAAAGTACAGATATCTTTAGAGGAACATGAAACATGAAACCTCTGTGCAGTGAGGACAGACAGCAGCCAGAGTTAATCCTGGGCAATCTTGTGCCTGCTTGACATCAATGGCACAGCCAGAAGGGCATGTCCATTCCATGCAAGAAAATGACTTACACAACTTCTCCATGTAACGGAAGATGTCCAACCACGAACATAAAATGACAAGGGATACAAAAAAGCAACCTCCAAACAAACACTCTAAAGAGACAAAGCAACCTTGAGTTTGAAACCAGCCTGGCAAAGAGAAGAAAGCCCTAACTCACAAACAAAACAAAAGGATATAGCTCAGTGGTAAAGTGCTTGCCTAGCAAGCAAGCGTGATAGGACCTGGATTCAATCCTCAGTAACTATTAAAAAAAAATTGAAAAGTAAAACTAAAAATAAAATGCTAACCATGAGAAATATTGAAATAACACAGGTAAGCAAACTGACATACGCAAATTCTATGCCCATTGAAAATAACTTTCAAAGATAGGAGAAATGCAAAATTTCTACCAGTGCTGGAGAATGGTGGGTAATGGCAAAGGTGTGGCTGTTCCTTCCAAAACCCAACCTGGACTTCCTCTATGACTCCTAGGTCTCTACCACCAACTTGCAGTCACCTGAAAGTGTTTGTAGTATAATCTCCCCAAACTGGAAGCAACCCAGGGATCTTCTAATAGGCTGGTGGGTAATAAGGTGCAGCTTGCAGCTTTGATGGAATACTACTTGGTAGCAAAAAGAGAGTGAACCACCAACAGTGTTGTGGACCTTTATGCCTCATTAAATGACAGAGGTAAGACCCACAGAACTCACATAATTTAAGATTTATTTTTAATTATGTATATGTACACAGAATAGTGCATACCTGCAGGCCAGAAACTTTGGGTCCCACTGGAGCTGGAATTACAGGTAGTTGTGAGCCCCCAAACCCACATAAGTGCTGGAAATTAAACTTGGCTCCTTTGGCAGCCCAGCAAGGGCTCTTAACCACTGTGCCATCCCTCTAGACCCCAAGAGTACATATTTTATGCTGCTTTCCCCATGACATTCTGGAAAGGAAGCTAGGTGATGGCTGCAACGGGTGAGATGAAGTGGTCCACGGGATCTGCAGGTGATAGAACTGGGCATACAGACACATAATTCTATACATTTGATAAAAATCATAGTACTACACAGTGAAAGATGGATTACATATAAATGAAACCAATCAAACAGGATCTGGGGTGGGCTCAATACAGAATTCAAGGAGACAACTCTGTAACCACATGAACGGGACAACTAAACCCCAGCATCACCCTGACTTACACTGGGAAGCCTGATCAGGGCACACACTAAACTGTGCTTGCAAGTCTGTCTCACTGGGTGTGGGGGAGGACCTCTGAAGCTAGTCTATGCATGCTAGAATAACCAATGTGGCCAACTGTAGATGAGGCCACTTAAAGAGGTAGCCCTGGATTCTCATTGTGCAGAAAGAAGGTCAAAATGAAAGAAGCAGAAAATGCAAGGGTAAATATGGGGCAGAATAAAACAGGAAGTTTCAGTCTACATGAAAATTGTGTGCATGTGTGTGTTTGTAGGTATGTTTATGTGGTGCCAGCAAGCCTAATTCAACCTAATACTCGATGCACAAAGAGGTGGCAGTCACAACAGCAATGAGCACACCAGCCAGCAGCCATGTTGTCTTGGTTTCTAAGTTCTATTCTCCGGCAAAAAGGACCAGAGTTTTTAGAGAAATGCATAACTCTGGAGCTAGAATCTCTCAGGGGAAGATCCCAAAGAAAGGAACTGTTTAGGAAAGATGATTGGACTGGATCAGACCTGAAGGGCTCTGATTGTCTCTAGCCAAAGCTGGAACCTGAGTGAGTCACTGATTAACCACAGGACCTGGGGATGCCTTTCGGGATAAGTGCATTCTGAGTCCACAGATACAAGTGGGAGAATAAAGAAAGTAACTCCATAGAAAAGTTCAGTTAATGACACACCATGGTAATACCACTGATAAGACCTGCATTAAATAAACCAGGGTATGCATCATTTCAAAGTATTTAACAACTGTTAAACTTACAGTACAGAGTCCTTTGGTACCACCTTAGCCCAGGGATAAAGGTCAGTATGACATCATGTGTCCCTGGACTGCAAACATCACCCATATGTCCTTCCAAATAATGTACAACCTCAATCTAATTTGAAGATACACCCTAAGAGCCAAATTGAAAACTATTCTTCAAGGTAAACAATACTCATTATCAAGGTTCAAAAAGAAACTACAATAGACATATTACGGGACCCAGAAATGTGACGCCATAACAAGATATGGGACCCTGGGACAGATAAGGGATGTACCAAAAAACCTGTGTAACATGAATGCGGCCTTTATTCCAGTCAATAATAATGAGCTGAGGTAAACTCTAGCGTCCACATGTGTTCTAAGGACACAGCATGACCCCTTGTGTGAGGGGTCACACAAGGGGAAACTGGGCAAAGGGTGTTCAGGTAAGTCCCCATGCTACAATAGTTCCCATATGATAGAAAGTATATCCAAAAAAACCCCTGTCAGAGCTCTGGGTCTTGATTTTGTGTCTCACAAACCTGACAACATGTTCTTCCGTATACTCACACCACACCAAGACGTCTCTGGTAAGCATCTCCCAGTAGGACTCAACCCTTGACATGAATTCTAACTCTTCTACAAGCACTGGAATCTACAGGCACTGGAAATCATGGTACGCATGTGCTTTACGTTGTTTTGTTTTTGTTTCTCTATCCTATAGTGTTCTTCCTACTTCTTACCTTTCTTACCCAATGAATGCAAAGTGGCTCTCCTCTCGCTCCAGCCATCTATACTAGTAGAGAATCTAGCTTAGCAGTATATATAAGCCAATACCACCTGGTCATAATTAAAACAAGCACTAATTAAGGGTTATAGCAAGTGAAAAATGCAGTTAATGAGTTTTAGTGTTGTACAGAGTCCAGATTCAATGCACACTGTCTGTGCAAAACACTTCCGTTCAGCCATATTTAAAACTGAGTACAGGATGATCTGACAGGTCAACAACAGATTATAGTCATTAAGCTAGCTTATTAAAGATACACATGAGTTCCTTGTTTAAAGGCAGAGACATCAAAAGCTTCATATAATTATTTGATTATGCATAGCGGACTATATGAAACATAGCCTCCAAAGAGAGTGTAAACTAATAATTGAACTTAATTTCTTAATAATGCTTTATCTTCCTAACAAAGTTTAAGAGTGAGTTTTCAGGATTAGTTGTCATACAGCTCTGGACTTCCTTCCTTGACAAAGCCATCAGCCTAGATGTTGAAGGAAGCCAAGGAGAAGCTGCCATTCTTTTCTTCCAGCTCCCTTCCCAGGGTCTGGAGAGATTGGTGTTTCTCTGAATTGGTGTCTGCAATTTCCCAAAGAGAACAACCACTGTCAAAGTTCTGGAAATCTACAAATGAATAGTGGATTATTATCTATCTGTCAAACCAGTCCAATATTTTGGAACAAGAGAAAATGATAAGGTGGGTAATATCTATGAGTGGAAGATACAGTCTCCTGGAAACATGTGAAAAAAGCTCTAAGAACCTCCGATAGCCAGAACACAGAAATCATTCCGCCCAAGTCCAGCTTGGTTGAAATTGGGGTTACCTCCAGGATATGGGCAGCCACAACACTAAGAAGAGTCACCCCAACTCCACCTTTAGCCTTTCAGACATCCCTACTGGGGGAAAGGCCTTGTACACGGCATCTGAACTTTGTCAGTGGGCCTGATCTTGTCTCACACAATTTCCAGGTCACAACCTGAAAACAGTTTCACAACAGGACTCTAACCGACCTGGTTAGCTCTGCTCTACTTGGATTTATGCTTGTTCAGAGGCCAGCTTCCAGAGAGGCCTGATGGCACTGAATCAGGGGCTGTCCCCAGAGAAGTGCCTGGTTGGGGTTTTGTTTTGTTGATTCTTTTTTTTAACTAAAAATGGTTTTTTAAAGATTTCTTTTTATGTGCATGAATGTTCTATCTGTATTATATACTATATGTACACAGATGCTAATGAAGGCTAGAAGAGGCTTCAGTATTTCCCTGAAACTGGATTTACAAAGGGCTGTGACCCACCATGTGATTGCTGGGAATCAAATGGGGGTCCTCGGCAGGAGCAGTAAGTGTTCTTTCTTAATTGCTGAGCCATCTTTCTAGCCCTGTTTGTGGTTTTTATCAATATGCCAAAGAGGATGGCACAGACTTGACCATTTCTCCAAAACTTCCCTGAGCATGAAATCTGAAATTGTAACTATGACGGCACCCTCAGTACCTTGGTTACCTGGCCTGGCAACACTAGTCACTACCACAGTTCGCTTACTGCCTATTCTTGTAAAGGCCGGACTTGTTTATATGCTGCAGTATGACCGGAGTTTGCTAATGGTGACAAATAACAGAGAACACACAGCTAAGCGTGCCTGAAATACTTACTACCTGATACTGTTTGTATCATACTACCAAATCAAAACAAAATCCCCACGATATGATAGTTAATAGATAACACAACTTACAAAGGAAGTTAGGAGGCTTAAATGGGTAGAAGGTTCCAAGCCAGCATGTGAACCCTAGACTACCATCACCATTCCCACGTGACACACGGCCTTCTTCGTATATTGAAGCTATTAGTAGTATTGGTGTAGACAGCATAAACTAATATCCCAGGAAGATAAATGGTATGGCTTATCTGTGGTAGCCATTAGAGGCTGTAGCAAAGACACAGACATCCACATTTGGTTAACAAATTCATAAATAAATTGCTCTTACAAGCTCCATGCAATTTGTTCCTCCAGACACAATCCCCATTCATTGTAAATGTTTCTGACACATGACGCATTTTTAGATTACAAAAATTATTCTTTTTTGCATGTACAATTTAACCCAAGAGGGAAAAGGGAATCTTTTAATGTAGCAATGTTGGGTTTTTTTTCCCTCCAAAATGAGTGCTCACATAATCTTATAACAAAGACGTTCCTGAAAATTTACTTGGGAAATGACCCTCTTCCCGAGGCTGCCTGGATGAGCCATAATCTGCCCCCATTGCTGCCAGACAGTGACACCTGCTGGATGAGCTGGAGCCACAAAGACAGGACCAGCCCAGAAGCCAAGGCCCCCTCCCCAACTCTTTTGCTAGAGCAGTCAGGTTTTGTTTTCCTCCTCCTTACGAAGTACTAGGTTGAAAGCCAAACAGCAGCAACCAGGGGAACAATTTTGTAAAGCTTATGCAAAAGACCTATATGAACACAGTGGGCCAGAACCTCAGACCTGTTAGCTTTAGGGAATAAACCAGAAGGCCACCCTTGCTCTGTTGTCGGAAAGCAATTGCTATCAACACTGCATTAAGTATACATCAGCGGGGCTAATATGGTTTCCTATTCTAAAAAGAAATTTAAAAGCAATGGATGTTTGTGTAAGAATTCTGGTGCTGGCAGTCTACTGGCCTCATTTAGAAATGTTGCTAGTACTTTTATAAAAGTCACTAAATGTTTCTAAGGGTAAACATGACACAGGCTTGCAAACCTGTGGTCTGAATCATTATCTCATGCATACAGGTCAGTACTTAAAATTCCATTGCAAAGCATGCTTCTCCCTGCACTAGCCCTTTGAAGCTGCTGTCCCTGGGCTGGCCACAGAGGGCACACATTAACATTTTTTGTGCTGAGGTCTAGCACTCTGTTGATGAAAACATTCTTTGGATCAAAGGCTGAAAAGCAAATTGCTGGTGGCACCATTTTTGACGCAAAGGTGCAAACAAAGACATATTCCTTAATACCCTCAAAACACAAGGGTAAAATTCCCGAGGCGGAATCATTTTATGTGGCACGAATACGGGAATGTGCAGGACAAGCTTGCAAAGATCCAACTTTTCATGAGCATATACTATAATTATACATCATCCATTGCTAATTCTAAAGCTAAGAGGGAACAACTTCTAAACTGCAAATGTCCACATTATAATGGCTGTGTACACAAATGTATATTCAGCTCTGCTTGATTCCCCGGCCTTGAGCCAGCTCCACAGAGAATGACATCATGAATTCGTGGGCGTGGAAGGGAGTGGAAAGCCACAAAGCTCACTTCTGCTAGGGCTGGCAGAGAATCACAAAGCTCAAGATCTGTGGCCTGCCTCACCCAAGTTTATTTGACCTTCACTGAACACATTCTGTCAGTGGAGAATGTGTGTAAGAAAAACTATCAAGTGACATCTTGGGACAACGCTGCCGCTCAACAGAAAGCAGCTGTAGAGACTAAAGGTAACACTTGAAAGCCGTGAAGCCAGGGAAATTAAGCGGGAATAAGCAGAGAAAACCTTCAGTGAAAACTACACATGGGCTGGAGAGCACGTGCTGCTCTTGCAGAGAATGAGACTTGAGTTTGCAGCACCCATGGCAGGCAGCTCCCCTGTAACTCCCAGGGAGCCAGTAAATTTTTTTTTTTCCGGGCTTCAGCAAGCGCTGTGTGCGCATGCACAGAAGCACACTCAGACAAACATGCACAGACGTAATCAAGAACACTAAAAATCTTCACAACAAGACAAGGACAAGTTATTCCTGTAAAGGAATAACTAAATGACAGCATATTTAAAAGCTTCAAGTTTTCCCACAAAGCAGTGCAGCTGACGGAGAGATTACCAAATGGTAACGTTGTTTAAATGAGGAGCAGCCCACCAGGCTTAGTAGAAACTGTGCAGTCGCATTTGAGTGCTTAACATGTCCTTGTTTACTGAAGAAAAGCTCAGACATTTCTTGATAATGATTATTTATGACCTAGAGAAAAGAATGGTTTGGTAACCAGGACCCTAAAAAGCACTGAGGCTTCTGGAAGAATCCAATCTCCTGAATTATGTCCTGCGGTTTGCTTTTACTTCCCATGTCTGTAATAATCAAGGGCTACGGTTAAGTCTGTGACTTTCATGGATGTGTACCAAATGTAACAGGCCTTCTTCTTAATTCTCTTATTTGTGTGTATGTAGTATGCACACGTGTGTGGCATGTGCTCTCCTGCCAGGGGTCAGGGCTGGTTTCTTCCTCGACTGCTTACAGCTGGAGATGATGCCTATTACTATCTGCTGTTGCAGCTACCCTGGCTGGCCAGGAAGCCCTAGGATTACAGGCATGCACTGCCATTTAGGTGGTTTCTGGGGATTTGAACTTGGGTCCTCATATTGTATAGCAAGTGCTTTACTTACTGAGTCAACTCCTCAGCTGCCTACCAGTCTTTCTTGAAGAACTAACTGTAGAGCCCCATGATTGTTGTACCTACTGGCTTGTTGGTATCTCTTAGTAAAACCTAGAGAAAAACTCTTTTGTTTAGGGATTTTAAAATTTTACTTTATTTTATTGAGATAGGCTATCTCTATTGTTCAGGCTGGCCTGAGAATTTCTGGGTTCAAGAGATCTGCCTCCCTGGAGCATGCCAAGTAGCTGGGACTAAAGTATGCTACCAAACTCAAGATGACGATGCCACAGTTTTCCAGTTGCTCCAGACTTGGTGCTTCCTGGTACTGGTTCTGAAAGGACGCATGGCTCACTCAGTCTGGCTAGCTCTTTAATTACTATATATACATAGTGGGTAGCTGAAATCTGTCGCTGGGATTATAACAAACTTCACCTGTATCAAGGCAAAAACCCAAGAGATGAAGGAACTCACCGGGTTACTTCTGATTTCCAGTTTTCACTGAGCTAATCTGATGTCTCATAGTTGGGACTGGTCTAAGGCAGGATAAAGGCCTCTGAGGGCTGAAGGTAGATTGTCGGTACAGTGTTGGCCTAGCCTATGTGAAGGCCAGACATCTATCTCTGATACTGGAGTGATGAAAGACACCATAACCACAGGCCTGGGAGGAGCGAGGGGATGGAAGGTGGTGACTGCTGGCAGCCGTGCGGGCTTCCTGAGATAGTCACTTCTCTGCACTGCACAGACAAAGGCAAGTGTGAGCACTTCTGTCCTCCAGGAGCACTTGGTCCCATGGCTAAGATGTCAGGGGTGAATCCAGATGAGGCTCAATGGCAAGGATGCCTACTGTATCCCAGAAGGAAGGCAGGGCAGAAATATCTTCCAAAATGTCTTAGCATGGAGATGGAGAACTTAAGCCTTCTAGCAAGGGCTCTTTGGGACAAAGGGGCCGAAACTGAAGGAAAGAAGAGAGCCAAGGAAGGAGAGGATGACAAGCCACCAGGAAGGCTGGGCCACAACCAGGGAAGGGATGACAGACAGAATGCTGTGAAGGGATTCCGAGGGGGTAGCAAGCTTTTGAGATTTATATTTGATTTGACATTCACGTGATCTTTGACATCCTCCAAGCTGAGCAGTGAGAATCAACGGCTTCTGGCTTTGTACGTGAACACCAATGTTTGTTAAACATCCTTTGCCAGTGCTTTTGTTCTAAATGGCTAAGATTACATGTTGTTTCTTTTATAATGTCTGCTTTGGTTTGCTTTTGTTTATTTTATGTTAACTGAAGTCTTCACAGTCTCTTCAGACCCACGTACCTTACATATCTGCTTAAATCCTGCAGAATTAATGTGGAGGCAAAGGTCATTTGGCTCGCTACCTGAGACCCTGGGGTTTTCGTTGCTGAGGGCAGTGATGATGCCAATAGCTAGCACTGCTGGTTTAGTTTAACATTGTTTTGTGCAGTAGTGATTAACTCGGAAAGCAAACCCCAATGGGTGAAGTTTGTATTAACAAAGCACCTCAGGGCATCAAATCCCTGATTCTATGCCAAGTAGAATCTCCCCTTTAGGCAGGGAGCAGATGTGGTATCCTTTGGTGACTCCAATTTTGTGTGTGGATTCATAAATGCACAAAGACTAATCTGGAATCTTATTTTTTATTAAATTAGGGAGCACTGTTTCCCACAGAATCAACTATGGGAAAGGGCCAAGCTCTGACTTGATCAGCTTTTAATGTTCCAATTTCGTCCAAAGGACAAATTTTCTTAGTAGTGGTTACTGAAAAAATGGAAATAAGCTTTATCAATCTGGAGAGATTATTATCATAGATGAGGATATGTAATGGCCAGAGACCTAAAACTTCTGGTATTTTGATCAAATGGTCAAACCCAACACATTAATAAACATGCACACTACCATCACCTTAGCAATACCTATTATTAATCTGGCGTGGTAACAGAAATGTTATAGTGGATGGTATTAAGTAGTATATTACACTGGCCATTTGATTACAAACTTTACAGGCACTAATAGCCAGGGACTTCCTGGTAGACCATATGGCATTTCCTCCTCATCACTGATTCAGTCACCAACTGTCTCCCACCTCCTGCCACTGGGCAGTGAACAAAACAAAAGCCTAGCTCCACGTAACTTCTTGTTAGGAATGGACACACACACACACACACACACACACACACACGCACACGCACACACATGGCAGCATGTGCAAACAGGGAACATAGTCAAACAGAAGAGATAGGGGGCATAAGCAAGGCTGACAACAGGAGAGGGATGCTTTCTAACTAAACTTGGTAAGAAGGGCTCTCTAAGTACAGAACCGCAAGCCCAGGGAGATCAGCCTAAGTAACCAAGGGCTTTCAAAATCATGTGAAGACCATGGAAGGGAGTGCAGAGGCCTTGGGACAGAAACCTGCTGGGTCTGTGCAGTCAACAGCCAGGCCTGTATGGCTGAGGCTGAGGGAGTGAAGGACTGAGGGCCAAGAACCAAACCTCAGACATTCGGCAGTAGTTAGACTGAATATGGCATTTTGTCTTCTGGAAAACAACTGGTATAAGGCTGAACCAAACACCACTCGGGAGCTACCAGAAGCCAATGGAGCACTGATACACAGGATACAGTGGCAGATTAGAATACTAGGATTTTGAAGGTGTTTGTGTCTCCCCCACCATATACACCTTGCTGTGTATACCACCTGTGTGTGGATGCCCATGGAGGCCAGGACAGAGGCCAGATCCCTTGACGCTGGAGTTGTAGGCGGTTGTGAGCCATCAAATGTGGGTGCTAGGAACTAACCTTCAGTCCTCTAGAAGAGTAGCAAGTGCTTGCAATTGCTGAGCTACCTCTCCAGCCCCCGAAGCCATTGTGAAGGAATCACCAAAGAGTTTTCTTGATGTAATAGAGGCAAAATGGGGAAACGATGAAAATCAAGAGAAGCTCGAGGTCTGTGGGAGAACAGCAGAGGGAAGACAGAGAAAGCGTGCCTCTTAAGGAAAGGGTAGACTGGAAGTATGGGGTACACCGAACCTGAAGCATATCTACCTGACATCCAAGTAGAGATGCTGTGCAGGCAAGTTTGCAGAGAATGAGCAGAAGGCTGGGGAAGGTGACCTGTGAGGCTGAGCAATGACAGAGGACAGGAAAGTCAGAGGCCTCAGCCCCAGGAAACATGCAGCCGCTAGAGAGACAGAGGAAACAGCCAGGAAAAGAATATCCAACATATTCTAGGCCTACTGGGAGGCTAAAAATTGGCACAGCCTCCAGACAAACAGGCCTACACTGAAGGTTTCTGAGTCCTGCTCGCCAAACATTTAGAAACCTGATAACAAAATCTCAATCTATAGAGCCAGAGTGATTTCTTAGTAGGGCATAGAGCTTCCTACAAAAACACGGATCTATGATCAGATCCCATATAAAAAACCAGGTGTGGTTAGTTTTCTTGCCAACTTGATACAAGCTAGGATCGTCTGGGAATAAGGAACCTCAATCATGAGAAAATACTTCCATCAGATTAGGTTATAGGCAATCCTGGGGGCATTATCTTGATTAATGATTGACGTGGGAGAGTTCAGCCAATGTAGGTGCTGCCACCCCTGGGCAAGTGGCTCAATGTTGTGTAAGAAAACAGGCTGAACAAGGCATGGGGAGCAAGCGGGTAACATTCCTCTACAGTCTCAGCTTCAGTTCCACCCTTCAGGTTGCTCTCTTGAATTCCTGCCTTTTGTTTTATGATAGACTGGAAGCTGTAAATCTGAAATAAAGTACATCATCCCCAGGTTGCTTTTGGTCAGTGGTTTTATCACAGCAATAGAAATCTAACTAGGACAATCAGGCAGCTCTAACCCTTATGTCACCAGGAGAGCTGGCTGGAGACAGGAGGATAGCTAGGGCTTGTTGGATGCCATTGTAGCTCCAGGGTCAGTGAGACCCAGACCCAAGGGAAGAGGGCAGGGAGCGACAGCACAGCACACTCTACTTCCTCCTCTCTTCTTCCACAAGCACACACATGTGTCCATACACCACACCTAACCTGTGCCTACACACGTACAGATCCCTCCTGTAACTATCAGCATCTTATCAGAGTGAAAGTTCTGTAGAAAGAATAATGAGACCAGCATCAATCATTAAGAAAACACACAATTAGCAGGGCAGTGGTGGCACTTGAAAGACAGAGGCAGGCGGATTTCTGAGTTCGAGGCCAGTCCAGTCTACAGAGTGAGTTCCAGGACAGCCAGGGCTACACAGAGAAACCCTGACTTAAAATAGAAGAAGAAAAAGAAGAAGAGGAGGAGGAAGAGGAGGAGGAAGAGGGATCGGAGGAAGCAGAGAAGAAGAAGAAAAGAAAAAAGGAAAGAAAGAAAGAAAAGAAAAGAAAAGGACAATACACAACTATTATCAGTGCAATTGGGCCAACATGTGAATCCAGACAATGATATAGGTGAGGGGATGGCAGGTCACTTTTGAAAATATTGTAAGAATAGATACTATGCTATGTATATGTAGCTGCATATAGAATACTATTTTCCCTCCACATTAAAATCACCAACATGAAGAAAACCACATCTCATGAACATAAGCTACGTATTAAATGAATTGAAGGGAAGTCCTTCTGTTTGTGATGGGGCGCGGAGAGAGGCTGGACCGAATCAACGGATCATGCAGTGTTTTCCAAACCTTCACTGATGGTGCACAAAGGATGAGGCAGCGGTACGGAGACGCCATCCACCTTAGCCACGAGCACAGAGCATTTGAAATATTTATCATTGCCCCCCCGGCATGAGCATGCATTATTTAAAAATATTTTTAAGCAACAACAAAAAAGACAATAATAGAAAAATCAAATCAATTGTTTACAACTGTCCGCTGTATTTATACGTACACTGTAGGCCTCTAATAAAGCAAAAAAGAGGGCCGTGTTTTGTTGGCACAGTGATGGAGACTTGTAGGCCTTGCACATGACGCAGTACTCAGGATTTAGCACTTGCACACTATGCTTTACTATCTGATAAAAGCAGACAAAACTAAGCACACTTCCCATGAATATAGCCATCTAAGAGAATAAACTGAAAAGACCTAACTGGTAAAAGACACTTGCTTTATCTTACTAAGGAACCAGGCTATAAACTTTTACTTAGAACCTAAGGGCAGCTTTGGAATTAGGGGAAAACCACAAAAGGGAATGGGGAGATCTGTGAGTGGGCCAGCAAGTCAGTCCACCTGGTAATGTGTAATTCACAGAACTGGGCTTCTCCGCAGACTTAGGATGTGAGTGCCAGCTTCCCTTGGGAAGTCATTGTAATCTGAACATGTTATTCCACTTTCCCAAGCCTCACCTCCAAGTGAAGCATGGCCATGTACATGGTGGCAGCATGGCTCGCTCAGCCTTCATTTGCACCTCTGCCAGTCAGTGGCAGTAAACACCCTTTCCAATCCTTGCACATTCTTTCTAGCTCTTTACACTGGAATAGCTCTTACTACCTGAGACCAGGTCACTGTTCTTACACTTTAGAAATTAATTCAGGACGATTCATTGAGTGGATTACTAGTTGAAAAGCTGGATTAAATGAATTGATACATTCTTGAGTTAAAAATGGAAAATCTAGAAAAATATACTTCTAGACTCTGGTCAGAATAGAGTAAGACTGTCTTTCCTTCTAAACGGGTCAAAAATAAATATCTACATTTGTAATAGGATTAAGGGGAAAAGAAACAAATATTTTTTCAAAACAATAAATGCTTGCAACAAGTAAAATAGTCGATCCTCAAATGCTCATTGCACACCTCCTTTCTCGCTCTTTCCCCTAGGGAGACTGAACCCAGTCCCACAGCATACTAGGCAGGTACTTCACCACCAAGTCACATTCCTAGCCTGTGCCAACACCAGGAGCGCTGGTGCCCTCCAGGCACTGAGCTAAGTGCCTCAGAGAAGGTTAGGCAGTGGGCTCCACTCATGCTGGATGGCAGCAGCTCAGCAGGGGGAGAGGGAGAAACGTGAAGACAGGTCAAAGACTTCCCAAGGAAACCCTTAAGAGCTGGGAGGTCAGAGAAGGAAAAAGCTTCTGGTAAGAGCCATGCAAGAGAAGGTCAGACAGGGTTCCGGACAGCAGTGGGCTGTTACATCATTTTTTTTTTTTTTTAATAGAAATGTCCTGTTTTATTACAAAGAGTCTCACGAAATGAAAATATCTCAAAAGGGAAGCTAGGCTAACAACCTCCACCTACAGAATTGGGGAAAGATGAGGCAATGTAAGTTTCTTCTGCTTGCCCAGGGCAGGTGGGAAGGTATAAACAGAAACAATTTTAAAATGACTGATATTAACCAAGCCCGAAAAGGGGTCCCAGAAGACTCAGACACGGGCATCTTAACAGAGACCCTAAGTGGGCACTTAGTAGTTCAGGATTTTGTCTTCTGGTTGTTTTCTTTCCACTTAGTAAGACCTGGGGCTCTGTTACATCTTACAGCAGCGAGGTGAACAGTGCAGGATGGGGTAAGGGTGCTAACCAGGGGACAGGGTCCTTTCCTCAGGATACAGGTATGAGCCTGGGTGGCAATGAAAGAAGGAAGAGCAAGGAAGGAGACAGTATTTTGACGATTCTCCGGTGATCTGCAGTTTATATTGGCAAATGGAAACTGATCCAAAATGTTGGCCAAAGACCAGTGTGACCAGACACATACTCTGAGAAGGTTAATTGAGCATTTCTATTCTGTATGCTGAACTCTTCCCTAGTTGGGCAAAAGAAGCAAGTTAGATGAAAACACTGATCAGGAATCTATAGGATAAATATATGTGAACAACAATACAGTGCCAACAGGAACTGACAGAATCAAGCGGGCTAGGAAGAGGAGTCTGTATGCGCAATAAACGGTATGGTGCAAACAGCATTCGGGACCACAGAGTGAAGGCTTACCTGATTCTTCTGTGTCCTGTTCATCTAGCAAGCCCACCGAGATGCCTAAATCCACACACTTCTTGCTATGTGCCTTGGACTTCATGTGTTTTGTCAGATTTCCTTGAGGGGAAAGAGTGTCGATTAAACTTATGTAGTGGTGCTCTGCTATTTCATTGGTCAGCTCTGGAAAATTCTCTTTTTACTTCAGACAAACAGCTACATTGTGGTTAGACAGTCCCAACAACTAAAACTATATATAAAAACCACTGGTACTTATAGGAAGTTGCAATGACCTTTGTATTAACTAGTGATGGCATTCTGTTTTCAAATCTGCCTTGTCTATTTTGATGGTAGCTACTTTTGCCCGTTGGGGGCGTATTCTCCAGTTCTTATTTCTTAAGAGCATGCCCACTCTGTCTCTTTCAGAGTGCGTCTGACCCACAGTTACTGGCATGTAACCAATCCAGTAGTGAGAGTGCTGGCTTGCTCTCACAGTAGATCGCTTTCCTGTATGTGTTCTCATTTTAATTTTTAGTCCATCTTCGGTAATATGATGTTCTAAGGATTCCAAGTTGTAGAAGCATCTCTTATAAGTTTTCTGCTTGAAACCTTAATGTTTCATTAATTTCAAATGCTTATTTCCTATATGGCCCAAAGTCAGTGGAAAGGAGGGTCAGATGTACTTCAGGAGCACCTGGCAGGCATTACCCTCCCAGACCCATTGGATGAATATTGCCTTGGCTCCCCTATGATGCTTTAACGATCCCCCCACCTTGCTAGTTTTTAGTTTCTCCTTCATTCCTGGTACCTGGGCATTTACAGTTCTAAAGTTTGAACCATTGATGACTATCCTGGTTTGTTTTTTAGCATCATAAACATCACTGTGTATGACACAGAAGAGCTGACAAGCTCAGCACTTTCACTTCACATGCTGAGCAAATGTGTCTGGAGAAGTTCTAGGCTATGTGCTCTGTCAGCTGACATGGCCGCCTGTGTAATATCACCGATTCACAGGGCACACCTGCCTGGAGTGACCAAGGATGACATGGAGCTGCTCAGACTCTCCTGAGGACCCCAGTCATCCTGAGTGGATGATGCTATACCCCCAAACCCTGTCAACAAGAGCACACCATCTCTTTTGAGAAAACACAGAACAACATTTAAGTACTGAATTGGGAAGGGGGCAGGAACAAATCAGACATGCTGAAAATGTTAGAATCTTTGTTCCAAATGTTGAGCTTGTACTAGAAGCCCATGCAAATCTGTTGGATTTACACAGCATCAATTCCGTGATAAAGGCATAATCTGAGAAGTTGGTCACAACCGCATATGCCAATTCTACCAATACCCAGTATACTTTTGTCAAACAACCACATAACACCCCAAAGCCAAGTGCTTAAGAAGTCTGTGTCTAAGATGCTTCTGAAGCACAGGACCGCTAAGAGGCATTACTGCTGACTGCAGCCAGGTGGATCCAACAGATAACACAGGGCTTAAATGGTCTGCCTGCAGCTGACATTTATATCACACTGAAAACTAGGGCAGAATGTTAAGAGTCATTAAGATATACAGGCATTGGTTATATAAATCTCTACTTCCTGTAGGGGTTCAAAGTTTTCACACTAAAATGTAAATAAATAGATAAACAAATGGTAAATAGATAAACCTTAAGGTGGCTGAGGTCTCCATTTGTAAGTCAAAATGCTTTCATAGAAGTACCAGCATGCCTGGGTAAATTAAAGGCTTACTAGTAGTTCTCTTTCAAAAGCTTTGGTTCATTAGACAGACAGAGCGAGGTCTGTGCTAAAAAACTAATCTATAACTGTGCCTGCATAAATATGGGAATTTTTAAGTTTTAATATATACATTTCCCCATAATCTATTACTGTCAATCAACTCCTGAATAATTAAAAAAAAAAAAAACAAACCATGCATCTACCTGTGTACAATATGCTCAACTCATGTCACCCTCAATCTTCTTTGTAACGTGGTTATATACATGGTAATGCTTTCTTACTACATTAGCCTTTTAAACATGTCCTGTTCTCACGTTCCGAGTTAACAGATGCTCCCCAAATCACAGCACCACACCAATGAGACAGCAGTAATTGGTTAGAAGACTCCATTTTGAGGCAATACTGGGGAATCAGCTGACCACTTCCTCCTTGGCCATCTTGAGTGGAAGGAGGGCCTACATACCTATCAAAGAACTCCTAACTGAGGACTCCTCTCACCTGGGGCTTGCTGGAAACTCTGTAGAACTGCTCAAAGCTTTCTGAAGCACACTTTGTTTCTCTGTTCCTTTCCCAGACACCACTGATGTCTGAGCTCATAGAAAGACACTCAGTTGTGATAGCTGCAACTTTCTTTAAGTGCCAATAAATTTGAGGCAGAAACGCAGCAAAATTGGCTAAAGAGATGATTCGTCTTTACCAGAGAGCCATAAAGATAACCAGAACAAAGGCAAATGTGAACTCAAAAGGAACACAGACAGTTTCAATAAAATGACTATTTTATTCTAGACACTGCCATTTAAGTCAGGTATCCCCATGAATAGACTGCTTGGCTGAAGAAAGTCCTACTTCGTAATGGATAGGAAACTGCCATCTTTAATGACTTGTTTCATAATGACCAGTGAACAAGACGCGAGTGCTTTATACCACTCCATCCATTACGCATAACAGGAAACCCACGAAAGGTAAAATTGCTTCATCATACTTTAAATAAAAATAAAACAGAAGCATGCTAAATACAATTTAAATGACTAATTCTGAGACCCCATTAACAACATTTAGTGGTAGAAATGTTTTAAAAATTTAAATCTTAAATTTAATATAATTTGATAAAATTAGGTTAAACTTATCATAAAAGATGGCTATTTGTGGCTAAAATCAGATAATAAAATGAGTGTCTATCAAATTTATACTGATTATTATTTAAAACTGTCTCAGATCTTTTTGAACTTTAATGAATTCACTTGTGATCACCAAAATTTCTTTTCTTCTTCAGTCCCAAAGTACGTATTTTGAAATCATGTTAGCCATTGTTACTGAACTATGATTTGAGGAGTAAATATAAAAAGAAACAGTTACTTTTACTTCTGTGTATTCTGTAATTAAAAGCATTCTCCTTAAAGGGTCTAGAAACATAAAGAAGACATCCTTCAATGCTGGAAGATGTAAGTTAGCCTGTGGCAGCTGCTTATCCTCGGCCGACTGCATAGACACTGGCCCTCCCGTGTAGAGGCACACACGAGGCCCACAGCCACGCTCATCTCATACCTTTCGTCTTGAAGGAGAAGTTGCAGTAAGTGCAATGGTAGGGGCGAACATCTGTGTGGGTTCGGATGTGCTTCTTTAACATACTGGGCTTCTTACAACGGATCCCACATTCTTCACAAATGTACTTTCCTCTTCCCCTGCCTCGGACATAGACGTACTCCTCATTTGATTTGTATCTAATTTAAAGGAGAGAAAAAAATGAACAGGGACGTTGGGCACGATGTCTTTGAGAAAATACTGACTAAAATTCAACCTAAAAAAAAAAAAATAAAGCACAACCTTTATACACAAATCTCCAATGATTTTATGTACATTTAAGAAAGCGAAGATTCCTAGTTTCTGCATTGTGCCCAAAGCTGTGACAGCTAATTCTGCTTGTAGTCATTTAATTCTTAAATATTTCCACGATTTTAGATACCAGTATGAAAGGCTTTTCGCTGCTAAATTTGATTACATTGACTGTGAAGCCTGAACTACTTCCAAGCCTTGGCCGACACTGGCTCTTGTAGCTTGTTTTTGTCATAATCCTGGACACTGCCCCCTACAGCTTATTATTCTTGTACCAAAACAGAAGGACAGCGAAAGGCAGTAAGCGTACCCCACTTAGAGAAATTCCCAGCCATTCCACGCTGCACATGACCGTGGAAGCCGGGCTTACTCTCTAGCTAGTCTGAAAGGCCTGCAGGATCCACAGTTTTTCCTGGTCATCATTTCCTCTATCAAAATAGAATTATTTAATAGAATGCTAATACGTGTTGTTGGAAAGATTCTGTTAGCAAAAAACCAAAAACTAAAAACCCTTTAAGTAAAAGCATCACTGGCAGGTCTTCATCCACATGACAGCAAATGTACATTTAAAAGGTGAGTTTAAATGTACATTTAAGAATAAAATATGTACTTGCCCTCCATCAAATATTTTAATTCTTCTTGGTTCACTTTTGATTAAGGAATTTTCTTTATCTTGCTCACTGTTAATTTCAGAGTCATCTTTATTGCTGAATTCAACTACTGTGGCCTTTTGATTACCTAATGCTCTCTGAAAGGGAAAAACAAAAAGAGAAACTAATTTCATTAAACTGGAAACATAAACACTACAATGTTTCACCAGCAATTAACATAACAAAGTACAGACAAGTGCTTGGCTCAATGAAATGGAGTCTCCGCAGAGGTAGCAGGGACAGAACCACCTGCTCTCTTTCCTCCAGGCTCCCACCTTATGCCTCAAGTGAACCACCTCTCCTGGGAGTCCAGGAACTTGACAGAAATCCTTCTTTAACAGACTAAACAGTCTTTATGCTTTACGGGCCAACTGTGCCATAGTTTGACTCTATTTCTGAAAGAGTTATTTCCTTGAAGAAAGAACAATACAGTTTCAGGTCCCTCAAAGACACCACCAAAGCCCCTTCAACTTGGGAGAGCCACCCACCCAGGTGACAAGGAAGCCCCAGCTTGCCCTTCCCCCATTACTTTGAAGCAGAACATAGTTTCTCTCTCTAGAATAGTTTTTAAAACTCGAATACTGGCTAACATAAAAAGGTCATATCAAACTGAGAGTTTGGGCTGACAATGATAAAATCTTTGGAAAAGGTAACATTTATCAGAACGAGAGAGCATGCATAGCTATCAGAGAGCGAATAATGCCTTACAGATGTATTCAAGACTTTATAGGGCTTTGTCAAGGTCACGTGTTAACAGCAAAGGCTACAACTCCTGCCAGTGCCTCCACAGAGGGTGCAGGAAGAGTTCCTTTCCTACAGTGGGATTCATCCAGACAGAAGTAACTTCCTGAGACCAGAGAATGAGCACCATGGAAGGAGTGGCTGGGGTCACTGGAAAGGGACTGGGAGCCCAGTTGTGTCTATAGCGTTGTAAGCGAAGGGTGCTGGCCAGTTCCATAGAAGGGGAGAATGGTGATTTCTGACCTGCCCACCTCTTCCTTCCCAGTCCCTAGGAGGCAAGCCAACCAGATTCCCCACATAGAATACACACACTCCTGGCACAGACTTCACTATTTAGCAATGGCCTTGCTTACCACCTTTCCAAAATCAAATTCACTTTACCTTTTTTGGGAGGTGTGGGCAGCATTTAAGAGACTGAAGCTAGAACCTACAGATGTCAGGCAAGCTCTTATTTCAAGAGCATGCCTCAGCCCTCACATTGCTACCATCAAATCTGGCTTCTATTGGCTAAAGACATCAGGGAGTTAAGCGCCTGCCTCAAATGCGTGCCTGCTCTACGGCATCATCTGTATATGGTGGATCCTCTGCTTCTGTTTTCATGTTATATTGTCTTCCTGCTCCTTTACATTATGAATCATGGGTTTATTCCCATATGGGTTATATACAACAGTCTGCTAGGTGCCCGATCCTCCTGAGCCATTTGTTCCTGGATTCAAGTCTCCAGTGACAAACTGTGTGGAGCAGAGACGCTCACCTCATTTTTATATGGCATCACTAATCTTAACAACTCTTGAACCATGACCTTGTGAGTTGTGTTTGCCACTACTTTTTTCTGGGGCTCTCCTCCTTTGAGGAAGAATTTCTTTCTGTTCCCAAGTAGACTCCTTCCTCCCCTCTCCATTCTCCTCCCTCTGAGCAGTCTCAGCCATTCTTGCATGCTGACAAACCTCTGGTAGACCTTCCACCTACAGCCCGCTCCTGACTGCTGAAGCTGAGTACACAGCACCAGTACTGCCAAGGCTTCTTTCCAGGCACCCGGTGGTACTTGTACTCAGTACTTAGGCTTTTTAACTTTCACCTTGGGTTCTAGGGATAGAAGGGAATATCTTACACACACTTAATATTGAGTTACATCTGCAGCCTGGGAGACCCATGTTCACAGAAAAATTAGGGATATAGACCAAGATCTCTCATGAGCAGGCATGGTCCAACCAAGGTTCTAATACAGGGGTCCTGGGGTGTGGGAAGTTAAAGACAACAAAATCCCCATGTCGTTGGATGCTCCTTCCTTCCCTGACACAGGCTCTCCATCACCACGTCCACACTTTGTCACTCATGTTGCCAACTTCTAATTCCTCACAAAACCTCCTGTTCCTGCCAGAGTCCCTGTAGTCTTCTTAACTAAACCCATCTTTTCCTTCTTTTCACATGGTTTAAAGATCTACTAATTTAAAGACCACTCATTTATCTAAACTATCTGTTATTGCTATTATCATCATTGACTCTGCTGACCACCACTTTGGAATGCCTACCCGTACCCAAACTCTACAGAAGAGCCATGTGAGAGCCATGCAGACCCCCACTGTAATGCTAGCCCCACAATATTTCATGAATGCCTCTGGGTCAGAGCTATGTGCTTATCAACCTGCAGATGTCAAAGAGGTCATCAATAATTCTGAATGACCAGAGCCTAACATAATGTCCTTATTGATTTGGTTGCTTAAATGATTTCCTCCAGTTTATAAAGCCAACAAATCTAAAGAGAATTCCACAAATTACTCCAAATTACAATGTCATGACCCTAAATTATCCCATAAACCTTGATCAAATCAGCTACTAAGGGAATGAGCTCTTGCATGCATTGTTTTTGTCAGTGACCAGTGGCTCTCGAGGGTCACCCAGAATATTGCAATGGGCATGGCAAGAACAGATCAGTCTGCAGGAGGCACAGGACAAACGCTACTGATTCTTTGTATAGTACACAACAGAATACAGTCATCTCTGGAAATCTACATCCTGGCTTTCCCAAATTAGCCTTGAGAGACTGTAGCCATGATCTTCCCTTAGCTAATAACTCCTCAGTGAAGAGAAAAATCAAAGTGCAAACTCCCCGAGTAGAGTCAGCTAAAGGGAAAAGCATGAACAAACCAAACAATCCGTGCCCCACAGAAGTTATTGCAGGTGACTCTTCCCAGTGGGACTGCTGGGGAGAGTGTCACCTCCCGTCTAATAATCCCACCGTACAACTTGTCACTCACAATT
Source organism: Rhynchomys soricoides (assembly GCA_019843965.1). Classification (NCBI taxonomy): domain Eukaryota; kingdom Metazoa; phylum Chordata; class Mammalia; order Rodentia; family Muridae; genus Rhynchomys; species Rhynchomys soricoides. Next base: position 7,798,536 of record JADRCH010000055.1, on the reverse strand, counting down.
AAAATACTTATTGTAAGTAAGACACTTAGAGGTGTTGAGACTTGTTGAAACTAATTTGCACAAACAACATTTGATGATAAATTATGTCTCAAGTACCTTGCTTACGTTGTTTTTCCACTTGCTTGAATAGACCACTAAATCTGATTTGCTATGGGTGGTTACGGCTTGGCAGTACAGTGACTTCCCAGTCTTCTGCTTAGAATTAAGAAGAGAAAGAGCAACTTTTGTAGGCAGACCAAGTGGATTTGGGTCATTGGAGCTCACGGTCCACCCTGTATAGGCTGAAGTTTTCTGGTCATTTTGAGCCAACGGCAATGACTTCTGTCTTAGCAGGTAACACCATGTAAAGCTAGTTGCAGTCTTGAGGCTGGGGAATGATGGCTGTTGAGTGTCTGAGCTGCTCAACAATGAAAGACCAGGGATTGGAGGCTGCCTCTGCCCTTGGATGACTTTGTTCTCTTCATTTTTAACCCCTGGTGACCCCCTTTCCTGGTTGTTATCTATAGATTTCAAAGGCAAAACACAGGCACTTTCTGATGGGATGGATGAATTTCCCACCATAGGAGTCAGTGATGTGGACAACTTGGTGTTTTTAAACTCCTGCAATTCGATGACATGTTCTGTGACTGCAAATGTAGAGGGTTTGGATAACAGACTATCAGTTGGTAAAACCTGAATCAAATCAGCATTCTCGCTGCTCTTTTCAGGGGCAGAACCACCATCCTGTTCCAGTGCCACTCCTTCAAGGGGCTCCGTAGTACAGAGCTGCCTTACCAGTACTGGTTTCTTTTGTTTATGGCCCTCATTAGCTCTTGAGCTTGGCAGCTCCAGAGGTCTAATGTTTGTGCTACAAACAGCTCCGTTCTCATCTTTAGCCCGCTTCTGATGCTTTTCCATGGCAATGTCTAAACTGTTTGCTGGGGAAAGCATCCTTTTACTTGAGGCTGGGGATTCTTGTTGCGGAGAGAGTCTACCAACAGATATCTTCGGAACTGTCACCAAGGATTCTGAAACTGGAGCATTTTGGCCCATCTCTGGAAGAACAGTTTTGCATGCAAGATCCTTCTCTGGTATTGGCAATGCATTTTGGAGATAGTTCTGTGATTTTGGCATGGAATTTTGTTCTTCGCTGACTGGCACTATACTTTGATTAGTTTGGCAAATTGGTATGTTGGACAGATCCTGGGTCACTAAGATCTGTGGCAGAGATGTGACAGTAGTGAAACAGTACACTGGGACATTCCTCTGCTGGGGCACAGGCAGCACAAAGGAAGGCAGCCGCTTCTGCACCTGATCGCTTGGTAGCCCAAGCTCCAGCGGTGGCAGAGGGCAGGATTTAGACACAGGATCGACTGCTTTGGCTGATAGTGCTACTGAAGTTATGCAAGGATCTGCTCCGGTTTGATCTGGAAGAACTTGATTAGGTAAAGAATGCAAAGGACTAGAAGAACAACCCTGGCCTGAAGTGAATGCTTGGCACTGAAGCTGATACTTGGGAGCAAAGCTACCCTCGCCCGTCGAAGACACACACGCAGTGGGAGGTGCACCTGGTTTGCCACCCTGTGCAGACACTGGCAGAGGCAGTGGTGTGTTTTGGTGACTAAGGGGTGTGATGGTTTTATTTAATAAGTGGGCACCAAAAAGTTGTTGAGGAAGAAAGGTGTCAGTAGAGCTGGAAACTGGCATTTCTGCCTGAAGATCCTTAGCCAGGGTCTGGGAGTGCACAGTATGTGCAGGACAGTCAGCAGAAGCCGTATCAGGGAGCCTTGGAGCCTGAAACGGCATCGCACTCACACTAGGAAGAACAACAGTTTGGAGGGCTGATGAACTGCCAGGAGATAGGTGACTATCTGAAGCTATGTTTAGAGATATCTGCCGGATCAGGGGACCTCGCCTCCTTTCTAGAAGAGGCACATGTCCAGTGCCCCCAACCCCAGATGGGGAGCTGGAGGGCTGTGATTCAACAACTGCTGGAGCCACATAGGAAGGAGCAATGCTCCCGCAGTCGAACGACTTACTTCTGAAATCAGACACCTCCATCAGTGTGGGCACACAACTGATCTGCTCTGATGCTGCCCGCCTCATTTCCCTGTGACTTCCAGGGACATTTAGTGTGTTTGAACCCAGTGGAATCAAAAGAAACTCTGCTTTACTTGGAAAATCAATTTTGGGGGACAGCTCTACTTTAGAAATGTCTTCTACGTCTAGGGAGGCTGAGAAGCTGGATGCATGGGATAGGCTGCTTTCTCTGCTGAGACTCCGGGAGAGAGTGGAATCCAAGCTTGACTCCGTTGAGGAATGCTCTAGCTCAGCCAGCCGCAGCCTTTTCTTTTTGGGTGGCAGCTTCTCTGTCGGCAGCTTTGATAAGGATTCACTGCGCTGAGGCCAAGTGAACTTCTCTGACTTTTCTTCGTCGTGACTCTGGCCTTCCAGGTCCCGGTCTGGCTCTTCAGTGACCAGAATTTCTGGGACCTGGATGTTGTGTTGTCGGACAAGCCTCAAGGGCTGCCCTAACACATACCGCTCACTTGGGATCTTTCTAGCATTTTCCCGTGGGTCTCCTCTGAGGGCGTGTGACAGTGCTGTCTGATGTGTGGCATCCCGAGGTGGATGACCTTCCTCTGAGGGCATCCCTATTATTTTCAGGGCCCCAGGCATCCCAGCTCTGCCTAACTCCTGCAAAGGAAAGGCAGTGCCTCCGTCCACGGGCTCCAGCTTGTCGAATGAGCTGGGCCTGCTCAGGGAGTTGGTGTGCTGGATGACAGAGATGCCACCTCCTTGTCTCTTCATCTCCATCTTGTCCTGAGCTGCAGAATTTAGCTGTTCAGCCACAGGGCATTGTTTCAGGGGCAAGGCCTGTTCAGGGACCCTGGCTACAAGCTGAACAGGAGAGCTGTGCAGCTGGGTGCCTCTGTGTGCCTGGTCACCTGCTGTGGCAGGGGCATGTTTGGATGGACTGGGAGCAGACCCTGGGACTGGCTGCAGTTGAAGGGCTTCCGCACTTTCTGGAGAGCGCCCACTCTCCCGTGGCTGCAGGTCCTCATCATCACCTACACTTTTCATTTTCCTCCTTTTTCTTATCTGGGGTGTCTGCTCCCACACCCCTGTGGGAGCAGCCACTCTGTAGTGGAGAACCTGGGGTTGTGTCCCACCAGGTGCCGGGCTGTGCTCAGACTCTCTCACAGCTGCCTTTGTTTTGGGCCCATGTAACTCTGAACAGTAAAATTTCTTATGATTCTCGAAATTCTCCAGTTTCCGGTACCTGTTTCGACAGGTTTCACACTCAAACATGGTTCCTCGTCCTTGATGTGACTTCTTCTTCTCTAGGTGAGGGGTCTGCGCTGCTTTGCTCTGCACTGGTCCAGGCTCACTGGAGGCTGGGCACCCTTGGCAGCTCTCATCCACAGACTGCCCAGAGCCCAGGTGATTTTCACTAGCTGTGGAGTCTTCCACTGCAGCCTGTCTGACCAGGGGACGGTGATGTCCACTTGGGGGCATGGATGGGTTGGGTCCTGACACAAAGACATCATCGTAGAAGGTGCCGATTTTATCGTCAAATGACTGGCTTCCTCTCAAAGGGGGAGGGGGAGGGATTATATTTGTAGGGACTGCTGAATATCCCGTGGTTGGCATGGAGTTACTTCTCGTGATAGGCAGGCAGTCCAGGGCAGGAACAGACAGGAGGAACACTGGCTTTGACTTTTCAGTCGGGGTGAATGGGGACTTTGGTATATCAGAGCTGGAGCTTGTTCTCCGTCCCATTGGTTTTAGGTCAAACTGGAAGGAGTCTTTGAATATGTATGATTTGGGGGAGTCGATGCTTCCCCGTCTAGAAAGTGAGGTTCTCCGGGGCTTCACGCTATCCAGTTGCTTATCGTCGACCAAGGCTTCGTTGTCTGAGATCAGCTTGGAAATCCTTTCCTCCAGAGTTTTGGTTGCCAAGGGTGGGCGCATCTGGCCTGTGACGAGTGATGACTTCTCTCCAGTGGCCAAGGCAGAAGGGGCTGGAGCACTGATTCGAGGCCCTGGGGGCCCACTGTTCTTAGCTAGGTCTGGGTCCATGGTGGGAAAAGTTCTGGCAAACGGGGTTGGAGGACTCACGGCTTGATCAGCACTTTCAGAACGTGAAAAGTAGCCAGAGTCTGTACTTCCTAAGCTCCGTGGACTCAGAAGCAGCTTTCCCTGCTGTTCCTGGGAGTCATCTGTGGCCTGCTGTCTTTGGAGCTGCGCATGTGCTGTTCCACTGTGAGAATCTGGCTTCCCTTCTGACTGAATCACATCCCCCTTCTGATGGCATGTCTCATCTGTCTCTAGGGATGACACACCCACTGAATGTGACAGTATGCTTGCAACATGAAGGTCCTTCTGGCTCTGTGTACTAGGAAGTTCAGGCTTGGGATTGGCCACCTGAGGACTGTCAGTTTTTAAGGGGGACATGCTTACTGGGTGGACCACAACTTTTGGTAACTCCGTCAGGGCTTGTGACTCTGAAGGTCTGTCCTGTGAAGAGAAGCCACTGACCACATGATCTGAATTGCTTGGAATCGATTTGGGTAAAGCTTCGGGATTTGACACTGTCTTTGTTATTTGCACAGGTTGCAGATTCCTGACACTTGGGTCATTCTGTCTCCCATCTCCAGGCCCCTCTTCGTCACTCTCTCCACTGTCTTCAATATCCGAATGGACACTAAGTGCTTTGGGGCACTCTTGGGACAAGAACAAACCACCAGCCTCTGGCTGTAAGACAAGACCCAGTTTGATGGTGTGTGCATGGGATTTCTTGTGCTTATACAGATTACTTTTAGTTTTAAATGAAAACCCACAAGTCACACAGGGGTAGGGCCGCTCTCCTGTGTGGGAGCGGATATGCTTCAGAAGCACACTGGGCTTTGCACATGCTCTATTGCAATACTCACAGATATATTTGCCTTGCTTTTTTGGCTTCTGATCTCGCAGAAGAAGATTGCACATTTGTTCTACACTTTGACTGACAACTGAAGAAACCTGGGTTGAGCTGTAAATTGGCCCTGGGGGTGACTGTGTGGAACTGGCGGGGCTTACTGACGAAGGTGACACAGAATCCATTTGCTGGTGTGAAGGGGTGACCTGAGTTCCAGTGGAAGGAGGACTGAGACCTACAGTGGATGGCACTGCTATATGATAGATCGGCTCAAGTTTAGTGCTCTCATGGGTGTGCAGGTTTGTCAGTGATCCTGTTAAGCCCAGATGCCCCGGAAGCTGCTGATTCTGTTGGGTAGGTTTGGGAACAAGGTGATCATGTGGGCTGTACAGGTGAGAAACACACTGAGCTGCCACTTGCTCACTCTTCTGAGTGGAGGCCACATGTACTGGGTATGAGGTACATGGAGGACACTGCGATTCTGCAACCAGTTCTGGGGATGTAGGGGTTGGGGCATCCAGGGAACTGTTCTTTAATTTAGAAGGAGATCTTACAGTTTTATTTGGTCTTAGTTTTTCTGTCTTAATTGCACAAGATGAGCCCTTTTGTGACAAGGTGCTCAATTCTGGCTCCATTGCTTTCAGTAAGACATCGAACGCGGTACTTGTATAGGAGGGGGGCGTGGTGTTACAGCAAGGAGAGCTACATTCACTATTGTCATTCCTGGCTTTACTGGATGAGGAGCTGGAGTCCCGCTGTCCATCAAGGCCACTGAGCCTGGCCGGGTCTGAGCCCTCGGACCTCCATCTCCGCAGTTCTGACCGGTGGTGAGGAGATGAGGCTTTCTTTGGAGAGACCAAGTCTCCAGATTCTGAGGCCTCAGCGGTCATCCCTGGTGTTTCTCCATTTTGCTTGGTAAATTGTCTCCCCTGTTTAGCAGGGACACAGTTGTGTTTCTTATGAGACTCTGATGCACTCGGGAGAACATTGAACGATGGCTCTTCTGTGTTTTGCTTGTGTTTTGTCTGAAGAGGATTCCTCAGGGGGGATTTTGGTATTTTTTTCAGGTGATTCTCAGCAACAATCTTTTTTCGTTTCACACCTTTAAGAGACTCAGAAGCTCCTTTAACACCAGTCTCTAAGACTTCTGTTAAGACAAAAAAAAAAAAAAAAAAAAAGAAAAAAGAAAATCAGTTGGTAAAACTGTACATGTGTCATGATTGTTTAAAAACTAAGAGTATTATCAAAAGCGTGAGAAGCTTCCTTTAACAAAGCTGTGTCTTCACACTGTGGACATTTTTAAGAAGATTCGCCATCCAAGTCCATAGAAACACTAATATAGAGATCATGCTGAGCTCTTCTAGAACACTCTGGTCCTTTTTGGAGGAACCCAGGTCATGGAACTACATGTTTCACAAGTGTATAACCCTCCCCCTGTTGTTCATCCAACTGCAGACTCTACTGACACCACACTCTGAGAAAGGCTGGCCAAGCAGAGAAGAAAACTCCACCTTCCTATAGGGGTAACTGACCGCATTCACAACCCTTTACTGACAGCTCCCAAGCCTCTGTACAAAGGATGCTGATGTCTACATGAGTAAAAATGCTCCCATGTAGTAATAAATATAGCCATGAATATACCTCTCCTGGTCATGATATAGTGGTCAGTGGGATCAGGAAGTGTTGTAACCGCAGAGATTACATCAATGAACAGAAAGTTACAAAAATAAAGAAGCACTCATTTGTGATTTCTCTCCCAAAACATGAAGAAGTCTTAAGACTGTGATAGCTCTTGGTTTAATAAAAGTCACCAATACAATAGAACAAAAAATATCCACTACAAATACTTCTTTGCATTTATGACAAATAGGAAGTCAAGTAGACACACAGAGCTAGACAGACAAGTAAAAACCACCACAGTAAAGAAGACACTGACCTCATTTTTAGCTTCTTTGGAAGTAAATCAGCTTAAATGTCATGAGCTATCCACAATTTCTCGAACTAGTACGTACTTAAGCAATGATTATTTGCCATTACTCAGTCTGTTTTTGATTTGTTGGATCCTTGGGCACATAAATAGAAATCATTCTCCCATATATTACTTATTTTATTTAGAAAAGCCCAACATTTTAATTCATTGCTTTCAAATGGCTGTCACAATGTACATATTTGAAATTCACATGGACCAAAACATTACACTGTAATAACCGCTTTGCTTTGATGCTGATAAAAATTTACATAAAATGCTCTATTCCTGTTGTGACATGCATGTACGGCCTCTTGTAGATACTCTCAATAGAAGATATTGACTCTACTGGACACCTTTCCTCCCCAAGAACAGGATAGGAAGGTGGGGGTATCACTCCAGCACCGCAGTGAAGTATCTCAGAAGTACCAGCTCTTTTCTGCAGAGCTGTGCTAAGCAAACCTTTGTATCTTCTAGTCACTCTCTTCTGAAGTGACATCTTCCTCACTGGCTTCCCCTCAAGATACACATAACTTGCTCATGTGTCATGGCATCCTTTGAGCTATTAGACAAGGGTGACAAACTGAGAGTCAATGATCACCCTAAGCAGGTAGATTCCCACCCACTTTCCAAAAGCCAGGAGGTGAGCGGTCACAAAAGAGACAACCACTAGGTAATAAAAAATAACTCTAAAGGCAAGGATGAGAAGCCACTTGGTGGCAATGGCCTGTGGACCTGAAACCCTGCCTCCACACTGAGACTTATCAAAGTCTCAACTGGGTTCATACGTTAATCTTACAATGTCACAAACTTTTCAGAATGAGCTGTTTTTAAATTGTTTATTTTTCACTTTTTTATTGGATATTTTCTTTATTTACATTTCAACTGTTATCCCCTTTCCTGGTTTCCCCACTCCCAGAAACCCCTTATCCCAACCCCTTCCCCCTGCTTCTATGATGGTGTTCCCCCCCCCACCCATTCCCACCTCCCCATCCTCAATTCCCCTACACTGGGGCATCTATTGAGCCTTCATAGGACCAAGGACCTCTCCTCCCATTGATGCCTGACAAGGCCATCCTCTGCTATATATGTGGCTGGAGCCATGGGTAGCTCCATTTATATTCCTTGGTTGGTGGCTTAGTCCCTGGGAGCTCTGGGGTCTGGTTGGTTGGTATTGTTGTTCTTCCTATGGGGTTGCAAACCCCTTCTGATCCTGCAGTCCTTTCTCTTAAAAGCAGACCTTGCTATGTAGCCCAGGTGGTCCTGAACTTGGGATCTTACTGCCTCTGCCTCCTCAATGCTGGGATTCCTGAGCTATGCACCATGATAAGACTCTTCATGTTGTTATTTTAATTAAATGGTGCCTGCCATTATAAAGAAACAATCTATAGGAGAAATGCTCAAACTTAGGTTGTTTTAAATTACAGTAATAAAACTTTTGGCTTTTTTACAGAAAATGAAGGCTGGCTGCAAAGTGTAGGTGGTCTTTAATCTTAGCTCCCAGGAGGGACTACCTGCCTAAGGCCATCTTGAGTCACACACTGAGATTGCCTCAAGAGAACGAGAAAATAAGAGAATTTCTAAATAGTTCTATTTCTTTATGATATTTCTGAAAGAAAAAAAAAAGCTATAGTTAAGAATTAGAAAAATATTTTGAGCAATGTGTTCTGATTTTGATACAACCTGACCCTCTATCACTTGTCATTACATTTCACACATGTCATACATGTGTAAAGTTGTTTATTGTCAATTCTTCATGTGTAACTTTAATTTTAGTACATGGTGTAGTGTGTGTGTGTGTATCTGCATCATATGCCTATGTGTAGGTACACATGTGTCATATGCCAATGGTTGTGTGCACATCTGTATAATACTATGGATGTGTTTGAGTACATCTTCCTATGCATGTGTATGCACCTGTACTGTATGCCTATGTATGTATGTAGGTGCACCTGTGTTGTATGCCTATGTATGTGGATATGTATGGTACCCCTGTGTGTTATATGTCTATATGTGTGGCTATGTCCATAGGTACAAACTGAAGACCAGAGCTTGCAGTGGTTGTGTCTTCCTCTACTCCTCTCCACCATAATTTTGAAGGCAAGGTTTTTCACTGAACCTAGATCTTGTCATTTGCGATATAGTGGCTAGCTGACAAATCTCCAGGAACCTCCTTTCTCAGCCCTCTAGAATTGGTATTACAGGCATGTGCCACCATGCCTGGCTTTTCTGTGGGTGCTGGGGACTGAAGTCAGGCCCTCATGCTCACAGAGCAAGAACTGGACCCACTGAGCCATCTCTCCAACCCCTCTTTTCTTAATTGTATGTGTGTGTGTGCACACGTGTATGTGTGCATGTATATATGTATATCCGTCTGTCTGTGAAGGTCTATATGCCATAAAGCATGCAGAGTTCAGAGGACAACTTATGGAACTGGATCTCCCTACTATGTGTGTATCAGAGATAAATCTTGCCCCTCCCCCCAACACATAGTTTTAGTAGTTCAGGCCTGAACTGTCAATGATCCTCCTGCCTCAGCCTCTTGAGTGTGAAATTATACTGTGTGTCCCCCAAACCTGACTCCACTTGTATCTTAGTACCTAATAAATACCTCTGCCCTTCAAAGCACTGCCTTCTCCTTTGCCTTCTGGCAGCTTGGCCTATCCAATAAGACTTTTCTTCTACTGTATCTCCCAGCATACTTTCTTACACATTTTTCTTTGGGGACAAGTTGTTTTCTTTAATGCCAACCATTCCTTGTGGGTTGCCCTCACCATGATTTCCATGCTCTGACTTCTCCTCTTTGTTTTCTTTGCTTTTTTCTGTTTGGTTTCTCTGTAATCCCATAATGCTTTTCCTATACACCAACAATCTCATTTTCTTTCTTTCTTTCTTTCTTTTTTTTTTTTTTGTTGTTGTTGTTTTTTTTTTTTTTCGAGACAGGGTTTCTCTGCATAGCCCTGGCTGTCCTGGAACTCACTCTGTAGACCAGGCTGGCCTCGAACTCAGAAATCCGCCTGCCTCTGCCTCCCGAGTGCTGGGATTAAAGGTGTGCGCCACCACTGCCCGGCTCAACAATCTCATTTTCAAGCTAGTAAACTCTTAACTGTTTTGATTTATTCCCATTTCATCTCAGTTCACTCTCTGAGGTTCAAGCTCGTGTTATAATAGTTATGACATCATTAACTACAGCGCTCATGGTCATACTTGGTTTCTGCCATACTGTTTTCTATCTTTCCCGTTCTCCTGTCTTCCTCTGGCTGAGAAGATGGAGGAGCAGTCCAGTCACCCAGGGACACATGCCAGAGCAGTCTTCAAGATGCACTCATTCCTTCTTGATCCTGCCAAATCTCTATTGCAAGTACTTGGAGGGGACAAGGTGATGGTGGCACTGTGTGGAGGGGCACACAGAGCTTCTTCGGCTGTGTCAGCCTGAAAATTCCAGGAGTGATGGCAGTATTCTTAACAGAGGCAGAGCACAAAGCCTAAGGACAGTTTAGTTCTATAGAGGTTTCCTGTCTTCATATAGGAGCATTGAGCTAGTTTGAGAGGGGAGGGGAGTCCCTTCACTTGGCATCCCACAGAACCTCACCTCAACATGCATGTGTGGACTGTGAAGCACAGCTGGAAACTCAAGACAAGTCATTTTCGGTAGGAAAATGGTTAGGCTAATTATGGCAGTGCCAGTTAACATAACATTACAGAACCATTTAAAATAATTACTAAGATTACACAGCGATTTGAAAATTGTGATACGTGAAGTACACAGGCACATTCTTTTCTGTCCCTAGAGAGGTCTGGGCTAAGAGGCAGAAATCTGGGAACGCATAGCAAGAGCTGGTTTTGTAAAGGTAAATAAATGACCAGCCAAAGAAAACATGTTGTGGAGAGAAAAAGAGGCGTGACATCGGAGGCCTGGGTAATTGCTATATTTAAGGCTGAGCTAGGACTGGGAAGAAACAAGGTAGGAACTGGAAAGATACGGTGAAGCCTATGACAGTGAAGAACCTGGCCACCTGCACTTACAAGCTCACACCAAAGCTCCTGTGGCTGAGGGTGTTAACTAAAACACACAGGATGGCAGTAAGGAGTAACCAGGCTTGTGGTCATGGGAATGGGGAGGATGGCCTCATGTCTGAAAGCATGATCAGTGGGTTCTAGGGGTCAAATCTACCTCAGCCATGGGGGAAGTGGGGAAGGAGGGGTGAGCTTAGGGGCCAGTGAAGTGTTTCTTAGGAACCTGGACATGAAGGAGAAAGCCTAGATGTTATTGACAGGGCAGAGGAGAGATTTCTCAGGGTGAAGAGGCTGAATGTGCTTGCAGACAGGAAGCTCCCCTCAGTAGAGAGGAGGAGACTGAAGCCACAAAATAGAGAACTAGGCAATCAAATCCATAGCAAGGCGGTATAATCAGGAAGCTAGGGAGGACAATGGATAACTGACTACTGGGGATGAAGACATGGCAGGGGTGACTTCACGGAGGTGGCACATCTCTGACTCAGTTCTGGGCAGGGAGCAGAAGGAAGCACTTTCAAGTCAAGGGGGTTTCATGAACGTAGTGTGCAGAATACGTGCTTAAAACACACATGGGGAACAGCATGCAAACCATGCTGCACACAGACTAGCAGAGCGGAAGGCACAGTGGGAAAGGTATCCTGCCAGCAGCTGATCCTCAGCCCTGAATACAAAGCAGGAGAGGTGGGGATTTGCACAGTAGGAATAGGGAGCCACAGCAGTTCACTGCCAAGCTCTTCCTTCCCTCAAGGAATATGATCAAGAAATATTAACCAGGAATATATGGACAAGCAATGTTAATGTGGTGGGGGCTGCTTAAATCTCACCCATCCCTCCAATCTCTGTCTACTCCATCCTTACACCATTTAAAGAACACTAATCTATCAGCCCAAAACCTTGAATTGAGAAAGCAATTCAACACTCAACAACAAAGGTAAATCACAGAATAGAGATACAGCCCTGTTAGTAAGGTGCTTAGCAAGGAAGCATCGAGTGTGAACCCCCAGAAGCTACATTCAAGAAAAAAAGAAGAGAGGAGGAGAGGAACACAGGGGAGGGAAGGGGAGGGGACAGTGTTGGCAGTGTGACAGTGCACGTCTGTGATCTTAGCACCAGGGAAGTGGAGACAGGAGGATTCCTGGGCTAGTCAGCTAGTCTTGCAGAATCATGAGCTCCATGTTTGGTGTATGATAAAAATCCTGTCTCAGAAAACAACAAGGATAACCCAGGAAGAAAACCAATGTGAGTACCTGTCCCCAGTACATACATGCAATACACATACATGAATATATACATGCATCTACAATCCCCCCATACATACGAAAACAAACGAAGACTTAATTCATAAAAAATGAAGACTTCCTTGTCAGCAGACCTGTACTGAAATGTTGAGCTGTTAACCTGAATCTATGCTCATGAATGAGCTCCTCTGGAAGTGCAATGGGGAAAGAATCCTAAGATGGCTGGCATTGCTGCACTGTTTTGAAGTCCACCGCCTTAAAGATGCTCTCGTGGAGCTGTGTTTTCCACATAGCCATGTGGGAAGCAAACAATAGCCAGCAAAATGTGACCCCCTGATACCTGGACTGTGTGCAGGTTTCCTTCAGTGCTGGAGAGGCCATGCACGCCTGATGAGGTCATGGACTTTGAAATGAGGAAATTATCCAGTATTATAGTGGGACCCTTTCAAATGTCACAGCAGAGTCTCTGGCTAACCAGCAGTCAGGTAAGAGACTGGGCTGTAAGATGTGACTTGCTCCTACTGGCTACAAAGCTGCAGAGGAGCCCAGGTGTGCCTAAGAGTTAGAGCCCAGGGTAGACCTAGACCCAGAGTGTCCTCAGACTCAGAGGCCCAGAGTCCTGAGCTCAAGGCAACTGTGCTCAGAGGTGGAACGTTGGAGAGTTAGTTGGATCGATCATGAGGACTTAGACTTCTTCAGGGGACTGACCAACTAATGGGTTCATAATCAGACTGCATCCCTGTGGAACAGGTCTTCACAAAGAAAAGTCCCTGGCCTTTCTGTTCCTCTGTGGCAGGCTGTCATGAGGTGAACAGTCGCTCCAAGATTCTCTGCTTTGCCTCCTGCTTAAAGTCATAGAGCTGGCTCACCAAAAGACTGAACCTGGAAAAACTTTCCCTCCTTTTAAGCTAACAGTCTCAGGTATTTTGTTAGAGTAAGCAAAGCTGACTCAGACAGCAGGTGCTTAGCATATGCAAACTGCTAGGTTCAACCTGCTGTACTCCAAAATAAAGAAAAGAAATACTGATCCGATGGTTGCAGTGCCTGGGAGTCTAGCCACAATTCCCAACGATACCAATAGGCTAAATGAGCAAGGGAACAGATTATCCTCACTACCTCTAGAAAGAAATAGCCCCTGACACCTTTGGTAGAGTTCACATTCCCATCCACAGAATGACAGGACAGTGAGCATGGTCAGTAGTGTAGCTCAATGGCAGTGAATGCTCAAGATTCAGGGTACTGGGTTCAATGCTCTGCATCACACACATTGATATAATTAATAATAAGAACCTTAGTAAATGAAAATAAGAGTGAACTGTCTAGAGCAATAGAAGCAGACTGTATCTGCTAAGGTCAAACTAGACTCATGAAAAGTTAAATGAACATATCACTTCTTCTAGCCACAACAAAATTCAACTAGAAATAAATAGGGGGTGATAGATGGAAAACCCCCAGCTGTATGGAAATCAAACAATACAAATCTAACTAGCTTAAGAGGAAAAAGAAGTCACCAGGGAAACAAGAAAAATCAAAACAGAACTTGCAAACTGGGAACCTGTGATGAATGCATGCCAATGCCATGTACACCATGATGCCACACCCACCACGATGCCACACTGCACACAATGCCATGCATGGCCACAATGTCATTCACCAGGACCAGAGAAATCTCAGTGCAAGACCAGGACAAGAGGACCTCGGCCAGAACCACTGCTGTTCTGAATCATTTCCTGAGAGCAACCAGCTTATGCAATAAGCCAGAAGTGGATGCTAAGGATGAACAGTATTTTGTCGGACAGTCATCTAAAAGACCCAAAGAAATGACCGAACGTCATGAGTGGTACCTCCTTACCATATTTATGAACATTAATCTTTTTATTTGTACCAAGGTTGGTAAAAAATATAACAGAAAATGCTTTATTTACAATAGAAACCTAAATACTGATAAAAGTAAATTTTATACCAAGCAATAAAAACATGCAGAAAACGCAATAATCTTGTGGAACCATGGACCTGGAACATGGAAAGTGGGGTAGGTGGTGAGAGCCGGAGTATGTGCAAGCTCATATATATCAGTCTCAAAAGAGCAGGGGGTCGGGGGGGACTGGCACATCATGCCTCCGGCAAGAAGTAAGGTGCTAGCTCAATTCTTTTAAAATTTCTGTATTTTACAAAATTTTAAGGAGAAAAACCCCAGTTTTAAAATATGACAAACCATAGTGTTTATTCAGAAAAATAAACTCATGTTAGACAATGGAAGTAAGCAAAGAAACAGTCACTGCTGAGACTCGGTGACTAAACAGGACCCCCGAGATCACATCAGTGGTGAGACAGAAACTTATAAAGGTTTAATATGCCATAAACCCAGAGTTCAGAACCTTATATAAAGGATGGTACCATTTTCAATATTCGATTCTGATCTCATATAGGAGATGATAAAATAAATGGAGGTTATAGGCAAACAGTGTGAAAATAAACTCAAAGGTTCAATATAAAAATAAAAGCAGAGAGAAGCTAGAAAACCGTAGGTAAAGTCTTGGCTTATGCTGGAAATTAAGTTTCTAAAAAAACAAACAAAAGAAAAGTGATTTAAATACATTAAAACTAAAGCCTCTGTGGAGGGACATCTGGGTTGATTCCAGCTTCTGGCTATTATAAATAAGGCTGCTATGAACATAGTGGAGCCTGTGTCCTTATTACATGTTGGAGCATCTTCTGGGTATATGCCCAGGAGTGGTATAACTGGGTCCTCAGGTAGTACTATGTCCAATTTTCTAATGAATTGCCAGACTGATTTCCAGAGTGGTTGTACCAGCTTACAATCCCACCAACAATGGAGGAGCATTCCACTTTCTCCACATTCTCACCAGCATCTGCTGTCACCTGAGTTTTTCATCTTAGCCATTCTGACCAGTGAGAGATGGAATCTCAAGGTTGTTTTGATTTGCATTTCCCTGATGACTAAGGATGTTGAACATTTCTTTAGGTGCTTCTCAGCCATTCAATATTCCTCAGTCGAAAAATCTTTGTTTAACTGTGTACCCCATTTTTTAATAGGGTTATTTGATTCTCTGGAGTCTAACTTCTTGAGTTCTTTGTATATATTGGATATTAGCCCTCTATCAGATGTAGGATTGGTAAAGATCTTTTCCAAATCTTTTGGTTGCTGTTTTGTCCTATTGACAGTGTCCTTTGCTTTTACAGAAGCTTTGAAATTTTATGAGGTCCCATTTGTCGATTCTTGATCTTAGAGCACAAGCCGTTGGCGTTCTATTCAGGAACTTTCCCCTGTACTCATATGTTCGAGACTTTTCCCCACTTTCTCTTCTATTAGATTCAGTGTATCTGGTTTTATGTGGAGGTCCTTGATCCACTTGGACTTCAGTTTTGTACAGGGAGATAAGAATGGGTCAATTTGCATTTTCCTACATGCTGACTGCCAGTTGAACCAGCACCATTTGTTGAAAATGCTGCCCTTCTTCTACTGTATGGTTTTAGCTCCTCTGTCAAAGATCAAGTGACCATAGGTGTGTGGGTTCGTTTCTGGGTCTTCAATTCTATTCCATTGATCTTCCTACCTGTCTCTATACCAATACCATACAGTTTTTATCACTATTGCTTTATGATACAGCTTGATGTCAGGGATGGTGATTCCCCCAGAAGTTCTTTTATTGTTGAGAATACTTTTCTCTATCCTGGATGTTTTGTTATTCCAAATAAATTTACAAATTGCTTTTTCTAACTCTATGAAGAATTGAGTTGGAATTTTGATGGGCATTGCATTGAATCTGTAGATTGCTTTCGGCAAGATGGCCATTTTAACTATATTAATCCTGCCAATCCACGAGCATGGGAGAGAGTTCCATCTTCTGAGATCTTCAATTTCTTTCTTCAGAGACTTGAAGTTCTT
Organism: Rhynchomys soricoides; assembly: GCA_019843965.1. Taxonomy (NCBI): domain Eukaryota; kingdom Metazoa; phylum Chordata; class Mammalia; order Rodentia; family Muridae; genus Rhynchomys; species Rhynchomys soricoides. The sequence goes on along the minus strand of JADRCH010000055.1, from coordinate 7,782,505 downwards.
GTCATAGAGATCTCTCACTTGCTTGATTAGAGTCACTCCAAGCTATGTAATATTAGTTGTGACTAAGCTATGTAATATTGTTTGTGACTAAGCTATGTAATATTAGTTGTGACAATTGTGAAGGGTGACATTTCCCTAATTTTTTTTCAGCCTGCTTATCCTTTGAGTAGAGGAAGGCTACTGATTTGTTTGAGTTAATTTTATATCCACCCACTTGGTTGAAGTTGTTTATCAGCTGTAGCAGATCTCTGGTAGAGTTTTTGGGGCCACTTAAGTATACAATCTTATCATCTGCAAATAGTGATATTTTGATTTCTTCCTTTCCAATTTGTATCCCTTTGACCTCCTTTTGTTGTCTGATTGCTCTAGCTAGAACTTCAAGTACTATATTGAATAAAGGGGGGGGGGGGGTACAGCCTTGTCTAGTCCCTGATTTTAGTGGGATTGCTTCAAGTTTTTCTCCATTTAGTTTGATGTTGGTGTACTGGTTTGCTGTATATTGCTTTTATTATGTTTAGGTATGGGCCTTGCATTCCTGATTTTTCCAAGACTTTTAATATGAAGGGATGCTGAATTTTGTCAAAAGCTTTTTCAGCATCTAATGAAATGATCATGTGGCTTTTTTTCCTTTGAGTTTGTTTATGTAGTGGATTTTGTTGATAGATTTCTGTATATTGAACCATCCCTGCATCCCTGGGATGAAACCTACTTGATTGTGATAGATGATCGTTTTGATGTGTTCTTGGATTCAGTTTGCGAGAATTAAAGAACCCAGATGTCCTTCAACAGAGGAATGGATAGAGAAAATGTTGTACATTTACACAATGGAGTACTACTCAGCTATCAAAAATGATGAATTCATGAAATTCTTAGCAAATGGATGGAACTAGAAAATATCATCCTGTGTGAGGTAACCCAATCACAAAAGAACACACATGGTATGCACTCACTGATAAGTGGTTATTAGCCCAAAAGCTCCGAATACCCAAGGTAAAATTCACAGACTACATGAAGCTCAAGAAGAAAGAAGACCAAAGTTTGGGTGCTTTGGTTCTTCTTAGAAAGGGGAACAAAATACTCACAGGAGCAAATATGGAGACAAAGTGAGAGCAGAGAGTGAAGGAAAAGCCATCCTCCAAGACTGTTCCACCTGGGGGATTCATTCCATATACAGACACCAAACCCAGACACAATTGTGGATGCCAAGAAATGCTTGCTGAAAGGAGCCTAATAAAGCTGTATTCTGAGAGGCTCTGCCACAGCCTGACAAATACAGAGGTGGATGCGAGGGGTTCCCAATAGAGGAGTAAGAGAAAGGACTGAAGGAGCTGAAAGGGTTTGCAACCCCATAGAAAGAATAACAATATCAACCAACCAGACTCCAGAGCTCCCAGGGACTGAGCCACCAACCAAGGAGTACACATGGAGGGACCACAGCTCCAGCCACATATATAGCAGAGAATGGCCTTGTCAGGCATCAATGGGAGGAGAGGCCCTTGGTCCTGTGGATGATGGATGCCCTAGTAAAGGGGAATTTTAGGGTGGGGAGGTGGGAGTTGGTAAGTGGGTGGAGGAACACCATCATAGAAGCAGGGGGAGAGGTTATAGGATAGGGGATTTCCAGGATGAGGGGGAACACCGGGAAAAGGGGTAACATTTGAAATGTAAATAAATAAAAAAACAAAACAAAACACAAACCCTGAGAAATGTACCTGTAGCAGACGAAAGGTTGATATAGTAACGTATAAACTTTTATGTAGTCTTGCTGGTGAAGGGAAATTAACTGATCCAGACCTGCTCTGAGAACACACACTATCAGCCTGTAAGTAATAAAGCACTAGAAAGATTAAAAAAAGGTATCGAATCAAGATCCCTGAGGGATTAAAGATTTCTCCCAAATTAAAACAGCAGTGTCCTTTCCCTTGGGACAGGCAGGTGTACTCAGAAGGGGGAGTTTAATGCTGTGTAGTCCAGGCTGTCTAAACAAAGCAGAAAGAAACAGCAGACTAGGGTGCTCCCCACATGGTGTGCATGGTAAATCCCAAATGTTCTCCTAGCAAGGAGCTTCAGGGGCTTCCGTCTGGGACTGAAGATGCACTGGATGAAAACCAAGCTTTGCTTTTCCTGCAGTTCATTTTTCCTGGCTCCCAAAGTCACAAACCTGAAACTATTAAGATCATATTAGAAGGCGATTTGCTTAGAAGCCTGGAAGAAGAAAATTAAAATCTCTGAAGGAAGATTTCAACTAAGCCTTCAAAATACTTCCAGAGTTTTCAAATAAAATATCCAGCATATGTTCAAAGATAACCAGTCACCTGAAAGAGAATTCAGCACGAGAGAGCCATTGCCGTAAATGTGGTAGCGGGAGCCAGAGTACTAGACCACGTAAAGACTTGCTTTATGTTGTTGGAGAATACTGAGGGTCTAGAGACTCCAAGGGTGAACATCACCACTGCAGATGGAAAAGGCAAATAGAACACAGTAGGCTTAGACCTACTCAACTCATTTAAGTTCACATAAGAACTGGGAAAGAGAACATGCTGAAGGACATGTCAGAAGACCAAGGATGTCAGTATCCTGAGTCAGTTAAGAAACAAGGAAAAAACCACCCAAAACTCTCTGGGGATCTCTGACAGTACAGGGATAAACAATGGGCATCCTTTGTGAGATAAAGACAGAAAAACTTCGGGAAACTAAACACACAAATTTACAGTTTTAAAGGCACTTTATGAACATAAGAAAGATAAACAGAGAGAATTTCTGCCCCTGTGCTCATCAGTGGAAAACTGCAAAAGTCAAAGACAAAATTCTTAGTGAGAAAAGCATATTGATAATAATTTTGAAAACCCAGATTGCTTTCAAAGGATCAACAGTTTTGACATGTGATATTACAAAGTACCCTAGAGGAAATGAACTGCCACCCCAGATTTCTACCTTCCAATTCAGTGAGACTTCTCCAGGAGAGGGTGAAGTAGATACCACCTAAAAGATGACACAGTGTAGAATCTGTCACAACAGACACATATTAACAGAGAAGCTCAATACAACAAGTTCTAATAGAGAAATTCAACACAGAAGACACAGACAGAAAAAGTCAACACAACAGTTACTAATAGAAAAAATTAACACAACAGGCAACACAGTAACAGAGAAATTCAACATTGTTCCTTAAGATAAAGCAACGTTCCAGAGAGAAAACTCACAGGAAGCAAACCCAACAGCAAAAAAGAAAAAAAAAAAAAAAAAAAAGACTCATGGGTGGACCAATCACGATGCCCAAAGTATGCTATACTTATGGGCAGACCTATCAAGTCACCCTAACTATGCTACAAAGTGAACGTAAAGGTCCTCCAAAGGCTCATGGGCTAAAGCTCTGTTCCCAGCTTGGCACTGGGTGGCAGTATAGATTCTGAGGACATAAGTGTTAGGTCTTTGGGGACTCTGGGCACTCAGCTTCTCAGCTGCCACTGAGACAGTCTGCTCCACACTACCACCATGATGTGCCTCACCAAGGCTCAGAACCATCTGAGCCAATTTTCTTCTCTTCGTGTTTATTAGCTATGGCATTTTGTCATATGGACAACTTATACAACCTGTACGAAACTTAATCAAGTCTAAAGAATCACAGGCAGGGAAACAGCGGGTCAGTCAAAAGTGAGGGAGTGGATATGGCCAGAGACTAGGACAGAGGTTAGGACAGGCCCAGTAGCTGCGCCTGTGTTAGGGTCTCACTCCCCTGTTACTGTGTCCCTAAATGCTGTTCCCTAACAAAGCACTGGTTACTGCTCTCTCCAGCTACCTTTTAAAGACAGTACACAGAGGAGAGCAGGCAGCACCTAGTGCTGGTTCTAATCCTTTTCATAAGCACCACAGAGAAAGTTACATCTTCAATACAAGTTCTCTGACTGCTACAGCAAGGCTAGCAAAGCAGGGAACAGAAGATCAACCACAACTGACACCAGGTACTATGACACAACTCCATCTTCTAGCCTTCTAACATGCGCTAAGTTTGAATATTGAGTCATGCAAAACAGAAGTGTGACAGGTAAGGCTGATGTGGTGGCACACACCTTTTAGTACCACTACTTTGGAGGCAGAGGCTGGTGAACTTCTGTGAGTTTGAGGCCAGCCTGACCTACATAGCAAGTGCCAAGCCAACCTGGGCTAGATAGTGAGACACTATCTCAAAAGAAAAAGAAAAAAAGAAAAAGAAAAAAATAGAAAGGGGGGCCTAGAGAAATGAATCCAAGGTTAAGAGCATACCCTACTCCTCTGAGCTTATTCATCAGGTGGTTCACATGCAGCTATGGTTCTAGAAGATCCAACACCTTCTTCAGAAACCCATGAGTACCCACCCCACACAGCATACATACACACAGATGCATGACTTAAAAGGAAACAATAAGAAGTCTAAGCCAAAATATCCTGATGTATTTTTTCAGGTTCATAAAATGCAGTAATAGAAGGCCCACCCTACCTTTGACTAAATCACAAACTGTACAAAAAAATAAAGTTGCATCTCTCTGTCCTAAATGTCTCTTTCCACAGGTGCTTTTGGTTGTCCCACTTTCATGAGAAAGATTCAAAGACCTTAATGATGTCTTTAAGAAAGTACAAAGCTGTCTACACTTTAAGTTTACTTTCATCCAGTTCCGGGATTCTCTCACACTATGGCTTACAAGAGATGATCATTTTTCCAAGGAGTATGTGCTCAGGATCACTCTCAGTGACACTCTGGAAGCCTCCAGTCAGAGCCATTGGTAATCCGACATCTACCATGGCAGGGGATGTGTCTACCAATTTGACAAATGCTAAAAGTTGTTTGATCTCTGACTTTCAGTGGTTTACCAGAGTAATGCTGGCCCTTAGTCACAAAAAAAGTTATAAACTGTATATACCACTGTCTATTACAAAGGTAGAAAACTGTGGAAATTCCAGCATACTTGTTTCTGACAGTGTTAAACTGTCAGAAATCTAGAATCTTCGCTTCAGGGTTTCACACCCACCAGGATAAAAAGATGATATTACAATATTAAATACAACAAGAAGAGTCTAATTCTTTATGATTAAACAGAATCTTGAGGTCAGAACAATTTGCAGCTGTCCACAGACTCTATTAGAGGTTAAAGAATGAAGGTTTTTGTTCCTGAGACAAACAGCAATGATTTGTATGCATCACTGTGCCAGATAATTGAAGACCCTAAAGGAGACAGCTTCTTTCAGATAAGCAATCTAGGTTACATGTACCAGGAGAGATGAATAGCTACTTAACTACACTTGAGACCTAAAAGCAATAGTGTGCATTGTTTACAAGCCCTGCCTGTTAGGAAAAGGACTCTGTCTTCTCCCACTCCCTTGACTCATCCTTGTTGACTCAGCAACTGATGAAGACCTCCTATCTATCTATCTATCTATCTATCTATCTATCTATCATCCTATCTATCTATCTATCTATCTATCTATCTATCTATCTATCATCCTATCTATCTATCTATCTATCTATCTATCTATCTATCTATCTATCTATCTATCATAGTGCTTATGGGCACTATGACTATGGGCAAAGTCAAGCTGGAGGGATTATAGGAAGGTGCCCATGGCAGGGGTAGGCTGGGAGGGGGTCGCAAGGAGAGGGGTGCAGAACAGTGACATGAAGACCTGAGGGTGACCTTGTGGAGTTCTGTCATGACTGGAGAAGGGTCTGTTAAGCAGCTCCAAAGTGACTAAGTGTGTGCTCAGTGGAGGGCCTGATAAGCCATTTGCCAGAAGCTGAGATTGCCAAGTCCCTCTTAAGTCGGGATAGGGACAGTATGAGGAAAACTGAATTCTTGCAGTCTCCCCCACAGAACACAGAACTTATCCATAGCTCTGCTCTCCTTAGTTTCAGTTGTAACCACCACTTGAAAATGGTACATAAAAAGTTCTAGAAATAAACAATTTGCAATTTGACTTTTGTGACAGTACCTTGGTACAAGGACTCTATTTTGTTGGTGGTTGATGTTAATTTCTTCTACTGACCATTACAGTAATGAAGACATGGAAAATCACAGCAGTAAGGGACTAACTCAGTCATGGGCTCTAGGTCTGGGGAGGGGGACGACCACACTGGACTATCTAGATGCTCTAATACACATTAGTTTCCCTGAGGTCCCAGGCCCCCTCTTGCCTATTCTGGCTACTCAGCCAACTACATCTGATGCTTCCCAATCTTTTCCTGAATGAAGTAATTTCATATCAGAGCCTTGGTGGTCAGGTGAAAATTCCAAGTTTTCCTTCCAATGTGCTACCTCTTCTCTACACAGCAGAACCTGTAGGTGCTCTGGGTAGCAGGGTGGGGAAGAGCACTCTGCCTTGGTTCAAACAGTCCTTTTCTTCCAAAGTATCTTGCTATGTGCATTTTTCAAGTTTACGTTCTGTACCTCTATTTATTCATCTGACTTCAGTTCCTCTCTCTCCTTCATCTCTATTCTCAATTCTTTCCCCTTCGATTGTGTTCCTCACAGATCTGCACTGGGCTGTTTGTTTTTGGTTGTTGTTGTTTTTAAGGAGACATGAGAGCAGGTCCCTTCTGGGAGGAACCAGGGTCTGAGCTTGATTTTGTATTACCTATTTTTTGCAGAGGCTACTTTTGCAAAGCCAGAGAAAAGGATATGTAGATAAATGGCAGCACACAATTTCTTTGAGTTGCTCTGTAACATTTATTTAAAAAATACTCTGGCAAGTGACATTAAGTTAATTGTCTAAGAACAAACCACAGTACCCATCATTGGTCCAGGAATCCAGTGGGTGTGTGAGATCTGCTACTCTCTATAGTCCTCAGGGATGCTGTCACAGCACAGCTCAGGCCGCCCATCCTTATCTTAATTGCTCTTGTCAAAAATGAAGCCATAGCAATAAACACTATGTAATAGGAGCTAAGACAAATAGGATTTTCAATCATTTTCATTTCTATACAATCAGAATACATCTGCTAAGCAAACATAAGAGCACTGTGTCATAATGTCATTGGTAGGGACTTGTCTCGCGCTAAACAAAGTTACTATGCCATTTATAGCCAACAGCACGTGGCTGAAGGAGACATGCTGCAAACTGCACAAACTGCATCTTTTAATGAATTACACTTCATGAAATTAACATCATTTTAGCTGCCTTAATCTCTAACTTAATCACCAGCTTGACAGATACTCGGGAGCACCCTTAGAAAAGGGTGAGGAGAGGCTAGGAGGTGTTTCAGCAGTTAGGAGCACTGGCTGAGGTCCTAACGACCTGTTTGATTCCTAGAACCTACATGGCGGCTCACAACTGTTTGTAGGGAACACAACATCCTCTTCTGCTTTCTGCAGGCACTACATACATGTCATGCTCTAACATACATGCAGGTAAGCCCACACACACAAAATTAAAAACTAAAAAAAGGAAAATACTTAAGGCTCTTTTACCTCCTGTAGTTTACACAAAGTTCAGGGTTTTATACTCTAACATGGTGGGGACAGGGAGTTATTATTTTATACTCAAGTGCCAAGAATGCTTTGCCCATGCCACCATGCAGGTCACCCGCACAGGTATGTGAAATTTGTCAATTTCAAATAAAAAACTACTGACGGGATTGATATATGGTGCCTTTAAAAATCTGGCACAGATAAACTAAGAGTAATAAAATATTACTGTAGCCCAAGATCACTGCACTGTATTTTATATAGAAGAACAGAGCCTGAGCCTAATTTTCCAATTTAAAATCTGTGTAGGACACATGGGAAGTCTGTGTGCGGTGCACATGGGAAAGTCTGTGCGCGGTGCACATGGGAAAGTCTGTGTGCGGTGCACATGGTAAATTGGAAAGATTCTTCTCTTTTCCATAAACTATGGCCACCTGTTGCTGTTGTCCCGAAGGCAGTTAGTCAGGCAGGCTTCCAGACTGAACTGGTCTGCGGCAGTGTCGGCACTTTCACATGGGCAAGGGCTGGGGATAAGCCTGAGGGCTCCCTTAGGGTTCAGACTTGAGCCTTTCTTTGAAGCTTTCAAAGACTTAGACAACGATTGCTAATACAAAATAAACATGAAATGAAGGAACTAGCAACTTTATAAGGAAACATGGTTGATTTGGGTATTTTAACACTATGAGAGTGGGGTCTATAAACTGTCACTTAAAAGTAAATTCTCATTAAACGTGCTCACTAAAATTCCTATTTCCTAATAATTATTTATAAACCTAAAGACCATAGCTTTTCAGTGGCATACAGATAGATATGTGTTAGTTTCAGTATAATACCAAAATTGAAAAGCAGGCCCATCCTTTTAAAGATCTCTGGAGTCCAGGTATTTGTTTATATCGCTACCCTAGTGTTTCTGTTACGGACATGAATACCCGCTATGTAGACTGTTAACGATGTCCTGAGTTACTGACCCAGACTGGGTTTTTATTGCGTATACTCCCCCTAGAATGGTCAAAACCATTTTATCTTACCGTGAAGTATATTAAAATTACCTTTTAACTTAATGGTGTCTGCCAATGTTTCCATTCGGCCACCCAAATCCCTCTCCTCCATGAGGACTGTCCTTCTCGCTGATAATGTTCAAATTCTCTTCATTATACTCAGCACAAATTTTAAGGAGGGCACCATTAACATTAAAGCATTAAAGCACACTCTTAATCCAGATTAGCTGTCACCTTTAAAAATGTGTTTAGAAAACAATTTGAAAATCAAGTCACCAATTTTTTACTACCTGGAAATTCCTTTATATTAAGAACGTCTTTAAACACACACACACCATTTGGAGTGTGGGTAACAAAGCCTAGTTTTCTTACTTACACTCCACCTGGAGTCCAGGATCTAGTCATCCGTTTCCTGCCTGGTTGTCGCTCACTTCTGAGATACGCAACCTTGCCTCAAGCTCCCTGATAACTAAAGAACAGTCCAGTGTGTAAAATTCAGGCCATGTTAACAAAACTCCTACTCGTCAACCAACAATGAGCAGACTGTATGCTACTCAGTTACTCCCTCTGTCCCGTCTTGTTCGCTCACACAATCCGCTCATCCCTACCAGTCTTTTACTTCTTGCTCACATACAGAAGGATGGTTTATGGACATTATTTTTAAAACAAAAACCTCTGGCAGTTAGAATATAATGTATCAGAAGGAAAGCGGCCCTGCTGGAAAGAACCGGACATAGGGTAGCCTCCATGGGATTTGCTGAGGAAGAGTAATATGCAGAAAAGATGCAAAGTGGGAACTGACCTAAGGAAACCCACTTTTCTCTACACTCATGCTTCTTTGTTTGTCGTGGCCACTGGAAGTGTGGAAGTGCACACTGACCGCTTGCAGCACTCAGGGAATATCTGAGAAGTCTGTGTGTCTCCTCCTTTCACTTCTGTGTGCGTTCTGTGGGTTCAGTTCAGGTCATCAGGCTTCTGTCATGGGTCAGCAACCACTTGTACCTGTGAGCCATCTCACTGGCCTACGATGGCCTACACACTCTATTTAGTCACCATTTTACTGAGCCCAAGTGAATAAGGAAAAGTAAAACCACAAGAATGATGTAAAAAGCAAAAAACAGAACCTTGATTATTCCCAACTAATATGACAAACCCGTTCTAATATATAGATTTTCAGAATAAGGAAGAATTCAGGTGGATGATTAGATAAAAATCTATCTGTAGAATTATCTGGCATTTTATCTTCCGACAAGAACTAAAAAGTAATTTTTAGTAAAACCAAATTAAATAAATACCTCGATTAATTAAAAAAATGTTGTTTGGTTAAATTAGTAGGGCTGGGGTTACAGCTCAGTGAATGACACATTTACCTATCACATCTGAGGCCCAGATTACATTCCCCAGTATCAAAACAATTAAAAAAAAAAAATTCAATAAAGGGGGCTAAACTAAGTACCGACAGCCCTCCTAACCCCAAAAATGTACACAAGATCTTTATGAAGAAAGTGGAAGACATTACCAGCAACAAAATCCTCCAAACTGTCCCAACTTTATGAGCAGGGGCCAATCTACAAATATGGCTCATTTGCCTCTCCTAACTCCAAAAAAGAAAAAAAATCCAAAATAATTTACTTCTACAGAATATTAACATTTAAATAGTTGTGTAAAAAACTTCTTTCTAGTGTCACTCTGAAAACCAACCCTGAGGGTCCCGTTACTATTCACAGCCCATGTACACGTCAGTATCAACACATACAGACAAAATCAACGAACCCAGCTATATACTGAAATTTAAAAGGCACACAAGAGAGAAACTTCAAGATCGGTGTCATGGACACAACATAGACATGTGCACTTCCATGCTTAGTACAGTACGTTTCAGAATAGCTACAGAAGGAAGAATGGGGGTTTGAGCAACCGGTAAATGGATCAGAAAATGTAGTATACACACAGTGAACTACTATTCAACAACAAAGAGAATAAAATCCCATATCTGTAATAGCCTCAACAGAATAGGGGGAGCATTATGCTAAGTGATGTAGGCCAGGCCTAGAAAGTACTGCAAGGCAAAAGTGAAACCTGAGTACATCCCATGCCTGCCCAGGGAGAACTGAACACAGTTAGGGAGACTGGAGGACAGAAGGGAAAGGCAGCCCATGTGTGAACTACCGTGCACAGGAGCCAGGGTGTGGTGTGCTACTGCCTACGTAGTAAGACAGCTACTGGGAACAAGGTGCCTGTGACGGTTCCTGAAAGATTACACGTTATCAAGACACAAGCTACAACAATGTGCCGCCTAGGAAACTAATTCAATTACTTGTTTAAAAAAAATCTTAAAAACTAATGAAAAAGAAAAATATCAGCAATGGCTATTCATTTCAAAAAATAAATTAGAAAACTATATTAAAACAATTAAACATATTTGAAATATTTTTACATTTATTTAGCGTGTGGTGTGGGTGGGTGGGTGGGCGCTGCACAGTGCACCTGTGGAGGGAGGTCTGAAGTCAGCCTGTGGGCATCAGTTCTCTCCTTCCACCGCATGGATGGTGAGACCCAAACTCAGGCCATCGGGCTTGGGAAAAAAGTTCCTTTACCTGCCGAGTCAACTCACTAGAGTTGCTTAATTGTATTAAAACCAAACAAACAAACACCCAAAGAACAAAACCACAACCCTGGATAGTATTTTTAATCTGTAATGTGGAAATCTCTTAGAAGAAAATAGGGGGCTGGGGGTAAGATTGTGGCGGGGAACATTTGTCTTACTAGAAACAAACCCCCAAGTGACAAAGCTGGCCATGGGTGCAGACATATAGTCCCAGCACTTGTGGGGGGGGGGGGGAGAGGAAGGGAAGGGGCTGAGGAAGAGGGACCAAGTCACGAATTTATGTGTATGTAAAGGCATTCTGAAAGTATAGACAGCGCTGGCAAAATTCGCGTGAAGGAAGACATGCCTAATACTAGAATTAGATTTCCTAGGACACCCAGTGTGGCCAGCATTTCCTGACTCTGAGCTCCTATCTAATTATAACTTAATTTAGTGAGTAAAAAGCCCAAACATAACTTGCTGCTGCAGCTGAACCTCAACCCACTGTTGGCAACCAACTAAACAGACTACCAGTTCCCCACGCTCACGTCATAGGGTTCTGGGTACAGGGCAACTCAGGAATGTGTCTTTACTTAAGTACATTGAATGTATTCTGTCCTCTGGTGTTTTTTGTTTGTTTGTTTTGTTTTGTTTTAAAGCTTAGTCATCAAAGAAGTAAAACATGAAATAGAGTTTTACATCCATTCATACGGGGAGCCTAGAAGAGCTGAAAAGGAGCATAGCCCAGCCCGGGTGTGAGCACCTGCAGTTACCACGCTGTCCTTAAGCTTCCGTGTTTACATTGGTGACAAATACCATAGAAGACGATTTTAAAACAAAGTATTAGATTGATTCAAGCAGCAGCATATAACCTAAACAGGCTGTAGGGATGGATGCCTGTAACCCCAATAGGAGACCAGCGGGAGGGTCACAAGTTACAAGTCAAACTGGTTACATAGAAAACAATCTCCAGAAGAGAAAACAGCCCTAACACAAAACACTTACACAAAGACACAGGCTACCTGCTCCTAATGGATCTGTTTCTTCTGTTACTCATGTTCCAGTTCCATGTTGGTAAGAGCATTATTTAAATGCTATCTGACAAATATTGTGAAGAACAGTGCAAGTTAAGAACAAGCAAGCATAATTTATAGCTAATTTAAATGTTATGCTTAGAAATAATTCCCTCCTCACGCAGTCATGTGACTGTCTCTGTTGTTCTATGGTAGGCACATATTAAATACATTTAATCTCTCTGGAATCTGCTTCACTGTCATGTAGGAAATAAGGATCCAATTATGCCCTCCTCCAAATGATTAAAACCGAAGAAACAGACAGCACTTGGGGAGGGGGACACCTGAGGAGGAGCATGTGGACATCCCAGGGATGGCGTGACTGCTTCCCCTGCATAGATAGCACAGCTACCTCCAAACTGCTTGAATTTAAATTAAATCAAAGTTGACTAGTGTTTACCTATAAGCATAAAAAAGAAATAGAATAGGTGCTCTAGCATAATTTAAGTCACTTCCTTATCCTACTGGTTTATGACTGGCCAAGTCAGGCTCTACACTGAACATTATTTGCCCTTCCTTTTTTGTTACATTGCTTTTTTTTTTTAAAGATTTATTTATTTTCATGTGCATTGGTGTTTTGTCTGCATGTATGTCTGTGTGAAGGTGTCAGATCCCTTGGAACTGGAGTTACAGACGGTTGCAAGCTGCCATGTGGGTGCTAGGAATTGAAGCTGGGTTCTCTGAAGAGCAGCCAGTGCTTTCTACCTCTGGACATCTGTCCAGCCCAATTTAAGTCGATTCTTTATCCTACTGATTTATGACTATCTAAGTCAGGGTGTATATGGGACATATTTGCCCTTCCTTAATACATTTTATAAAACCAAAATTGTAATTTGATCCATGGACAAGATTTTTGTTGGGTTTTGTTTTAAAAGAGTTGCAGCTACACAGGCTGCTTCTGAGCTTCAGTGACTCACTGTAACCATAAGCAAAGTGGAGGGAGCAGAGGGATCGAGAGCCCAGGATCAGGTAAGAATCTTGGGTTCGTTGACAGACATGAGGCATTTTAGGACCATTTACCAGGTAGAGTAAAACAAAAGACCAAAGCAAAATGACAACAACGAAACCAAAACAGCCTTGCTCATGTCAGAAGTTTCCAGCCAACGTGATAGCATGACGGCTCACCATCATCCAAAGCCACGTAACTTCATGTTCTACGGCCTCCTTTCATGGAACAAGCGAGGTTTCTTCATGTAAAATAGTAAGTCAGCAGGAGACCTCAGCCATGAGACCTCAGCACTGCTCTTAGGCAAAGACTTCTGCTCGTGCCCAAGGAGAGGAGCTGCTGTCTTACTTCCGTGCTGAAGGAAGCTGTTTTCTTTCACTTGCCAGGACTTCTGTGTGGAGAACTAAAGGCAGCAGCTACAGAGAGCAAACCACCCTCACTTGTTATTCACTCGGAGTCTGGCCCCAGAGCCCTCTGCCAACTAGAGTTACTCAGAGGCTCATTACCCAGGCTCTTCCCTCCAACCTCTGTTGCCTTTCCTCCCTCCTCTTGGCATTTGGGTCACGTTTGTGAGAACTTTTTGGCCTGGAGAAAAGCAGGGAACACACGTGACATTTGCTCTGCATAGAGTAGCTCTCCCCAGTCCTGGGTGTGAGCAGAGCTGACCGCAACAATGTCTGAAGGGGCCTGTGCCCCTTAGGGTTTGGCCAGGCATCTTTCAAGGGGACAGTATGGCTCTGGTAACAGGTACCCTCTCTTGTCTGGCTTTTCTGAAGAATCATCAAGGGTCAGACTCCTATCTGAGTTATCAGGGAGCAGCAGGGGGAGAAGGAGGGGAATTAAGAAAGATATTAACTCTGCTGCAGTGCCACGTATGAACAGACCCAAAGCTGCTACGGGGATGGAGACTCAGAGATTAAGTCTTTTCTCTGAAATTGCCCAGTTAATAATCAGTCTAGACTTAAAGAACAAAAAAAGAATAAGAAAGAAAGAGAGAGAGAAAGAAAGAAAGAAAGTAAGTTAGTTCACAGGTAGATAGACAGACAGGCAGGCAGGCAGAGGCCTCCACTGGCGTTCTATTTTGCTATGTTTATTCTGTCAATAGTCTACTCAAATTAGGAAATATAATAAAGAAATAGACACTCAGAGAACCGTGTCCCTCTCCCCCAACATTAGAGAGATGTCACCCTCTTGCTAAGAGACCATGCTAGGAGGGACACTCCCATGCAGCACTCATCTCTTGCAGGTTCTAGTACCTGGAAGACAAGATATTTTCTGCCATAAGATCAATGTTTGCCTATCAATTTGATTTTTAACATAGATTATGGCCACTGTATAATTCAGAGCAACACACAGTACAGTAGTCCCCCTTACCGCTACTCCATAAGCACATCTGCATTAATAGAGCCAAACGTTGTCCAGTCCCATAAGTGTGTTTACACATATACATATCCACACATATGAGGCCACACCCCTGATTTGTTTTCACACACACTGAAAAAAATAGGAGTTTATATGCTATATTTCAGGTTTATTTTTCTTATTTAACAAAGTCATTACCATCCTTTGAAATAATTAACATTTTTGTTTAAAGCTGCATGAGCTTCTTCAACCTAGCATACCTGTCTTACACTAGAACACATATGTGGATCATGGTATCCACACGGCCTATGCTACTCACACGACAGGCTCTTGCAGTACTCTCAAAGGAGCTATTGCCAGCAGCAGGACACAGGTACCAGAGAAACACACTGGAGGAGGTGCTGAGAGCACCCCATGACTGTACCAGCTTCTGGCAGGAAAGGCATAAATTCTGAGAGATCCTATGGGCAACTCTGAAAGAATGGTGTCACACAGAGCTGATTTCTACTTACCTTTTTTGGAAACTTCTGCCCCATTAAGCTCTTTTTGTGCTTCTTCAATTTTGTCTGAGGAAAAAAAAAAGAAAAAGCACCCATCAATCATAATAAATAGGGAATATGGTAAAACACACACATTACTTATAAGCAGTGACAGACATGTAACATATCGAAACCATTTATTCGTAAAAATTTTACTATTAAAGTGAGGATACTTCCCTTCAAATCTGCATGTTCAATTCATAGTTACAAGAACCTCTCTTAATTATTGTCCCCATAATGCAAATTACTATATTCTTATTCGTTCATTCATTCATTCACTTCAATAGACAAGGTCTTGTGTGGCCCAGGATGATCTCAAACAGTGGAAGATAGTCTTGAACTTGTGATGCTTCTGTTTCCACCTCTGAAGTGCAGTGGCTTTTGGCATTCACCTCCATGCCCAATTTACTTGGTGGCAGAGATTAAACCCAGGGTTTTATGCATGATGGGCAAGAATTCTACCAGCTGAGATAGACTCAGCCTCATACTGCATTCTAGATACTCAATTTTACAACCAGGAAGTAATTTTGTGGGCTAAAAAGTAGGTCTAAAAATAATAATTACCTTATATGTGATGCGTACCCAATCCAGGATTTGTTAAAACAAATGCTTACTAGATTGGGATCAGTATGACTAAGCCAGATGGTGCTGTGGACTAACATAGTCTAAGTGTCCCCAAGGGTTCATGTTGTAAGGCTGGTCTTTAGTGGAGCAGTGTTACAATGTCCAGGAGTGTTAAAAGGTGGGAATACTTAGTGCGGGCATGCAGCAGGAGGGGACAGTCTTTAGGACAGAGGGAACTGCTCTCAGAGGGGCTGTGGTTGTTTTCATGGGACCCGAGTCAGTTCTTGAAAGCGATACTGTACAGAACAAGACTGGCTACTCCCCAGCCTCTCTGCCTTTTGTGAATTCACTGTGAGGAGACCTCCAAGATGTGACCTTCCAGGATGTGCTCCAGCACAATGTGCTGATTTGGTTGAGGCCAAACTGGCTCTTGCAGAGCCAGTAATTATACTATTTAGACTTTTAATCTTGAACCAAATACGCCTTTTTTCTTAGGAAGAATCAGCCTGATATACTAGAAAAATGTAGCAGAAAATGGTCTAGGACAAACACAAGCAACAAAGCTAATGAAAAACTGAAGACAATGATGAACTGACAAGTGTTGTGACGGAATATTGACTGTCCCTTGACAATGCCAGAGAGTATCTAACAAGTAAGGGATGTAGCAAAGAGATAGCATAGGAAACTACCGTGGAGCTACCGAATAAGCACAAAGCTCCAAAAGGCAGGTACAGCCCAGAGGCAAAAACATCTGGGCAGGTAGGACTGGAAAAATTGCTCAGTGGTAAAGTGTTCACCTAGCATGCACAAGGTCCTGGGTTCAGGCTTCAGCACTGCAAACACAAACAGATGGACCTGAACACTGCTGCAGTACAGGGAAGGAAGGGGAGTGTGGCCCAGGCTCTTCTGGTCATCAGTGTGTGGCTCTAGGAACAGCCAGGTTTTATCAATACACCCCTGTTCAGCTGTTTGAATGCTGTAAGGCTGTACAAATTTGACAATGGTGACGGTGGTATAAGTCATTCAAGTTCAGTGTCAGACCCAATGCTGATTATGAAGGGCGCAGACTTCCCAGGGCACTGCTCTGTGCTCCATTAAGCACGGTGCCAACAACTACATAGCAATTTAGATATCTCATCAAAGCATAACTTAGATAGATGCTCTCCAATGTTGTGCCAAGTGGACGACAGCCTCTGGCCTCTGCCATATGCCACTAGCCACGGACTGTCTCAACCTGTCACTCCTAGCCAGGGAGTCCATGACCTCTGGCACAGGACCACACTCTAAATAAATCAAAGGAGCATTCCCCACCAGGGGCCTTTACCTCTGCTGCAGCTCCCCTCCCATCTCCTGCCAGAAAGGCCGAGCTCAAACTACCTTCAGTTCACTCATCAAACCTTCTTCAACTGCTCAGTGCTCACCAGGCACAGCGGGAACCACAGAAGGCAGGGAACAAGCTAGTTCCAGCTCTGAGGCCTTACACTGCATTCCATTCGAAGGAACGGATGCACCCCCCAAAAAAACAACAAACAAAACAAAACAAAAAACCTTGTCTATTTGCTTCCTGCTAGTTTTCAGACTTGGAATGCAAGTGCAAGGAGCTCCGGAAATCTGTGAAAACACAACTCTCTCTCTCTCTCTTCTCTTTCTCTCTCTGTATGTGTCTATTTCTCTCTCTATGTGTGTCTCTGTCTCTCTCTTCTCTCTCTCCCCTCTTTCTCTTTCTTCTTCTTCTTCTTCTTCTTCTTCTTCTTCTTCTTCTTCTTCTTCTTCTTCTTCTTCTTCTCTCTCTCTCTCTCTCTCTCTGTCTATCTCTGTGTGTGTGTGTGTCTCTGTCTCTGTCTCTCACCCTCTCTCTCACAAAGCAAAACATGGTACCTGGGGATGGAACATGTTTAATGCATGCAAGACCCTAGACACACTCCCCAGGCACAAGAAGAAGAAAAACCAAGAAGGACTTTGAAATTTTCCACAAAGAAACGATAAATATTTGGGAAAATAGGGGGTTTTTTTTGTTTGTTTGTTTGTTTTTATGATTTTGAACATTATATATTGGCCACATACCTAGAAATAACATGCAGCTTCACAAAGATGTATAATTTACATGGTTTTGTGTAACAGTTAAAACTTAATAAGAATAGTGTAAAAACACAGACCCAGCACTAAGCACTTGGTTTTTCTTTTATGATTTTTTCTCAAACAAACAAACCCGAAGGCAAAGACGAATTTGGGTAAGCAAAGCATAAAGGCTATTCTTTAAACAAAATATTAAGTACATTGTTGATATTCAAACTATAAATAAACAAATCATATGACTTAAAAACACAGCCCTTGAGAAACATAAACTGTTTTATTACCAAAGAACTATTGTTACAATGCCAGGAGTCCATCTAAACCTTAGTAGTAAATAACAATGCATACATTATATGTATTCACAGTTGTAATGGCTGTGGATTCTAGACTTTATGCACATGTAATTTGACATTATTTAAGAAAAGCAGCTTTTTATTACATTCTTTTTATTAGATTCTACTGTCGCTCAAAGCAACAAAAACTTAAGATTTAACAAATACTTTAAAAATGGTGATTTAAAATACCAAGGCTGGCCATCTCTACATAGTTATTTAGGATGCCGAGGTTGGTCACGTCTGTGTGGATATTTAGCATATTGATGCTGGCCACCCCTGTGTGCGCGTCATACAATTCCTTACAAAAATGGCCCTGATCACAAAATACTAGTCTTCATTTGTCAATTCGGTTGCCTTTTGTCTTGACAACAATGCTACCTAGACTTGGGCCCTGACTTAGAATAACTGTATTCAGTATTCGCCTGCAGCCCCAGTTCAACAGGTGAACAACATCTTCAATTTGAGAGCTAGGAGAGCTTTGCTTCTGTTGGTTTTCACAGAATGTCCCCTTTGCATCTAACCTGTGCTTTACAATCCTAACAAACGATGTATTTCCAACACTGTCTCTGAAATTTCAGGTGGTGGTCATATATTCTGTGTTTGTAGTTCATACAAGGTAATTTACCGATATTTAACGGAATGTATACTTTCCAGTGTGATCCGGAGCAGGAAACATAGTTTTACATTCTATGGGGGGGGGGGGAGAATAACTCAACAACAAAAGTGTCCACATCACTGTCCTTTCCTTCAGGACTCAGTGTTGGCTGCCAGGCTACAGCTTGACATCATGATAAAAGGGAGCATCTGCAGTAACAGCAACACGCTGATGATGGTTACTCTTGATAGTCAACTTGATGAGATTTAGAACCATGAAGGAGACAAACCTCTGGGCCTGTCTGGATAGCCTTTCCAAAGAGGTTTTCTGGAGTGGGAAGATCCACAGTGAATGTGGGCAGTATCACCCATGAGGTGGAGTCACAGACAATAAAAAAGGAAAAAGTGTCCCCTCTCAGCTTTCTGACCACAGACACAGTGTCACCAACACTCTGCCATATCCAGCCACAATGGCCTATGGCACTCCTCAACCATGAGACAAAACAAATGCTTCTTTCCTTAAGCTGCTGTTGTCAGGTTTCATCGCAACACAGAGGAAATATACCCAATGCAATGTCCCAGCAACAACATCATACTGTAATTCCTACACTGGGAGAAGAGGGGGTAGAGGGTTGGAAAGATGGGGGATTGGATTCCGAGACAGCGCCAACATTCCTTCAGTACCACTTTGGTGATCTGGGACCACCAACTACACAGAGTGACTCATTCGGTTTGCTGTGTAAGGTTTAACTGTCCATGTCAGTTTCTAATGCTGTGCTTCTTGCTTCTCGGGTTGGCCCTACAGTCTCTATTCTAAACCCTAATGCCCTCTCTCACAAATTACTAAAACGTTAAAAAGGAGAACCTAATAAACGGTAAAAGTCACCAGTTTACTGCCATTTGACTGAAAGGAAAGAAACAGCAATGTGAGCACATAGTTTTTACTCCTCAATGCAACGGAACTTCTTCCTCTCACCATAGGTCCAAACCTGTCTGCCAACTGCCACAGCTACCTCAGTGACACCAGACAGACCACCATATGGCACCAAATGGTAAGGCACACTTACGCATGTGCACAAACGCTTCAACATAAGGAACATTCCTAGTCTTTGCTAACCCCTAACCAAATGCATCTGCCATTACTAGCAATGTCTCTTAACTTACAAACTCTATCTTCATGATCTCCGGACCAACCTCTGACTGTAGGGAAGAGAACCAACCCGCTGTGGCAAACCTAAAAATGGAATTCTAGACTACTGATGTTTCAAATCACAGATCAGTGAAATAAATGAGAAAAAACAAAAAAACAAAAACACAAACCCAACTCTGAGTTAATGAATCTAACAAATGTGACAGACTAGAAAAAAAAGAACATGATCCAATTATCAAAGCAACACAGGAAGAAGAAAGCCTGACCAGAACAACTTAACAGACGACATGAAGACAACTGGAGCATCAGAGAGAGAACTGGCTTCCAGTAAAGCTCTAGGCCTAGAGGCTTGTCACATCCTTTCAAAAAAAAAAAAAAAAAAAAAAAAAAACCAACACTCTCTAAAGAATTCCAAAAAAGAAGATTCACAGCTGTTCTGACTTACTTTCCAAAGCTAATATAAAAGCCAACACTTTGAACAAGTTTTATACAAATATAAATCTATGCCAAGAAGACCATTCACAGCACAGATAACCACACTCAAGTAGTGCACCATAAACTCATAGCTCATCAAAAGCACAGTGCAGATCGAGCATCCCTCAACCTAGTGGAGTGAGACCAGACATGTTTTGGATCTCAGAATTCTTTTCATATATGTGATATATCTTCAAAATGACGCTCATGTGTAAACACAAGATTTATTGGTGTTTCTTACACTCCTCTTACACAGAGCCTGAAGGTCCTTTTACACAGCATTTCTAGGTCACCTGCATTTCACATGAGATTTACCACGTGGAGTCAACTACAATTCTCTTCATGATGATCATCATGTCTGCAATCGTTCAGATTCTTTGGCACTTCTGACTTGATTGGAGGACTAGACATGCTTAGTTAGTATATAATTTTGTAAGAGCGACCGGATGAGAAAAAGTGACTTGCATAATATAATATCCAAAGTGTTCTTGATTAAGTCACATCTGACTGTACTCTCAACAAAAGCCTAAACACTAAATAGAAAGGGTACCTGACGGAAGAGTAACAAAGCTAATATATTAACCTATGTATCCAAAGAGATGAGTCCAAATTCATGATGTCCATTCCACTCAAAGCCCGTAAGGTAGTCTGTCCTGGAGAGGCCCACCCCATCCCACTAGATTCTCTTCTTATCCCAAGGTGCCTTCCCTCATGTGGCTGCCTTCCCTGCCTTCCTGTTTCCCTCACTAAGTTCCATCTACTCAGCAGAGCACAGTGACCCGAAGTCACCTGGGCCCCCCACTCACGACCATGTATCACGTGAAGTACTGCTACAATGCTTATGACAGCACGTGCATTAAAATGGCATGGGGAAGTGTTCACATGTGTAACAGGAGAGTACTTAAAGGAACCCTTCATGACGTACGCCATCCTTCAGCTCTAAAAGTCACCCTTAAAAATACTTACTCAGGGAAGATACTCAACATACGTTAGGTAAAGGAAGACACTGTCCCACAAAGATCAATGTGGGCTTAGGTATCAGTGGGCAGGGAGGCCAACCATCCGCAGACACCAAGACACACACATCTGAGAGTGTGCACATTAACATATTTCTTCTGGCCTGGGTCATAGAGCAGTTTTAGTTCGGGTTTTTGAAAAACCTCCAGACAATTTTCCAGAGTGACCACAGCAATTTCCACTCCACTCCTACCTAGTGTGCAAGGCTCCAGTTCCACACATCCACCCTAGCAGTTGGTGGTGGTGGTAGTTTTGTTTTCCGTTTGTACATTTTTATTAATTAATTAATCAATGACTTTACATTCTGAGCACAGTTTCCCCTCTCCTCCCCTCACGCCCACTCCTCCTCCATCAGAAAAGGGGGGGGGCTCCCAGTTCATTAGCATTTACTATTTCACTCTTTATATTTTCTTCAATTACTAAATTACCTATAATGAATAGGAATACAAAAATAAAAACTTAAATTCAAAAGAAATTAATCCTAACCATGTGTACCAGTGTCAGGATGAAAAGCACTGCAGGCAAGTAACTGAAGGACATAAATACACAAGTCCCACTGTGTGGGAAGGGCCAACACTCACAGGGGAAGGACACTCGGCTGGGGAGCATCAAGGACTTGGAAATGCAAAGAGGCAGGAAGCAAACAGTCTAGGTGGGGGGCAGCTTGGACACAAGAATGTAGAAAGTAGACGGAGAGAAACTGAATTCAGAGTAGCCTTTCAGAGATGGTGGTTAACATGACACAGTCCCTGCATACGGAAATGGAACTACTTAAAACTCACTTGGACCACACGATCTTGGAAACCATCACTCTCCTTTAACGATGGCACCATTAGGAGAGATACTAGGGCAGGTGTCAGCCCTATGCTAAATTCATTTTCTAGCTGAAAACACAATGTCTGAAAAATGCAAAAATGAAAGACTCAACTATTGCAGTAAAGGGGTCTAAAAGGGTATTAGTGTCTAGTGACGGGCTCTAGGCTTTAGGGACATGGACAATGACTATGAATGAGGTAGATAGAGGACATTGACTGACGGAGCACCAAAAAGCTCCTTTCCTATGACAAAGACAAAAAGAGAGTCATAGAACAGACAAGAATATTCTTTATGAAGCAGGCTGCACTGAAATTTCCAACCACAGACACCATGTCAGTCTCCATGTCTATTGGCTAGATGGCTTTCACCAAGTCTATCTCTGTCTCAACACTAAGGAAATATTGAATTCTTATAGAAAAGCAGACAAGGCTCCACTGTGCTGTGCTTTCAAACTCAGGACAAGCTAAATGCAGAGCCTGACCTCCTTGCTGTTAGCACCAGTCAGGGTTAGATAAAAATGTACACAGACACACAGGACATCCTGCTGAACTCTCCAGCAGGTCTGTGCCACTGTTTCTGTCCCTTGATAAATGCCTAATTACTCCTATGGAGATGGCACACACCCTCTTCACTTGGTGTCCTGGATTAATAGGAACTGTGGAGTCCACTGGGCCTTAACTCTTCTTTGACAGTGGGTGTGGGGGGAGGACTTATTTATTTATGAGGCAAGGTCTCACTATGTAGGCCAGGCTGGCCTGGAGCTCACCATACTCCTGCCTCAGTTCCTAAGAACTGAGAAACAGGCACGTGCTATCACACTGGCAAAGAATTCTAGTATGGTTTTCCCCTAGAGGACACTATGAAGACAACAGGGTTCTTCAGGTTAAGCAAACATTTCTTAACAAGTAGAAGTCAGGTCTGCCTGCTTCCCAAATCTCCTGCTGTCCAGGAACTCACCAAAGCCCAGAGGAGGGACTGTTAAGCCACTTCTTCCTAAGACTTACCAAAGCAACAGGGCCCAGGGCTGACCCTTCCTGACACTGTTCCTGGTCCTGGTCTGATAACTTTACAGAGCCTCAGACACAGTCACTATACTGCACGTTTAAGTCACTTAGTATTACTGCTCTAAATGATATCTTGATGCCAAGGCTGCATCCTGTACCAATTAAATCTGCACTTTAAAATGTTTCTCAGGTGAGTCCAACAAGCAACCAATCTTGACAAGTGATATTCTCTAAGTATTATCAGGCTAAGATTCAAACTAGTAGGGAAAAGCCTTATCAGCTGACTCTTGTGAGCAACGTGTTATCAGGTGCACAGATGGCTACATCATCCATCAACCTTATTAATGCCGATGCTGATGCCAGGGTATGCTCAGGGGTGAGGAGGAAGAAGAGGAGGAGGAGGAAGAAGAGGAGGAGGAGGAAGAGGAGGGGGAGGAAGAGGAGGAGGAAGAAGAGGAGGAGGAAGAAGAGGAGGAGGAAGAAGAGGAGGAGGAAGAAGAGGAGGAGGAAGAAGAGGAGGGGGAGGAAGAGGAGGAGAAGGAAGAGGAGGAGGAGGAGGAGGAGGAGGAGGAGGAGGAGGAGGAGGAAGAGGAGGAAGAGGAGGAGGAGGGGACGCTCCACATGCACCTAAAAGCTAAGGATCTCCAGTTAAATGAAAGCACAGAACTACACACTCCCAACAGTGTTACACCAAAACCAGACTTGGTAACTCTTACTAGTGTCAGCCTATACTACAATTCTCATTAGTGTCATCTGCCGGAATGGGGCTCCTCCTAGGCTCGGGCCCCTGCAAGCATCATGTCTATGGAGAATTTACAGTTCAGGTTTCCCATGAGCACATCAGAGACTGTCACAGACCTTACTCCACAGGACGGGGGTTAGCTGATCACACTTTCAGTATAAAGTCTTCTGTTCCTTGAACTACTACCACGAATGACTGAGTCAATGCACAGATGACCTACAGCAGGGGGAGGGGCTGCTGTCTGCTCTAGCTCCAGTATTGCTGCTCCCTCTGAAAAATCATGTTGGAAACAATTTCCAATGGTGAGTAGAGGAGGCGGGGGCTAATGGCAAACTACCTGTGCCATGCAAGCCAGTGCAGAATGGCTTGCAGCGGTAGGCTCGCTCTTTGCCACTCTCCTGAGGCACAGCCAGGGCCCCGTGTGGCTACAGTGCAGTAAGGAGGCCCTACCCAGGTGCCAGCATCTGGTCCTCACCTCCCACACTCCAGACCTGTCAGAGCCATGCCTTTTTCTTCATGAATTACCTAGTTCATGGCATTCTACTACAGAAATACAAATGATGGTGTTCCTGTGGCTTTGATTAATATGACACAGTGCTGAGTTATTTTATTCAAAGGACACATTAGGGGGACAGAGAATTTTAAATAAAAAGCCAAATTCTATACCTTTTCAGCCAAAAAAAAAAAAAGATAACTTCACATAAACAAAAGTTGAGAAAAATACCCATTATGTTAAAAGCTAAAAGGAGCTGGCTGGGTGAAGAGAAAGGGACATGGGGCGGCAGAAGGACCTTTTTGGAGAGAACAATGACTGAGATCCATATATAGAATATAGCCTGTGGCTGCTTGCTACAGTCTGCTTACTAGCTTTTAAAATGTAAAAAGGCAAAGGGGAAAAAAACCATATGAGAGATACCAGAAGTTCTATGAGTCTCACAAAGGCTAGAGTATTTGTCATCTGCTTCTCTCGAAGATGTTTACAACCTGATTCATAAAAAGAATGCAGTAGAGGAAAGGTGAATATAGGTGTGTGTGTGTGTGTGTGTGTGTGTGTATGTGTGTGTGTGTGTGTGTGTATGTTATTCATGCACGCATGTGTCAGCCAGAAGGCAGCCTGAGGAGAGTAGCCATAGGAGCAATGGCATCCGTCAGGTGCCGACCACCTTCATTTCTCTCCTTTTGTGAGAGGGGTCATTCAGTGATCTGGAGCTAGGAACACGTCTCTGCCTCCTGGTACTACACTGGAACTGCAGTCTGCATCATCACCTCTAGTTTGCATTTTGTTTGTACAGAGGACCAAGTTCAGGTCCTTTGTTTCTCATCTCCCCCAGCCTTATACTTTGTTTCAACTCGAGAGGTAACTCAGCGCTTCAAACCAAAAGTAACAGAGTATTATAAAAGACAGGGCCAGAGCTCTTCCGAGAGCGCCCAAGCCCAGGTGCTTCTCCTATCAATAGCAAACTCTGCAATCTCAAATCTTAGTATAATTGTTTCATGTGGCTTCCCATGAATCTGAAATATTTCACTGACCAATACTGATAGGAAATGACAGCTTCTACTTCTAATACACACTACAAAGAGCAAGTGAGTTATCAACCATGGGACTCTCCAGGCAATCTGAAAGCATCTTCTTTGATATAAGCACTTTCTAGTTTCTTCTCTCTCTTCCTGCTAGACAAGGCAAAGTGTAAGGACTAACAGAGAGTTTGGCAGTGCTGAGGCTCCTGAAGGAGAGTGGGGGAAGTGTGAAGCAGGAGAGGACACAGCATGTGAGAAGCACAAAGCTGTGAGCGCGCGCGCGCACACACACACACACACACACACACACACACACACACACGCGAGCTCTGCACCCAGGTGGCCTGCTCCCACGCTGCATTCTGCACCTTATACAATTTACACACAGAGATCTCCCTTAACTATGGTTTTGCTTTCTCTGATCTAGTTTTAGTTACCCAATATTAGAAGGAAAATTCCAGAACTCATTCCTAAGTTGTAAATAACTTTCTTACAGTATATTGTTATGATTGTTCTACATTAGTAATTGCAATTTCTAGAGTCCCTAATTTTTAATTTAAAACTTTCAATAGTAACTGTATGTATAGGAACCAGCATCGAATACAGAAGGTTTAAAATTATTTACCTTTTTAGGCATCTAATTAGGGTCTTGGGATATTATCCACTATGGGTAATGGGAAGGAGTGGTAGTCAAGTGTAAGCATTTAGAATCAATAGGTTAATAACTGGAAAAATGACTAATAGCAAAATCACCAAGGACCTGTTATGATGGAAAGTCGGGTTCACACAAGGAAAGGAACCCAGACTGTAAGACAAGAGTATTCCAGAGGAAGATGTCAGAATGAAAACTGACCCAGCTCACAGCAGACATCTGAATCCCGGCAGGGAACTGAGAGTTAGATTTCTCATTTATTTTAATTGATTCTAGTTTATACGTTGTCATATTTTGTTGCTACAGACGCTGAAAGTTTTGTTATTTCAAATGTCTATTGTATTTGAAATTATTACTTTTCATATTATACAAATTTACATATTTATAAATTATTTATTGTTGTTTTGGTATTCTTACAAGAAAATTAAAAAATCACCAAGAAACTCAAAAGGTACTGACCAGATGGGTGAGAGTCTATACATACATGAATATGTACACATTTCTATACATACACTTACTAGAGAAATGATCATCTAAAACCAGGTAGGTTTTCATGAAATCAAATTTTGTAAGTGGTCAGGGGATTATGTTTTCCTGGATTTCTTATCATGTATTTGATGTCGGATTCCTCCGTCCATTTAATGGTACTGTCCTTTCCAACGGCAAAGGTGCTTGCATGTGTTACTTTCCTTGTTGCTGTGGCAAATATATGAGAAAAGCAACTGCGGGGAAGGAAGAGGGGTTTGTTTTGGCTCACGGCTCAAGGGTGCACTGTACTGTGATGGGAGCATAGCAGGCAGGAAGCCTGGCGGCAGGAGTGGAGGTGGCAGAGAGACAAATGATGGTGCTCAGCTCCCGGTCTCCTCCTTATTCAGTCCTAGACCCCAGACACAGGTTGATGCCACCCACACTGATTGTGGGTAGGCCTGCCTCAATTAATCTCATCTAGCACTCCCATAGGGAAATACCCACGTTTGTTTCCACGGTGACTAAATGCCATCAAGTTAAAAATGTTAGCCATCATAATACTGTTATAAACATTGTAAGATATTCGTTAGATTTAGTCAGAATATCAATCAACATTCCAAGGTCAACTAAGAACTATGTTCACTTAACACAACCCAGCTGCCACATTTTCCAATGATGACCCCTCAACCACGAGTCAGATACGGATGGGAACTACTGCATGTAGCTGTAGAAGTGGGAAACTGAGGCTGAAAACAACGGACTAGGTAACAGCTTTGGTCATCAACTACTGATGTGACTATTGTGTGGGGACCTGCGGTCACAATAAGCCAGAACACTGTCCCATTTTAGAGCTCTCTGAGACAACGCCGGGCAATGCTCAGGTACTCATTTCCAGTCCTGAGACCTAGGGTCTGTTTTCCAAAGTGTTCATTTTACTTTGTTGCAATGACCCACACTGGACCCAAAGTCCTCAAGGGAAGAGGCCAGGCAATATTCCTCAGCATTGTCCCTAGCAGCACACTGGACATATGACCCTTGCCATACCTAACAATCTAGACAGTGGCATCATACAAATGTAGTGACTCCTCACTGTTCTGCATAGTGTACAGCTCTTCAAAGGCAGGAGAGAATTAAAATTATAACAAGAAGGCGCATGAGCGCACACACACACACACACACACACACACACAACTGAAAAAGTTTAAAATTAACTAGAGCGTTTAGTCCTTAGCCATCTCTCAGTGTGACAAATGAGAGGACAGCTGGACTTCTACAGGAGGCACAGAGGAAAGGTCACACGGGTTTGTTTGTTTCATGGTGTGGACTATAAATAGATTAAATATATTTAGGATCACTAATTTTCTATGATGGCTATAAATTTCAAATGCAAACAGTATCAGCTACTAAGTGATAGACTTCATTAAAAACAGAAAATTATTTTTAAAGCTTCAAAAACTCTGAAGTTTCAACCATGTGTCCTTAATAGTAGTGGCCAACCATTCACTAAGAACCAGCTCCTTAGTCCTGGCCAGCCCCTGACAAAGCCCCTGAACTGGTTTTCAATTAACTAGTATTTATAAAACATCATCACCAATGCTGCCTATTAAAATACATGAAGTCACAGTTTAAGGGAAATAATTGCTCTGGGTCCATTAATATCATCTTTCCAGGCCATTAGCCTAAATAATTAGGTAACAGCTCATATATTTTGTATGTACATGTGTATTGTATACATATATGTGAATAAACCCTTGTTTGAGATGAGCACATCATGCCAAACAATGTCATGTGTGCAGTCTGCTGTACTCTCCACTGCTATCCTGACATAACAGCTCATGGAAAATTATGAGTACTGAATGTTCTTAGCACATGCAGGCATCTCTAAACAAATATTTATCATAAAATTTGCAGTGCAAGGAATTTCAACCTAATCTCTCTAAGCCAAGCAACTCTGAGGATGCATGTGCCTTGAGAGTCATCACAGTGACAAAGAGGAGTTCATGAGGCTCACAAGAGGACACACTCACCAGCTCAATGCCACATGTAACCACAATTAGACTTGTAACTTCCTTTGCACAGGCCCATCTCAACTAGCCAAACCCAAAATGGCTTTTCAGCCATTTTTCAGCCGTTCTTACTGGTTTGGACATCTGAGTGCATCACAGACGTCATGTTAAGCAAGTCGTGAAGAAAATGCATTAGCAAATGCCCAGACATGGGAAGCCGTGAAACTGTAACGTTGGAAGGACAGATACGGTGTTGTTACTTTGAATAGCTGATAAGGTTCACTCTTTCCTAAGTCCCTGAGCTATAAATAACCCAGCAAAACAAAATCAATGTACAGGCACTGCTCTTAAACAGATCAAGGAATGGAGACAGCACATGTTGTTTCCAACCACAGAGAGTATTTCTTCTTAGAGGCTGGAGGCATGGTTCAGTAGTAAAGCACCAGGGTACGGGACAGAAGATTAAGGACAGTGGAAGGGTGGGAAGAGGAGGTGGGCGGGAGAGAAGGGAGGTGGTAATGGGGGGAGAAGAAGAGAGAGGTTAACAGCGCAGAGGAAGGCTGCGTGCTCTTGGTGGTTTTAAAGGAGTATACTGTGGCACACCACAGCACTAAGCTGGGAAGTGCCAGGTTAATCCAGGCACAGTAACTCTCGGTGTGAACCTGCAGAGCCATGCTATACACATGAATGATCTGTATTCTTCATGGACACCCGAAAGGCGCCCTGCATAACTTGGCAGCTTATTATCTTCCAGGTGTTGCCTTTAACATCTCTTGCCTATGAAGCCCTGTTCTGACCTTCACTGGGTCCACTGACGTGTGTACCATCAGTAACCTCAACCGTAGGTGTTTTATCACTCAGTGAAGTCATCAACTCTGTGATGGGGATCTATCCTACTTTTCCATCCCAGCTCACAGAAATATCTGCTGACAATTCCAGAAAGGAATCAAATCTTCCCTCCCACACCTCACACAGAGCACCATCTATGCCACATGGTGGCTGTGGTATTAGTTTTGTTTCATTTGTTCATTATGGCTTGTGGACTTAGGTAGACTTTAGATTTTCTATTTTTGTGTGAACCCTTCCTATCTTTGACACTGTTTGTTTAGCTATTTTTTCCAGGTTATTTTCTCCTTGTTTTGAGATAGTGTCTCAAACAACTATCCCCCGCCTCTGTGTCTTATGAAAGCAGGAATGCACCAGCCCAGGGGAAAAGGATTTTTTAAATCAATTTACAAAGCTCTCAATGGTGACTTGAGAACAAAATACTTATTTGATGTCCTACATGTCATCTACTTTAAATAGGTATAGAAGATGAAAAGGCTGTGTCTATTTCATTTCCCAAGATCACAACTAATCTGCTACCAGGCGAATCAATACTTAATTTTAAACATGGCAGTCATTGATTAAAGACCAAGGCTGCAATACTCATGAAGGTCTGAGCCATTCAGTAGTTTCTAATATTCCAACAAAGTACTTGTGAGCCCCGGGCAGAGGTTGCCAGCGGCTGCACAGTCCTGTAGACTGCTTGACATCCTCTATTCCTTGTCAGGGGGGCAACATCATGGAAAACCCCAAGTCTCCCAATTCTACCACCAAAATACCTCTCCAAGTCAGACAACTTCGGTACCCTAGTCCACATCCCCCTCCCAAGTAGACCGTCTCTGAGTCTCCCCTGCCCACTCCCATGCTTTCCATCCACACTGCATGTAGCCACACCAGCCAGTCAAAGCTAGCCGCCTTTCTTGTGCCACTGAGATGAAAGTTTCATCCTTCCCATCTTAATCAATGTCCTCATTCCTACTCATTGTCCTGTGATGCTATCGATCTGTGCTGCCTACATCACCTATGGCTGTGTCTGAGAATGAGTTTGATCCCTTAAGGGCATTTGGCAATGTCTGGAGACATTTTTATTCGTTACAACTGAGGGACACAGGCTGTAACTGGTATCTGACAAGAACAGGCCAGTGGTTCTGCTCCATAACCTACCATATACAGGACAGCCTCCAGAAAAGCCAACCCAAATGGCTGACTGCAAAGGACAGACACCCTGTTGAAAATCAATAAGTGAATGAGAGCTGAGAAGGTTGCAGTGTGACCTTATCATACTCTCTTTAGTCCTCTTTTGAATTAATTGTTTTCAAATAAAGCAGTAAAAATTAATCGGATTTATCTCTTAAATTTTATCATTTGAAACAACTCATGTTAGCAGCACGTAATCCCGTGAGGAGGTCTTTAGTTCAACACTAAAGCGCTCACGTGTGCTCACTGGCACAAGTTTGAGAAAAGTAAACCATGAAGAGGAAAACGCCTCCCTCACTCAGCACAGACAATGGATGCACCTTAATAAAATGGACATCGGAGGAGGCAGAAATCCCCACAGCAACCTTAAGAACTTTCTAGCTGCGAATTCTCATCTACCTTTCTTTGTCTCTGTGACGACACTGAAATAAACTCCAGATTCCTCTTCAGTAAGACAGGAAAGAAGATAACCTCTACCTGACAACGCTGTGTGAGACTCCAAAGTATAAATATATTTAGAATAGTATGCGCCAAGTAGTTGGGTGCCATCAATGAGGACCTATATAAAAATCATATATAATTTCTCATACTTCTGAGAAAATTAAGTTTATTTCCTTTAATTTCAAAGATGTATCATGGAATTAAAATTAAGAAAATTAAAATCCACTTCTTCAACATCTGCATATAATAATGTGCAAATGCTTAGACAGCATATTTATAAGCCAGGAAATGCTTGCTTAAGACACACTATGCATGGCTATGTCCCTTACCCCAGCTCTCTGTCATATCCTAGAGATGCCCCTTACTGCCACCACCACACCCGTCAGTTGCAGATTTCCATTCATTCTCATGACCATCTGGCCATCCTCCTGTCCCTCCCCACACCTGATCCTGAACACACACTCCATTCCCCTCCCCATCTCCTCTCCCCAGTTCCCTCCCTCCATCTGCCTCTTCTAACTATTTTATTCCCCCCCCCCCCCGTTCTAAGTGAAATTCGAGCATTCTCTCTTGGGTCTTCCTTCTTTGGGTCTGTGGATTGTAGCATGGGCATCCTGTATTTTCTGGCTAATATCCACTTATAAATGAGTACATTCCATGCATGTCTTTTTGGGACTGGCTTACCCCACTCAAGATGATATTCTCAAGATCCATCTATTTGCCTGCAAAATTCATGATGTTTTTATTTTTAATAGCTGAATAGTATTCCATTGTGTAGATGGACCACATTTTCCTTATCTATTCCTCAGTTGAGGAGCATCTAGGTTGTTCCCAGTTTCTGGCTATTATGAATAAAGCTGCTATGAACATAGTTGAGCAAGTGTCTTTGTGAGATAGTGTAACATCTTTTGGGTGTATGCCCAGGAGTAGTATAGCTGGATCTTGAGGTAAAACTATTCCCAGTTTTCTGAGAAACCACTTAATTGATTTCCACAGTGGTTGCACAAGCTTGCACTCCCACCAGCAAGGGAAGAGTGCTCCCCTTGTTCTACATCCTCGCCAGCATGTGCTATCACTTGAGTTTTTGATCTTAGCCATTCTGATGGATGTAAGATGGAGCCTCAGAGTTGTTTTGATTTACATTTCCCTGATTACTAAGAACTTTGAACATTTAAGTGCCTTTTGGTCACTCGAGATTCCTCTGTTGAGAATTTTCTGTTTAGCTCTGTACCCCATTTTTAAATTGGGTTATTTAAGTTGTTGGTGACTAACTCCTTGAGTTCTTTATAAAGGCCAAGAATCAATGGGGGTGTCCTTAGCTGTGACTCACAGCATTGGAGACATGGAGTGTGAAGAGCCCACCTCCTATAGCCAGGCAGGAACCTCAAACTGAGTGGTAGGGATACCAACCCATCCACCAAACTTTTAACCCAAAATTTATCCTGTCTAAAAGAAATGCAGGGATAGGAGAGGGAGCAGATCCTGAAGGGATGGCCAACCAATAACTGGCTCAACTTGAGACCCATCCCATGGGCAAGCACCAGTCCTTGACATTATTAATAATATTGTTTGCAGACAGGAGTCTAACATAGCTGTCCTCTGAGAGGCTCCACCTAGCCGCTGACTCAGACAGATGTAGAGACCCACAGACAAACATTGGATGGAGCATGAGAACTATTATGGAAAAACAGGAGGAAGGACTGTGGGCCCTGAAGGGGATAGTACTCCACAGGAAGATCAACAGAATCCACTAACCTGAACACTTGGGGCTCTCAGAGACTAACGGCCAACTAAACAACAACATACATGGGCTAGACTTAGACCTCCCTGTACATATGTAGCAGATGTGCAGCTTGATCTTTATGTGGGTCCCAAACAACTGGAGTGGGGGGGGGGGGGCTATCCCAAAAGCTGTTGCCTGTACATAGGATATGTTCTTCTAGCTGGGCTGCCTTGTTTGGTCTCAGTGGGAGAGGAAGCATCTAACCTCGCAGAGACCTGATGTGCCTTGGTGGGGGGAATACAAAGGGGGTACCGCCTGCTCTGAGGAGAAGGGGAGGGTGGGATGGGGAAAGAATTGTGAAAGGGGGTGACCAGGTGACCAGGAGAGAGGCAATGAGTGGATGTAAAGTGAATAAGTAAAAATATAAATAAATAAAAAAATTTTTAAAAGATAAAATATTCAGCACAAAAGAAACAGAACTTTCCAAGATGCCAAGGAAGGCTGTCATCTGAAGAATTTCATATATATAAAGTCTTCAACATTACTGACAGCTTCTGAGATACTTTAAGTTAAAACGATACTTTCCAAGTAAATGATACAATGAATGTTTACGTTCTACAAACCTTACATTATATTTATTACTCCTAGGCTTTATACAACCTATCTTTTGGGTGAGAAGAGGCTTCAAGCCAGAGCCTTGCACACGCTGACAAGTGCTCCATTACTAAGTTGCTCCTCCAGCCTTTGGGTTTTTTCAGATGGAGCATGCAATCAACTGTAACTGAGAAACGTGCTGGCTAGCCTCGAACTCATGGTTATCCTACCTCAGCCTACTGAGGCTGCAGAGAGGTCACCCAGCTCTCCCTTTCTCCTGTCTGTTCTTCCCTCCCTTCCTATTTTTAGAAGAGTAAGTTATCACTCTTAAGCTAAATTGTAGCATGTGTTAAGTAGTCAGTTTATTTTCTTACCTCTAACACTTCCAACTTTTTTACTGCAAAGCAGAATTAATATTTAGCCCCCATTTAGATTTCTTCAGGAAAGTCAAATGAACTTCACTGTTTGTGATAAACTTTAAACATGTGTTTTCTCTAGGAAAGCATATTTACTTAGAAATATTTTAAGTGGTAGTTCAGAGTTTGAGTTAAAATTAAAATTTCCAATCATGGAGCTGGAAAGAAGATTGTGCAGTTAAGAGCACATGCTGCTCTTACAGAAGATCCCCCCACGCAGTGCCTAGTGCACACATGCGTGTGTACACACACACACACACACACACACATTTACTAGATATCCCACAACTCCTTTTTCTCCAGCTCCAAGAGATCTGACACCCCTAGCTTCCCTGGATACCTGCAATTCTATGCACATACCTCCACAGAAACATCTACATATACACATAAGTAAAATTAAAATAAAATTTTTAAGAAATTACCAATCCCCAAGAAAACAGAAACTAAAACTAATGAAGCGTCGTGTCTTACATCAAGGCAACAGAAGCAAGCCACAACAAGTCCTACTACAGACTCACAACGTTAATGATTTTCTATTTGATGATAAAATATTCCCCCCCAAAATATTACTAGCAATGACCAAATTCATCTCAAGATGCAGCACATTCCTCTCCAGAACACCCAGCTCCTTTGCTTCTTCCTGCTCTACCGAGAGAAAGCATCTTCCAGCTCCACTGTTCTCTTGCATTAGGGAGCTGCATTGCTCTAACACCATGGGCTAGTATTTCCAGCTAGTAACACATTCCTCTCGGTTACCATTCAGCCTACCATATTAGATTTTCCTGAGTGTATGTATTATTTATTTACCTTGCTACAAGATGCTGTTATCTAGATGCAAACAAGCCAGGTGAAGTTAACCAGTTTCTTAGTATAATCAGGGTTCACATTTGGTTTAACTGTTAAAACTCTTCATCAAGTAGAATCAAGTGGAGAAAAATCACATGAAAGGGTAGGAACAGACAACAACACAGTCTCTTCCATTCACATAGCGAACCTCAGGCAGTTGCACACACATCACACCCGGGGTATGTGCACAGTCACATTACCAGCCGTGGCAGGTCAGCCATCCTCATTATCTGTGTGCTGGCACACCTGAGCTCCCAGCCCCTTCAAGTCACTCTTAGAAGCAGCTCTGAGGCTCACTGGCTGGCAGGCTGCCGTCCTGGGAGTCCTCCCCCACTACCTCTCCATGGCAACCACAGCCACAGAGAAGCCAGTCCACCTCTTACGCAAATGAAAGGAGGCCACAGATGTCAGCAGTCATAACAGCCTTCCCTCCAGACTTAATTCCCTTCTTAAAGTAACAGTTGCGCATTCCTTGGTCTGTATTTTAGAATGCCTTTCTGAACTTCAGAAAATCAGAATTAAAAATCCATTTGTCTGACCTCTTACATAACCTGATAGAAGGAAGATCCAAAGACGACTGTGTTCCGCTGAGTCCTGATTCCCAATTCAGTATCTCTGCAAGAGCCTATGTATCTGGTTTCCTAGATAAAGAGTCCTTTAAGATTTTAGCTAGCCTGCAATTTGGCTACAGAGAAGGAAACAATGGATGGACCCTGAGCATCCATTATGATGATCCCAAACCAATCATAGCCAATATATACTGCCTCCTTTGGAGATTGGCATCTAAAGTCGTTATTTTTAATTGCTTTTTGAAACAACTAGCCAGTTATCTAGTTAGAATCACACAGGAATCACAAATGATCAGAAACCCCTTTATCTGTTAACACTTTGTATTTAATTTAAACTGTTTAAGTTCATGTCTTAGATATATGTATTTACAGAGTAACACTGGTGTCTGCTTTGTATGGCTATAGAATCACAGTGGCAGGGTCCCCAAACACATATCACATTAATAACTGGTGGGCATCTAGGGGGTCACATTAGAAAATGTTTTAATCCACATATTACGACAAAAATATAAATTTCTGTACATTGTTATTAAATATTTAGTTGTTTCAAAATAAGGACTGTAACTGAAAAAGCATGAAGCAAACTTAGGCAGTGGTTTCATAACCTCTAAAAACGCACTTTCCTAAGAGAAAATGAGCTGGAATACATACATGTAAATCACTATGCCATCGTTGATTTACATACACATGCACACATATAAAGTATAAAAGTCAAATAAAAACCGAAACTTTCGTTTACTCGTTCCACAGCATTCACTATGTCCTATCACTGTGCTGGGCACTCTGATGCCAGGGCACAGACAGGAGGGGCACTTGGAGCCATGAAGATTCATCTCAAGTAGCCAAGCCCAGCCTGGCCTACCAGTGCTCAGCAGGATACCAGGAATATCAGACCAGAGCAGAATCAAGAGACACAAAACAAAGTGTGACCAACCCTGGACACAGACAGGATGCAAGGCAACAAAGAGAAGGATGGCGCCAGTGTTTCTAAAGTTGAAGTTCAAAGTAGAACATCTGAGGGAAGTGAAGGAGCCTGGAGCAGCAGGATGAAAGGAGTCAGACTTTCACCCGGAGTCTCCAGTCGGTGCACCTCAGTTCAGATAACACAGTGACACACCCGATCAAAACCCACTTAAATCACTGTTTTGCTTCCAATACCCCAACTCCTACCACATGCCCCCCAATGCTGAGGCTGAGAGCCAGAATGCATTTTACACAGCTGCCAGCTGCATAGAGTGAGTTGTGCAGCACACACAAAGCACATGCTTACTGGAAGCTCTTCCCTATCAGCCAAGCAACTCAGTGTGGCCTGTCATTCACTGTCCCAGCAGCAGCTACCTCATGGAGCTGAAGGAAACAGCCCTGCATGCCCAGCCTGCTGTGCACACAGATTATCCAGCTCCTACCCAAGGACTCTATTTCCAGAACTTAAAACTTGAAACACGGCACTTGTTCAGACACTCTCTTCCATGCTAGATAATAAAGGTAACAACCAGACTTTATTCATTCTTGTAACTCTACCATCAGAAACACCAAAATAAATAAGCAAACAACCAAATGCTTTACAGCCCTCTTTTCAATTAGAAGATCAGTAATTCTAGGATTTTATTTGTGAATCAACTCAAAAGAGACAGGCAACGCAGGGGCTGCCCTGCAATGGAGCTGGCATCATCGTGTGCTTTTGAAACCTTCTCTGGAGTTTTTCCGTTTTTCTAAGCACATGACTGTGTGAATGCTATTTAAAGAAAACTACATTTTCAGTATTCCCACTAAATACTGTATTCATAGATAAGCTGTACACATTTTTCAAGTCTCTGGCGGCACTAGCACTGGTCTATGCTGTCGGGCCAGAGCCCTAACGTTACTGTGTCATTTTTATGACCTCGGATTTTGAATCTATGCATATGATTCTTGAAGGCACAAAGGCAAAGTTTGAAACAGATGTAAACTGTCTGACTTCCAAGATTCCTTCTAGCACACACACGCATGCACGCACGCACGCACGCACGCATGCACGCACGAAAGAGATGCTGGCTTTAGGGACTGAGAAACTTTAAATTCAGTATTTATCACATTTTACTACTGATTGTTGAGAAGGCTTCTGAAGAAATAGTTACTCCTCCCATTCCTCCTCCCTGCCCAATTAACATTTCTATTCATCATTCTCATCAACTCAGAAGGAGCTGTCTTACCAAATACTCAACAGAGGAGCACCCTGAACAACCTGCTATCAATCAGAGAAGAATCCAGGGCAGGAAGCCCACCGCTGACAGTGAGGCAGCAGACTAGCTGTCTTGTGGACCTGTTACCTGCAAGCCTTTGATGACAGAAAGAGAAGAAAACTTGAGATAACCTATCGTTCTTTCACGTTGGATTATGAGACACACAGATGAGCACCAAAGCCATCTCTTAGACCACAGACTATGTGGTAGAGGACAAGAGGGAGACTCGATTGTTATAGACAGGTGGACTGCGGATCAGTCCAAGCATGAAGACCTCTCTTTAGCAATAGATTCCTGTCTTCCAAGTGACAGTAACTCTGCTGGTTTGGGAGACACATCAATAATAAAATTACATTAAAATTAATATTTTAAATCTACAAGTGTTTTATTAATTATAAAACAGCTATATTCATAGACTTGAAATATATATAATGGTTAAAATATCACATGCATCTAAGGATGGCTTGACATTAGAAAATATATACCCACAGTATGTACTCACTGCACAGACAGAGCAAAGCAAGAGAGTGGTAGGAAGTCCCAACTTGCTCCATGTAAAACACCTAGTAGGTCGGGGCAAATCATTTCCAGAACTACAGAAAGAATATGCCCAGGATATCTACTGTGCTTACTGTGTAATTGTGGCCTACCAGAGCATCCCCATTAAAGTCAATATTTGTACACTAGTAGGTCTAGTATCCCAGATCCAGAAATCAGAAAGTCCTAAAAATATGAATCCCTTATGAATAACTTTGTTTTGTTAGAGCAGCCTCAGATTGACAGCAACATGTTTGAAAAGTAGAGTTCTTATACATACCTGGACCACAAGCACTCCTCCCACTGTGAGAATCTAGACAGCCAGCCCCACGGCGGATCACGTGCCACTCAAAGAGCCTAAACTGAGTGTCACCATCACCAAACCCAGGATCCCTGACACGATCTGTGCAGTGCACTGTGCACTTAGGCAGCATTGGTACCCATCACACAGAGCAGCTTCACCACCTTAGCATCCTCTGTCCACCACCGTGTCTCTCCCTCTCCACAGCCTAGCCGGTGACTGTCTCCATAGGTTACCTGTTCCTAAGTGCCACACAGCTGGATTCACACGGTATGAAGCCATTTCACACTGGCTTCCTTCAATGCAGCCCACGCATTTAAATTTCTTTTTCAATTTGTCTCCCTTGCAAATAAGAATATGTTTTATTTTGATCAAATTCCCACTTCACTGTCACCCTCCATGGCCCAGGTCCCTCCCATCCAACCTCTGTGTGCGTGTGTATGTGTGTGTATACATTGTGTGTCTGTGCATGTGGAGGCCAGAGACAATGTATTCTCCTCAACAACTCTCCATCTTATCCTCTGAAGCAGGGTCTCTCACTAAACCAGTAGCTCACCAACTGCCTAGGCCGACTTGCCACTGAGCTCCGAGGACCAGCCTGACCACCTGCTCACCACACCCAGCTCTCCTGCATGGGCGCTGGCTTCTCATGCCTGCTTGACAGGCACTTTACCAACTGAGCAGCCTCTCTAGAGCAAAAACAATTATGCTAATTGTAGTTTTTTCTTTTCTTTTCAGATTTATTAAATAGATTTCCCATAGTACACTGTAACTTCGGTTATCAATGTTCATTGTAAATATGATTTTATAATGATTTACATAATTATTAAATATCACACCCTCCTAGGAGGCAGCAGTTCTGCAGGAATCCCCATGCTGCCGTGTAGGGCTCTGGCACATAGACAAGACCATGAAAATGTGAATTAAGCACGAAGACGGAGGCTAACAAGGGTGGTGTTCATCTGGAGATGCAGCCAGCAACTCCCGCACCTGCCCGTAGTGCAGAGGGCCTCGCTTCTACCCCCCCCCCCCCCCCCCCCCGGCTCTGCCAGGGCAAAATAAACACAGTCCTAAAGCTAGTGCTTAAGATGGTAATTTCCCCTTGAAGTTACTGCAAGTCAGATATTATTTTTAAAAACACAACAACAAAAAACAAACAAAACAAAACAAACAAGAACAAAAATGCATGCCAGCCCCAAATGCTCAAGCTTCTAAAAAAGAAGAAAAAAAGTGGTATTTTTTAATCAAAAAATACACTTCAGTAAATCATGTTTGTTAACTATAAAAGGGGGGTAAAAAGGGTTCCACAATATCAAACAAATATAATGAAATCACCCAGTTACAGCCAGTTATACGGTCATGTGACAGCACAGTGCAGCCACTGTAGTAGCACTGCACATAGCAGTCATCAGGAATAGTGAGGGAGTGCCACAAAAGTGTGCTGCACCACTCCACGTCAGCTGTGCTGTACATTTTATACAATTACACACGTGTACATATTTACACAAAGACATGTAAATGTTTATGTTAGATGCACATGTAGCGTCATGAATACATATACAGGGACTAGTATGAATGACTGACTCTTGTAGGTATATGATCTTCCAGTTCTTCTTCAATGAGCATAGACGAACACACAAGGAGGAAGTAACATCATACCGCTCTTCCTAAAGCATGAACCCTCAAATCAAGCTAGTTATTCATGGGGTCCTCGGGCAAGTGTCACACTATATAGAACACTTCAGACTGCCAGCAACACTGATAGATGAAAGTAAGTGAATGCAGAGTAGGCATTTCTATACACTGCTGTGAGCTGCGAGAATACAAAAGCTATTAGCTTTCCAGTGCTGTTATCTCTACCTGAACAGAAAAAGGCAAGATGACCCATTTTTCTGGTACTAACCATTGGGAGCTCACATTTCTGCATATAGGTTAATGAAAATGTACATCTCCTTAAATGCTACTGTTCTAGTGAGAGTCTTGATCAGAGAAAAAATATAATACTGCCCTTAAATAGCCAACAAGTAGTGTGCCAGCATCAAGGTGTTCATCGAACTGCATTTGTGCCAAGGCTGAAAGCCAAGGGCCACCAGATTGGTTTCTCTCCTACACTTCCATGGCCTTCCTCATTGCAGGGGAGCTGATAGGGCTGAAAAAGGAAACTCATTGTTCTTTTCTCTCGAGCATGCAGCACCCTCTGCCTCCCTGGCTGTAGTCAAGGCAAGGTTCTTCCCTTTCTAAGCCCCTGTGAGCCTCTTTACTCTGAGCCAGTGGCTAGCAAGGGTTTGAGACTCCTCTGCAGCTCTCTTCCCAGCAGGCAGGCACTTTATGCTCTGGCAGAACTCAGCATGGCGGACTCCCTGGACTTGGTACTTCCTTTCCCATGTGTCTCTTTTCCTCACTGTTCACATCTGTCTGCTGCTGCAGCTCTGACCTTTCACAAACCTTACAACAGGAAACCCAACTTTCCAATGAGTCAGAAACTGACAGTGAGAATACATTTTTTAAAGAACAAGAACAATTTGGCTAGACAGAGCACCAAACAGTCCTGTCCACACACCACATTAGCAGATCAGTAACGATCCATGTACCTTGTCTCTCACACACTCTCCTGAAACACCAAGGGAAATAGGTCACTGCAGAGACTGCCTTCCTCCCCTACTTCAAAGGACATGTGGATTAAAGCAGTTGCACAGAAAGTCTCCTGATTTGCAGGGTGGGTGCTGGATTGAGGTGGGTAGGCTCAGGGGTTAAGAACACAGAACACTCTTGCAGAAGACCTGAGGTTGGTTCCTAGCACCCATGTCAGGTAGCTCACAACCATCTGTAAATCCAGTTCCAGGGCACCTGACAGCTCTTACCCCATTGGGTACCTGCACGCATATGCACATACATACCCACAAACAGACATGCACACATACATGCAGTTTAAAATGACATCCTGAAAGCTGTAGACTATGGAGGCGTTAGGCCAGCTGCAAGAACTGTGTAGCTTTCTAATACTGAAAACCACAGTTTTTCCACAGATGTAGAAATGAGACCTTTACCCCACTCCACCAGGTCAAGTTTTGAGCCCAGGCCTTCTTAGGGCAACATTCTCAGCCACTTGAGCACCAATGGCTACATTGTAGCACTGGCTGCTACTGGGGCAGAAATGGTCACCAAGTGACTCACCTGGGAGGAATCCCTTGTGTTGAGCTAAAGAACAAGAGGAGGGAGCAAGCTGAGGCGACATAATACAGTGATCGTGACAAGGATGCGCTCCAGGATAATCTGAGGCCCATTTCTGGTTCTTGACAAAGAAAGACATCTTAGGTTCATTTCAAAAGGTGGTTCTGATTCCTGAGACAACTGATGTGTCGCAGGAGACACACAATGAGCATTAGCACCTGCCACCATCTTCAGAAATGCTAACTTTTTAAAACTCACCAAATAATGTCCCGTGCACAGACATCAGATAACTGTACTTACTTCATATACAATGGGCATTTTATAAAAAGATGCTCATATTTTAAAGATTACAGCCTTCGGAGGTGGCAGTGCGTGTGCCATCTGAAGTCCTTTCAGACACTGCCCATGCGTCTGTGGCATGACTTCGGTAATGAACATAAACCAGGAGAGCTTACTGTGTCGTGGGTAAACCCCGTTCCTGTTCCACCTGAACGACATTGTTCTCGTCCCCAGCTAAGCACAAACCAGCATTAGGAGTTTTCAAACCCCGTTCTCAGCCTCCAGGCCTGCTTGTGCCAGTCGTACCAGCTGCTGAGCTCTGCGCTATGGGGTAACTGCCTCTCAAGGCATCTTCTCTCATTTGGAAAGTCCCCACACAGGGCTTGAACTCATTCTGAAACCACGGGCTGCGCTTTCTCCTATCAGTCACCAGGCCAACTTATACGAAAGGACAGTTTCAGAAAGCCACAGGGAGGGGCTTTCTCCTAGGACTGTGGCAGTGCAGCAGCAGGCAAGGGGGAGGACAGGGGAGGACAGCTAACCAAGAGTTTACAGACATTAACAATTAACAACAAAGACTTTCATCTCTTAACAATTTTAGTGATATCTAGTCATGTGCCACCCTTTCCCACAATTCTGCTCTGCCTGAGACAAACAGTGGCTTGAGTGTGTACCCTAGCACACAAGTGCAGCTAGATAGGTTTTCTCCCCATTAAATATAAAATACCCACCCCCCCACCCCCACACACAGAGGGGGGGCATACACTCCAGTTATATTTTCCTATAAACATAGCATATATGTTTGTATATATATACATGTATACACAACATAAAGACAAAATTTAAAAAAAAATAAGCCTATTACATAGGTGTAATTCCAACACTTTTAAAGGTGAAGCAGGTGGACTGTAAGGGTCAGTCGGTTCCAGGGAAGTCTAGGCTACATAGTGAAGCCTGTCTTATATTTTATTTACTTATTTACTTCTAAAAATTTTAAGTGGATACTTATTGGTGGGGAGAAACGGAAGCTGGATTCCTTGGCAGTATTTTTCTTTCTAGATTCTACCCCAGAAATATCTTTAAGAATTATAATATGAAAAATTTTAATTATTTCTAAAAAAAGAAAAAAGGAAAAAAACCAGAAAATTTTATTATGTATTAAGTTGAGACATAAACACACAGATGAACAAGTAATAGCCAAATATTCAAATATATTAGTGAATGAGTCCACCCACCACTCCAGGCCTCACTAGGAACAAACTGTTCTTTGGAGAAAAGGGAGATCCAAGAGTAAAAATCAGAAGTTCTGCGGTGGGGGACAGGTGGGAAGCAAGAACCGAATAAGCCCAGAAACAAAGGCAAGCAGCGCCAGGCTTCACCTGCCAGCTCCGCAGTCAGCTTAACTCTTCCAATGCCCACAAGTAGCAGACTTCAATGCTCTCCTTAATCACAAGTGAGGGTATCAATGCTTAACATGCAGCACACTAGTCGGGTATGCAGAGTCGAAATCTGAAGTCTCACCATGGTTTTCTCTTGCTAGGGTGCTGGATGAAGTAACCCTGAGCTTGGGGTAGGTAGTGTAGTCTGTGGAACACAGGATGAGTCCCAGGCTGAGCTAGTCCCACAGACAGCTAGGAGCCTACTGCTCCAGCCTACCGCACAGCAGGGAATAAGTACAGTAGCACCAGGTTCAAGCATTCTTGTGGTAAAAACCTCCTCGTGGCTTTCCACCCTCATTCAATACTATAAACCAGATCAAATTCCAACTCCATAAGTGACATGGAAAAGAAGCAAAATGTCCCAAAAGAAGCATTCCTTTGTTACACAGTAAAAAAAAAACAAAAACAAAAACAAAAAAACAAAAACAAAACGATTCAAGTCCCAAATAAATGCCCAGTGGAAAAATAAAGCTTCTTTACTGTAACAACTCAACATTGCCAGGAAGGAACGAACGAGTGTAGTTAGGAATCCGCTGACTGAAGTTGTCTGTAAATAAGGCCACGCTACAGGTAATGCGTCTCTCCACCTCCCCTCCTTCCCACCATAAGAAGCATTCATCAGAGGCCACAGACTGAAGCACACCTTTGCTACTTATGACACCTGTTATGAATAATGGGAGAGAAGCAGCCAAGACGTTAGAGATTCAAAATGAAACCATTCAAACAAGTGATGGGTTGTGACAGAATCACCGTCAGGATAAGTTACGAAACAAAACTCAGAACCTCATGCTGGTACCCCAAGCTCTGAGAGAGCCAGCAGTCCAATCTGGACAGAGTAAGCACTGAGGAGGGGTGCAAATGATGGTCCAGTTCAGAGAAATGAGAAGAGGGCTGATGCCAACGTGAAGGTGTGGACCAGCATGACCATTCACATTAAGGAGAAGCAAGGACTCCTAAGGTAAATTCATTAATCTCACATTTCCACATTCTACGAAGATACCTACATTTCCATACCATATTGAGTAATGCCCATGTTGTTGAATATCCTGGAACTCAAATGCTAGGACCATAAATAGGCTGGGACAAT
Organism: Rhynchomys soricoides; assembly: GCA_019843965.1. NCBI lineage: Eukaryota > Metazoa > Chordata > Mammalia > Rodentia > Muridae > Rhynchomys > Rhynchomys soricoides. The sequence continues at coordinate 7,738,504 of JADRCH010000055.1, read as the reverse complement.
AAGCTGTGCCTCTCCCACACATACACCTTCACTCAGCCACTCTGTTCCTCTGGATACCTAGAGCTGGTTAGACTCTGCAGTCTAAAGCCTCAACACACTGGACAGTGTCTACATTGTACATTACTAACACATAGTAGAATGTACTGAGCAGCTGACATGCTCACTACACACCACAATCAGCATTACACACACATATGCACACACACCCCACATACACACACATGCACATGCACACGCATGAGATGCAGCATCCCCATTGTGTTCAGAGATGAGCTGGTTAAAGATCTCACAAGGCAAGTTAATGTCACTACACACACAGGACTGCTTTTCCTAAATAACCTGAAAAGCAAAGTGCCTGGTTTCAGTCTCTAAGCTATTCAGATGAGCTGGAACTACACTTTCTTTTCTTTCTTTAAGTTTGGTTTGGTTAGGTTTAGTGAGACAAAGACTTACTACATAGTTTAAGGACCAGGCTGGCCTTAAAGTTGCCTCAGACTGCCAAATAATGGCATTTATAGGTGTGGTTCACCACATCCAGCCTATATAGACATTTTTAAAAAACAAACATTGCCACTTAGACCTTAACACCAAATTTCCAAATAGGATACTCAGGCACCATTAACAACAGGTTGGCTTTGTATGTGTATACATATCCTAGGAGTCACAAAGAACATCCTAAGAACAGTAAAAATCAAAAAAAGGAAGCTCTGATGGAAGACACTGGCGTTGGAGGGATTGGCGAGCCTGTGGGTTTGGAGAAAACTGGACAACTGAAGAGCTAAGCCATCTCTCCATCCTAAGCGATCTGTCCTCCACGAGGCAAGGTGCTTTATTCAGGCAGTTTCCTTCCTTTGTCTAAAGTGTAGCTCAGAGACCTCTGGGATATGCTGTAGTCATGAACAGCACCGAGAGACCCTGCCCCAGCCAGCCTTGGACTCTACTACACCGAGAGACCCTGCCCCAGCCAGCCTTGGACTCTACTACACCGAGAGACCCTGCCTCAGCCAGCCTCAAACCCCGTTAAGGCCCATTTGCTCTATCATGGAGTCCCCAGGACCTTCAAAGAAGGTTAAAGAATTTGACAAAATGAAGATGCCTAACTAAAGGAAAGTCTAGAGATGTCTAAGGGCAAAACAATGTCAGAGCAGTTATTCCAAACTGTGTAGCAGCAGCCTAATTGCTAAATACATAGCAATGAGAGTCAAGCACATGGGTCACTTACTTAAGAACTCAGGTCTCTAGGCTGGTTCAGTACTAGGTGCTGCTCAGGGCTCACTTGTAAAAGGAAGAGGCCACTGCTCTAGATGGACATATGCCAGGAGCCCCACACTACGGCTGACGTTCTTTCCAGACTGGTAGGGAAACTGAAGTGTTTTCTGGACTGCTAACAACTGAGGGTATAGAAGACATTTCCATCTGGCCATCCGCAGCAACCCGGGTGCCTGGGCAACAGGGCCTACAGCACTTCAAGATATAAACAAAGGGAAGCACCCTTCCCTTAGCCAACCACACCCAGTGAAGGGTGGAGGCAGGCCCAAGTGAGTAAGATGGGGTGTTTGTGTCACAAGCCAAGCTTCTGAGTAACTCTGTGGCCATGGGAGCTGGAACAAATCAACAGGCTACCAAAGGCCACTCTGAACTCGCAGCATGCTAAGGACTGCCAGGTAGCAGCACTTGTGACAGCACCCAGCATGGAGCTTGTCATAAAGTTAAGCATTCAGTTACATCAGATTCTTCCACGTCCCCAAGGATGCCTTCCAAAAACACTACTGCACCTGTTGGGAAAGTGAACAACTTCCTCCTGATCTCTCTAACCACAGCTTGGCAAAGTCCCTCAGTGTGCTGGCCTGAAGCTGTAAAGGCTACACTTCAGTGCCTAAACTGGAATTTATAATCTACACCTTGTAGGCATCCCAAATGGTGTTATTCTTACTTATTTATAAATTATGGCAGAGTCTGCATGGTGTGTCCCCAGCTTGTACAGTACAGCAGCAACAAGAAGTGTAGGCCACAGAGACCTGACAGTAAGAACAACACTCGCTGGTGTTCTGACAGCCACTGACTGAGGCCTAAAGCTTCCGACTCCTTCCGCTATAGTAGGGACCAACATGCCACAGGATGTGTATAGAAGGATTAAATGGGAGGGGGAGAATGAGCCTCCAAAATAAATGAGAACTGTGAAATGCTCCCTCTGGGAACCACTAGGGAGGGACACTGCATACAGATGCACACCATTCAGACAAAAGTCACATTCCTTCATAACCAGAAACTTCAAGGACTAAAAATACAAATTACCTGCTCAATTTCAAATAGATAAATGTGGAAGGCAATTTTAGAGCCAGGCTTCCCAGTATTTGGAAATATGAGCAGACTTTCATTAGGCATGTTGGCACCACCACAGTTGTGGTAGAGAGCATTTTAACAGGCACAAAGGGTTGAAATTATAACGTGATTTGAATTGTTAATAAATTAGGTTTGAGATGTGTTATAAAAGTGTGTAAATGTAGCATGTGTTTACATGCTACAGCCAAACTAACAATCCCTCCTCGATAATCACTACTAGCAAAGATTTCCTTACCACAGATGGGTACCCTTCATTACCAGGAGTTTACACAACATAAATTGACTGTAGAAACTAATGGCCTGTTTCAGGTGGAGTCTGCTGCTCAGTTTTGGGTACCACCATCCTTGCTGGGGTCTTACTTAGTAGCTCTTGGCCAGCCCTCCACTCTGTCAGCACCTGTAAGAACACTCAGCCCATGAACTATTAAATAGAACACACGAACACAACCATTTGCTCTGACATGTCAACAGAAAACTTGAATTTCCATTTATCTCTGCTTAATCAGATATTTCCAAAGCTATCACTTTGGGTGGAACACGGCATCCTGGATCTCCACCCTCAAGGCAACCTCTTGGTTCAAGATGCAGATGCCACCTGCTGCTTCCATGAACATGGATCTACATGGGTCCACATACTCACTGGGGCAAACATTTTTCTGATCAAGTAGTGTACAAATAAAACTGCCTAAGACTAGAGCTAGGGGCAGAGCCAAGATCCACACTGCCCCTCGAAACACCACTGACCCCATTAGTCTGTTGCTTTCAGCAGCTCATCTAAGTAGCCACAGAAGCCTGTGAATGAGGAAATAAACACAAACCAATAAGGTGGCAGAGTAGACATGGCTTCTAGGAAAGCTCAGAAGCAAAAGAGGCAGGAGAGTTGTAAAGTGACACTAGCAGCAAGCAGAGGACTTCCTCAGGTTCTGACTGCAGACTTTCAGGATGGGGGGGCAATGGCAAAGCTCCTCAGGGGACACTTCTGTGTTTACCACATCCCCAACCACAATGCTACTGTTGTAAAATTCAGCTAACTTTATTTATCAATTAGAAAATATTTTCTTTAAAAAAATCATACAATTGGTCAGCTCATGAAGCACATAAATTTGCTCAAGATAATACTCATTATAAAGCTATTCATAAAGCTAAAAACCTGTTTTCCCTGGCCACCACTCACTTGAACGGTGTCTCACAGGGGCTTTTAATGGTGTCACTTTATGGTGCCGCACAGCGCGTGCATCAGACACAGTACTCACTGATTCCCATGGAACCCTGAAAACAACTGTTTACTGCTGGCCACTCCGGTGTCCCTAAGTACACCTGGGCTGGCCTGCGTTGTCATCCTCATTCCCCTTCCAGCAGCCCTGAGACCTGCCCCATGGGTCAGGGTGACAAGCAACGCTCTGGGAATTTCTGGTTAAAATAAACACTACATTGGCACTGGCATTCAGGAACAAATACAGAGTCACTAGAAATTCCAGGAAGCCTAGGACACTCTCTCAAAACACATCCAAAGTTCAGTTCACACAACCCAGCAAGCGGCTTGGTTTGCTGAGAACCCATTCATGGACTTGAGAGACACCAGGAAATGGGAAGCACTGTCACATGAGCACACTTGTGCACACAAGCATGCCACATGCATGTGCCCAGGTGATCAGCTGTAAAGACAGCTGGCAAAACTAGAAACCTGGGAATTAAAAAGCAGATTTAAAGGAAAGATTAAGAAATTCTTAAGTAGATAAGCCAAACCTATCCCTTTGGGAATTTAATGTTCACTAAGAGACTACTATTGGTAACACTGGCACAGCAAAACATCAATAGGATCTCAGCTAGGAGTGAGCTAACACACTAGAAGTTTCTACATGGCAGCTGTGTCACTGATTAGCTCCTGTTTAGTGAACACTCTTAGCAAACTGGCTGAATCGACCTACCTCAAAATATACAAGATTAAGTGTAAAACATTGAAAATTTAAATATAAAATTAACCATTATGTTAAATTCAAGGCATCATGCAATGCATAATTTGATATAGCCCTGAAAGGAAGGAGAAAATACTAATAGCTAAGATATGACACAGCATTATAAGAAACGATGTCAGAGACAAGATGTTTCAAAATCTATACTATGAGAAGAACTAAAAGAAACAAATTAGAAGCTTTAAAAGAGTATGCAGGTAATTCATAATTAGGACAAGGAAACACCAACAGACCCCCCCCCATATACAGATATAGACATAGATGATATAGATATACCTTCTGCATAATAAAAACACTCCATAAACAAAATCAGAGTGCAAGCTGGGAGATCCACTGGGCGAATATGACTAGAAATGTAGTAAAGCTCATCCATGAGAAAACCCCCTTCAGGGGAGAAAGCAGCCAGCAAGCACAAGCCATGCCCAGGCAATACCCTGAGAGTCAAAGATGAGCAGACCATTCCCAGCTAAAGGCAAGTAAGGACAAGCAAGACACCATCTTTTACCTAATACATCAAAGAACTGTGAGGCTCAGGAAAAGAGGAAGAGGTGTCACTAACAGTGGCTCAAAAGGGCTGGATATGAGTGGGTGGGGAATGTGGTGGGTCCAGAAGGAGTTGAGAGGACAGAGGTAACCATGATCAAAATACATCGTACAAAGTTCTCAAAGAATAAAGAACAGGGGGAAAAAAAGAAAGGAAGCTAGTTGTGGACTGGGAAGTGGGCTCAGAGAATAAAGTGCACACTGTGCTTTGTGAAGACATGAGCACAAATTTCCAGGGCCCACGTGAAAGCCAGGCATGCTAACGTGCACTCTGATTGCAGTAGTCCTATACTGAGATGAGAGGTAGACACAGATGAATCCCTGAAAGTTTGCAGGCCAAGCTAGCCTAGCACATGTAACACTGAATATCAAAGAGGCTCTGTGTTAAGCAAGGTAGGTGACATGATGATGACATCCAAGGTTCTGAGACCTCCACATACATGTCATGGCATGCCTGTACTTACACACATGAATACATGTACAGGAAAACAGGGAGGGAAGGAGGAAGGGAGGGAGAATGGGAAGGAGGGAAGAGCTGTGTTTCCTAAAGCTAAGAGTGTGAGCATGCTTCGCTTCAGTACGTGCAATGTGAAGATCCTGTCCTGTGAAAATAAAGGCATGAAAACAGTAGTAAGTGGAGTTGGAGAGAGAAGTCAGTGAAGTCCTGGCCTTGCAAGCATGAGGAGTGAGTTCTAGTCCTAGAATGCAAAAAGCAAACCCAGATAAGAGAGAGGCACAGGCTTGTAACCCCAGTAGTCAGACCAATGGGGCACTGAGGAGGGCAGTCAGACCACTGGGGCACTGAGGAGGGC
>JADRCH010000055.1:7679810-7732823 GCA_019843965.1 Rhynchomys soricoides | reverse complement strand
CACTGAGGAGGGCAGTCAGACCACTGGGGCACTGAGGAGGGCAGTCAAACCACTGGGCTCAAGGATCAACCAGACTAGTCTATTAAGTTTTAGACAGCAAGAGAGTCAATCTCAAAGAACAAGATAAACAAACACACAAAACCCAACAGAAAATGCCAAGGAAGGGCACCCAAGAATCCAAGGTTGCCCTCTGGCCTTCCCATACATGCATACACTCATGCATGCACACCATATACCTGCACACATAAAAAACAATCAATAAATAAAAGAATATACCAAAATCACAGAAGTAATTTTTAAAGATGACACAAAACAATTATTTTGTTCTACCAAGGAACAAATACCAGAAACATTTGCAATATAAATACGTATTCCTATGAGCCATGTGTAATGACCTTTAGCAAGTCCACACCAAGCTCTGCCATGAGACAGTGAAAACAGTAATGTTTATGACAGCCCATCCCTATATAACCAATAATTAGCAATCTGCATTCGCTCTGGGTGGTTCTACAGACAAGAACGAAGAAGAAGCTGCCATCTGTGGCTCAGACAGTACACAGAATCCAACTAATCTCAGACCACAACCTTTTCCAGGTAAGTGAAATAGGAATCCCTTTTCTTCCTCTCTGGGGGCCTACCCTTCACCTCGCCCCCTCAGAGCACCAAGTTCAACTTGCTTATTAACTATATTACACTCTGCTGTTTTCATAAAACTGAAAGAAAAAAAAAAAAGCACAATCTTGCTATCATTTACATGATTTTTGTTCAACACACTCCAAGCTTTACTGACAGACAACCAGTATCTCTAGGTGGCTTGATCACCATGCTCTGGAAGTAGGGCATAGCCATTAACTTTTGGACAGCCCAGCAGCACATGGAGAAAGTGCCTGAGCCCAGCAGAGCTTCTGTCATGATTCTTCCACAGGAGAAATACCATCTTACAAAAAAACTATCTCTTCAAGGGTGAAACACAAATCACCTATTTCTGTGGTTTGTGGCCTTCAATGATAACCCTACCCAACAAAGGGGATCTTTAGTATTTAATTTCTCTCCTTAGCCAGAATCTTAATTTAAATAATTAAGTTCCTCCACAAGGAACAATGATGACAAACAGGGTGAAATGCATTAGTCTAGAATGCACGTACAGAACAGAGCTCTGATGCCCGAAGGATCTCACTCAATAAGTCTTCACAACACTGGACAGGCACTAGAGAGGTGAGTCTAGAGGCTAAGAACGCCAATGGCTCTTTCAGAGGACCTGGCTTCTATTCCTAGCATTACATAGGTCACAATGATCTGATAACTCCAGTTCCAGGGGATCTGACTGAAGGCCTCATCTAGCCTTCACAGAAATGTGCTATGTATAGACATACATGCAGACAAAGCACTCACACACATAAAATAAGAATAAACCTTAAAAACAAAAACAACAACAAAAACCCAAGACCTACAGGACGGCCCTCCCGGGCTGTTTATTGACTTGAGAAGATCCTATTATGTGCAGTAGCTCATCACTGCTATAGTCAACCTCATCATTAGGCAGAGCTGAATATCCAACTAGCTAGGTTTCTAATTAAGTAACATATCCCTATGAGACTTTACTAGTGGTTAATAGTTAACTAAACTTGACCAGTTAATTCTAGAATGTTCAAAGCACTTCCAAAACAAAAAAAGAAGGTCCAAGGTCCCAAGACTATCCTTGAAGATGCCTGAACACAAAGCAGTCTTTATCCTGGCCATGAAATGCCAAGGACCTGACACTAAGGTGTTAGGAAGCAATGGAGACTGAAAACTCTTCCCAGAGCCTGTCTCCCCACACAGCACCCCCTCCTGCTAGCTACTAACAGCAATCCTCTGGGTCCTCAGGTTACATCCTAAGACAGTTAAAATGTTATGACATAAAATTTCCAAAGTTTAAAACCACTTTTTTTTCTGCATTAAGAAAAAGTTATTTTTAAAAATCAGGTGTTTTTTAGCTCCAGAAAGAACAATACCCACCCTGAGCTAGTGGCTCATGCCTGTAATCCCAGCACTCAGGAAACAGAGGCAGGCAGATGATAGACAGCTCCATGTGTTCTCCCATATCCATATGGAGCTTACAATCATCTATAGCTCTAGTTCCATGATATCTGACGCTCTCTTCCAGTTTCCTGGAGCACCAGGCAACACATGTTGCACAGACAGACATGCACGTAGGAAAAGACCCAAATGGATAAAGTAAAATTTAAATTAAAAAAAAATATATTAAAAACAAAAAGCCCTGGGCTGTGCGAATGAGGAAGCCTGGTGGCTGCGTAAGATACAGAGGATAAATGATAGATGGATGCTTCCTCAGCCATGAGAAGACTCAAGAGAACACATGGAAGATGGCTAGAAAAAACCATAGGAGGTGGACAAGGAAAAGGGTTGTGAAGTGCATTCTGGGAAAGACACAAGGGCTGCCATCATGACGTCATAGTGGCTTCAGATGACTGCAGAAGAACAGGAACTCAAAACCAGGCAAGAGGGCTGGGGTTAGCTCAATGGTACAATACATGACTAGAATAGGTGAGGCCTGGGATTTGATCCCCAATTTGCAAAGAAGCTGGGCACAGGCCAGGGCTCAGGAGGCCCCACCCCTCACTGATAAACTATTTGGTTCTGAGTGACAGATTCAGGGAAAAGGGACGGCACCATTTTCAGTCATGTATCCACTGGTGACTGTACCAGGCTCCATGGATATTCCCAATCCGGTCACGCATATGGCCCCAGTTAAACTAAACAGGTTACAACTCATAGTACCCGCCTAAGACGTGGATCAGGCCTATCAGGAATCAAAATTCCTGCATAAATGGAGAAGTTTTTCTCCAGGCCCCATTTCTTACTGCAGAGCTACTGGCAATGGGTAGCTGCTGAGGAATGGAGAATCATCATTTTGTGTATGTTTCACCACTGGTGGATTTCCCATGCTCCAATGAATGTCCCCATCCCCCCATTTGGACACACAGATGGACAGCACTAACTGTACTTAGTGGATTGTCACAAAGGAGAATGAGGGGCAGTGTTGGGAGGGACTAGGAGAGGGGGAAGGAGAAATGATGGGATGGTGATGCTTCGCTATTCACAAGGTGTCGAATTCTCAAGGATAAGAAAAAGTGACACAAAAACAAAAAAGTCATTAAAAAACAAAAGTCATGAGTCTGGGAAAGGAAGGCATAGTAGAGAATAAGGCCTGGGAGGGATGACAGAGGTCACTGAGGGGTGTGTGTGTGTTGGGGAGGCCACTGGGAGGGATGACAGAGGTCACTGAGGGGTGTGCATGTGTGTTGGGGGGGCCACTGGGAGGGATGACAGAGGTCACTGAGGGGTGTGCGTGTGTTGGGGGGGGCCAGGGTTAGGGTTAACAGAGGTCACTGAGGGGTGTGTGCGTGTTGGGGGGGGCCACTGGGAGGGATGACAGAGGTCACTGAGGGGTGTATGCGTGTGTTGGGGGGGGCCACTGGGAGGGATGACAGAGATCACTGAGGGGTGTGTGTGTGTGTTGGGGGGGGTGACCAGAGGAGGGGGGAGTGACCAGACTAATCCATTATATACATGTGTGAGCTGTCAAAGAACTAACAACCTTTTAAATGTGTATGAAAAACAGTAATATAGACTCCACAGTGGGAATGTACTTCCTCCTACCTCTACAAACCAACTTGTGCTGGAGATTCCAAAGTGCTTTCTGAGGACTTCTGGATCACCAGCGTCCTAGCTGGTTGTCTTTGTAGAGGCTGTATGTCCATTGGTATGAAAAACTAACTGCACTGTGGTAGTCTATTAAGCCTTCTATTGGGAACTACTACACATAGGAATTTACACATAAAAACACAGAACTCTTTCATCCATACCAAGCCATCTGTGGGCCCCTACATTTATGCTGGCACCCCCCAGATCATCTTATGCCTGCTGTGGTCACTGTCATCCACACCTCCGGCTGGCCACTTTCCTGCAAGCGTCCATTCCTAAACATTATGATTGCTCTAGATCCCCTCTGATTCATATACATGCATGTATTCATACATACATACATAAACATATATGTGTATATGTATATATGTATATGGAACCAGAGTGCGCAGCCTCCGTGTCAGTCATGTTGGTGGGGTATTCCCTGTGTTGCGTAGAGCAATCACTTGCTATTCGTTTACTTCCTCGGTCGTCTATACAGATACCAAATGTAATTTAATCTTCCTACTGCTGTAGGATGGAGTTGATCTCCACTTGGGGCAACATCAAGTAACCTCAGTTATGTCTTTGTCAAGTGTGTCTTGGGCATGGCAGTACATGGTTGTATTCTCCTGTGAGAATACCTAGTTTTAGCAGGTAGTACCAAGTTGTTGTCAGCAATGCTTAGTTTTACCTGTTCTTCCACATCACACATGAGTTTTCCTCAGCACATACTACTGTGCACCCAGCCCCCTCTGGATATGGTAATTCCCTCACAATATATCCAAGCTGTTTTGTATAACAGAGCTTTGCCTTTTTTTCTAAACCAACCCACTGTATGATCACACAGTATGTAACTATTATTATCACTTTCCTGACCCATTCTCCTGCTAATGAACACTTGGGGTTTTCAGATGCTACATGTTATGAGTCCAGTCACTATGACATGCAGGGAAGAAGCAGCACTAGTGTATCAGCTATGCTTGCCTCAAGTTATTCCTACAAAGAAACTGGACAGTCTCAAAAGCCCCAAAACCATGAACTATTTAGGTATATTTAGGTAAATGTATGTTAAATATATATAATCCATGCTTTATTTTATTAAAGTCAGAACAAAATCAAGAATCAGATCAACAGTTCATCCCATTTTTGCGGCTGAACTGCCTGAAGCACAACATGAATAAAGTTAACTTTTTCTTAGCCTCCCAGAGAGCTTTCTCCAGGGAAGACCGACAGAGCTGCACTTCCTGACAGAAATGCAATGCCCCAAACACTGGGCGCTCCCTTCTTTCGTACAGGTGTCTGGTTCCTTTTGATAAAGGGCCCTTTTAGAACTCTGATGAAGGGACCTCTTCCCCTCCAAAGGCAGGCACACACTCACACACAAATTGCACAGCCTCAAATCCCCAAGGCCTATCTGTAGAAAACCTTCATCTAACCTGGGCTATATCCCATGGCTGCCTAGCAACAGGGTTCTATAGAGGAGTGGTTCTGACGCTTTGATTTAATAGGGAATCTGAATGGACTAACGCTGGAGGTCCTTGCCCCCAATTGGTCTTTGATCTATCAATAAGGATGCCCGAGGCCAATGGCTGGGCACCGGCAGGATACTTACGAGTTTTGAGGGTACGTTTTTGGGATAAGTGGCCACTTCCCTGATTGGGCCTGGGGTGGCCAGGGAAGGTTGAGGAGTTCCCAGCCTAGGAGGTAGCCAAGGCATTTTAAAATTAACTGGCGTGTGTGTGTGTGTGTGTGTGTGTGTGTGTGTGTGTGTGTGTGTTCGCCATTCACAGATCCAAGACAGCTACTGGGCAGGTGCGCAAGCAGTGCAGCCAAAAATCTCACTGCAACAGGATTCTCTCATCACTGCCAGAGACCCCACGGCTGGAGGAGCCCCACAGACAGTCAAGCCAAGCTGCCTCCCCTCATCTCCAACCAGCAGAGCCAGGCCAGGCCCACGCCAGGCTGGGAGCTCTGGTCCTTCCCAAGTACTCTCATCCCAGGACCCCAGGTTACCCCTCAGTAACAAATCTTGCAATGACCTTGCTTGTATCAGCTACAAAGCTTCCTGTTACTCACTGTCTTTAAACACAGAGACCCACCTGTAGGGGGACACTGTGGCAGCAATTGGTATTTTCCCACAAATTCCTTCCTTAAGTTTAAAGGTCCAGAGATTTTGCAATCAAGAATCCTGAGTCAGGAATTGAAGAGATGGCTCGATAGGTAAGAGTACTGGTTAAGAATAGTGGCTGCTCTTCCAGATGATTGGGTTCAATTCCCAGCATCGACAGGGCAGCTCACAGCCATCTCTAACTCCAGTCCTAGGGGAGCTGTGAAAGTGGGCACCAGGCACACACAGACACACATGCAAGGAAAACACCTATACATATAAAAATAAATACAGTAAATAAATTAAAAGGAACCCCCAGTCATCCAGCTTCTTTATTGTAAACCTGTGCCAGCCCTCCCTGCCATCCAGCCAAGCTGGCATGAGGATTAAGAATGGACAGGGCATTTAGACTACCAGAGGAGAATGACTGGCAAAAGGAAAGAATGCCACTTTTATCAAAACTAAAGCAGGATTCCTATAACCTAACCCCAATAGGAGGCTTACTTGCCCCATGGCTCTGGAGGGAATTTAGATAAATTGTTTTTTTCCCTTTAGGTCATGACCTTTGGTTTATAAAAGGCAGAGTTTCTACCAAAGGTGACTAGCAAATATTTAATGGAAAAAAAAAAAAAAAAAAAACTGGTAAAGGAAAAACAGGTGGTCCAGAACAAAAGGCAATGCCAGTTACAGGCTGGCACTGGGTTAGTAAACCCAGTAAAAGCTAGTCACATATTCCACAGTGCAGGGAAAACAGAGATGTGACACACTGCTAGTCCCAAGCATTTTGGATGAGGGCTACTCCCGTAAGCACACATGCCTTTAATCAAATGGGCGCCTGTGACCCCTACCATCTAGGGGTGCCAGAAGAGTACAGACAAAAGCCCAAAACTCCTTTCTGCAGCCTCACTCACCAAGCTTTCCAGCTACAGAGGGGCAGTCCGTTATTTTGAAATTATAGCTGATTTTATTTTTAGCTGAAATCAGAACAGACAAATGGAAATGGATGAATGCATGAGAGATAGTCAGTAACTCTCCCACAGCTTAACGCCAGCTTCTTATGTATGTTAGGACTAAGGGGCAATAGTGATCTCTCTCTTGACAGATGCCTGCTGAAGGTACTTCACAGCTCATTCTTTACCATGGTCTGAGGTGTATGCATCAACGATTATTTGAAAATATCAACAATGACGCTCAGAGCAGAAATGTTACCTCCACAGAATCCAATGGAGGCAAAGGGGGAGAGCCAAGCTACTTGTGAGTGCCCACAGTTAATCTTTGTCCTTGCTGGCACTGAGAATCCATGAGTGAGAAGCTTCACTGTTTCTGCTTCCTGTATGCCTCTGCAGTCTGGTAAAATCCATGGGGCCCTTTCCAGACCATTTGTAAATGCATAAAACACACAGGATAAAAAAGGGGAGCAATTATGCCAAAATACAGTTCTCAGATATTAAAATGTACATTTGAGAAATGGTCCTACATGTGTTTCCTCATGAAGCTTAAGTAAGACCCGGTAGCTGAACTGCCAGTAGCTTCGGTCTTCACCAGGAAGTTATCACAGACCAGCATGTTACAGTCACAGAGTCTTCAGGGTAGGAATTATCTGCCCCACACTGCCATGTTCCTTAACCTCTTACCCGGGATGCTTTTCAGGAGAAAAGTAATAAGCAGAATTTATCATGAAGATTTTATTCCTCCTATCAAGAGTATTTAAAAACAAAAGAGTAAAAGCATTTCTTGCAGTTAGTTCAGACTCCAAAGTCTTCTCTAAACTTGTTTAACAACCAGTAAGGCTGTGTTTTGTTCAAATGAGTTTATATGGAGCATAACCTTCCACACAAAAATAAACTACACAAAGGAGCATGGTTCCATGGACTAAGAGTTCGAAAATTTTAATTTTTGACATTAATTCACTGTACAGTCAGACAAAAACAGTCATTGAGCAATATGGGTGACCACAACAGTGAAAACACAAAGAAATGGATGCAAATAGATGCTGTATCTCTTACTTGGTTGTTAACTAGCAGACAGCCAGAGATGCTCAGCAACCAGGAGAATAGGGCATTTCTGAGGAGATAAACAGTGCAGGTAATACCCTAAAAGATGAAAGAGCTTCCTGTGAAAGAGGCTCTTCCTTTTATCCACTGCATAACCCAGTCACCCACTGTGTGTCTGCTACTGTTCTCACATGAAATGTACCCTATGGCTCTAAAAACCCCATCCCCACAATGTGTGCCTCACCAGCCCTGTAGCCCCTACCCCGTGACTCACACACCACCATCTGTCTGCACTGTTCCATCTACACAGATGCTCAGAGTTGTTCTTTAGGTCCCAGGTCCCAGGCAGTCTGCTGGAGAAAGATGTTCCATCGAGCTATACAGCTGTGTGTGTGTGTGTGTGTGTGTGTGTGTGTGTGTTTGTGTGTGTGCTCACACACATACCCTTAGGAGGTGGCCTACCAAGTTCTGCATACGGCAGGGTAGAGACCCAATGAACATTTGTCTCATGGCAAATGTTCAACATGTGTCTGAAATAAGCTAAAATCTTCACACTGTTGTTATCCTAACAGAAGAATTTCTATGAAGATCATCCAAGTGTGTAACCTACTAGCTGTTTTTACATATGGCCAATGTGGTGGTTTGAATGGGATGTATCCCAGGCTCTGGGACTTGAAGACTTGGTTCCCAACTGGTGACCCCATTGGGGAAGCTTAGAGGGTGTGGCCTTGCTGGAGGAAGTATGTCAGTGGGGGTAGGTTTTTAAAGGTTAAAGACCTGGACCTTTGGCACATTTGCTTTCAGCATTTCCCATCTGCATTTCAAGATGTGAGCTCTCAGCTGTTCCTGTTGTGTCTCTGGTGCCCCTGCTGGCTGCCACCCTTCCCTGCCACAAGGATGACAGGCTCTCATCTCTCTGGAACCCTAAGTCCACAATAAACCTCCTTTCTGGAAGGTTCCTTGGTTGTAGTGTTTTAACACAGCCACAGAAATGTAACTAAGGTACAAGCTGGCAGCGAGGAGTGGGCTGTGGTTGTGCCACACCTGAGCATGATGTTGTCTTTAGGTGGACTGTGGAAGACTTTGGGATTCTGCTTTGGGAAAAGCAGTTGACGGTTGTAACTGGAGCTTAAGGGGCATCCTAGTAGGAGCCTGGAAGACATTTTTCCTGTTTCCATAGGTTTTTGTTTTTCTTAAGTTCTCATGTGTATGTCAGCTAGCACACTGAACCATGTGCTTTTCTACATTAATGGGTACTTAAAGCATCACGAGTACTCAGGATTACAGATAACACTGAAGTGGAAATCAATAGTGTTTTAGCTTCAGTTAAGTTATTTTTTAGGGATAAATTTCAAGAAATGGAACCTGAATATAAATCCTTTAAACTAACACCACCAACACGACAAGGGAGCACACCTGCTCCACACAACCCCAGCAGCTGCACTTGAATTCTTTAAAATATCACAAGTTACAGCTGAAGCCCAGTGGTAAGGGGAACTTGCTGTCCTTACAGAGGATCCAGATTCAGTTCCCAGCAGCCACATGGTATCACACAACCATCCGCAGGCTCCAGTACCAGGGGTACCAAACCCTCTTCTGCCTCCATGGGCACTCATTCCCAGCACCTACATGGTATCACACAACCATCTGTAGACTCCAGTTCCAGGGGCACCAACCCCTCCTCTGCCTCCATGGGCACTCACGGTACACACACATTCAACCAGGCAACACACACATCAATTAAAAATAATCTTTAAAAAATAGCAAGAGATTTGGGAAATAAAAATTATCTTCACACTATTCTGATTCCTACATTTTATTATAGAGAATAATTTTCATATTTGTGTTACTTTACGGTTAGCTTGCAATTAACTTATACAAGAAAATAAACTATACATTTTAGTACTAACTTTATCAATTAAAAAAAAATAGATCTTCTGTTTTTGTATCTGCTATACTTTCTATTGCCAAGTTCTGACTCTCCAAGCCTGAGGACAAGCTCTCGGTACAGGTAGAAGATGTTCTTGCCAACTTCCTGTCTTGTTTTCCGTAGGTGCAGCCCAGCCTGAGGTGAGTTTCCTTCCTTCATCTTCCAAACACTCCCTCAGGTAAAGCTCAACATGACTTACAAAAGCTCCTGCTCTGTGTGGCTGTTTATGGAGGACTAAGACTCATTCTGAAATTGTAAATGTTAAAAAATGAAGAGTCACTTTACAAGGTTTTGGAAACCACTGACCAGCTATATTTGCATAGGCCTAAGAAAGCATGCCAAGCAAATGGGCCCAGGGACAATGGTTTGCTGAAATGAGACGTACCTGGTTTACGTGCTGACAAGACCTGGCCACTCTCAACTCTTCTCTGTGTCTCATTAAAAATAGCAAAGTATGACAACAGATACTAGCAGGTCCACATAAACCTAAGAAGCAAGGCACTACTTAAATGTTACCTGGCTTTCACTCACAGAAGCACTACTGGCAGGATAAACTAACAGACTAAATCAGGATATTTTTATATCAATTAACCTATCATTTTACTGAAAAATATACACCAATTTTATTTTCAAATAATTTAGAATATAACAAACAACCCTGGCATGGTGGCATACACCTTTCATCCTAGCACCAGGGAGGCAGAAGCAGAAGTGCGCAGATCTCTGTAAGTTCAAGATCAGCCAGTGCTATACAGTGAGGCCCTGCCTCCAAAATAATAATAACAATAATGAAGAGCTCTCATTTTTACACTGAACTCAAATGATTGTTAACCATGTACAAGCCCTAACACGCACACACACTGCATGCATACATACATACTTACTTACTTTCTATAATAAGAGTAATGATACCCACATCCATGAGTTGTCAGTAGGCTCATCATACATTTGCTAAGTGCCTGATTCCCTCAAATGGTACTTCTTCCATGTGTAACACATTCTCAGCTCCAGTCTACCCAAGTCACCATCTCCACGGTCTTTTCATGCATGCTCTGTACTTCTAGGCTATTCTAACAGCACACCAGGTCAGAATGCCTCTTACAGCATCGGTAGCCTGGTCTAGCTTGGTCTCAAGTTCAGAAATCATCCGCCTGATGGTTTGATGAGTCAAACACCTCACTCCCTAAATTCTACTTTCTTACTTTTGGAAACATCCACAAGTGAAGGGAAATCGTACACACATGCACTGGTGCTTTATTAAAGTGAAATTTGAAGAACTGATTTAATACTGACATAAAACTAACGAGTTCTTGGCAACAGGAAGTAGCTTGTCTCTTCGGTGCAGTTAGCCATCAGTTCAGGTTGTATAATTTGGAGTTTGTCTTATTCTTCTGACTGAATTACAGGGTCATTGAAACCTCAATTCTTGTCAGAGTCACTCTGATGCCCTCCAGAGCTCTTGACAGGCACAGGGTCTTATGGGTTATTCATCCAACATTGTGAGCAAACAAGAAAAATACCCCAATCACTGTAAATGCAAAGTTGGTGCTTCTACTTCATAAAGTCGTTTAAAAACTTTTTTTCACAGATGACATCACCAAAGGAAAAAAGTTAATTATTGTTATAATGCCATCTCAAATGTCACCCTAATACCATTGTCTGATGAGATCCAGACCAATACACATCAAATCCATACTTCATTGCCATACCAAGTACAGATCCCACAAGACCTGTGAGACTCAGACTTAACGGCTGCGCCTCACCTGACAGATGCGTGATATGGTCAGAGATCCACTGTTAAGCTGACCTATCTAGACAGCACCCAAGACCAAGTGTGACCTCCTGCAGCCTGGGCTTCCTGGTTTCACTTAGTGAAAGAGCTTTCAACCCGGTTCTCAGAGTCAGACATCCTCTGAATATCTGGGCTGTAAAATTTGTGCCTGCCCAAGTGCTAGCTCTCCAAGAACAACCTTGACACATACACCATGTAAAACACACATTATTTGGGATAAATTGAAGGCTTCCAAGAAGAGGTAGTATCTAGAAACTTGATGGCAAAAGTGTATTAAAAGCCATTGTAAAACAGCCTGGAACACAGTATAACCTGCCAGAGCAGGCCCAACACTGAGAGGGACTACTTACTGCAATTCTAAGAATCAGCTCCTAAGGGAGGATCTGGATGAGCCGAGGCCCAGCCTGTCCTCCTAAAAGCAAAACTGACGTATGAGCCACCGCCACCCACTTATCCTTCCTCCACAGTAACGGAGGTGTCATAGGACAGCCTTTGTCTGCTTCCTCCCACAGCCAGCCTGAGAATGCCCAAATAAAAAGTCCATTCCCCCTGTACAGGCCTTCCTCCCCTGGATGATCATGTGACATGAGCTTACTCGCCATCATCAAGGCTTCTCTCAAATAAAAGGTTCGTGGGCACTCAGATGGCCATGACATGGAGATGTCAGAGCAATTCATCGTGAATACTGGGAATACCTCAATATACACAAAGAAGAGGTACAGCAAAACATAATCTGTGCACTAACAAAAACTGTGCACTCCATGTTCTGCAGGAAAGACAGGAGGATTGCTCTGAGGTGGGAGAGGGTGGGACAGTAGGATAGCTCAGTAGGTAAAGCCCTTTGCTGCCAAGCCTGATTACCTGAGTTCAATCCCCAGGATCCCTAGGGTAGAAGTAAGTGACAACTCCTGGCCAACTCGCAGAGAGAGAGAGAGAGGAAGAGAGAGAGAGAGAGAGAGGGACAGAGAGACAGAGAGACAGACAGAGAGAGAATTAAATAAAAAATTAAAATAAAAAAAAATAAAGGGAGAGAACCAAAAAAGCAAAGCCTGTTTTTGTTTTGTTTTGTTTTGTTTTTAAAAAAAGAGGAGGTAAATCTGGTAGTACCACTTTACCAAGACTACTCATCCATCATAAGCTGGCTGCGTGGCTATGCTAACCATCATCATGTATGGTTGGCCCTCTTTGCTCATAGTTTCTGCATCCATAGTATCAAACATAAACGGACCGAAAATACTTGAGAAAAAATAACCTCAAACGCCTGGACAATCATGGCCCTTCTTGGCCCTCGCTATTGCCAGAATAACACAGCATTGCAGTTAGTTATATTTGCCTTGTGTGGAGAACAGTCTCTCAGCAGATGACTTCGCGTTTATATGAAGTCAGATGGGGTTGTATGAACACTACAGTGTATGGAAGGAATTGAAGCTTTCAAACGTTGATCCGTATGGTCCTATCGTCCATCTCCTGAGGAGTCCAAGGAATGACTGGCTCTACTGTGTGCTGGGTGGTAGCCTCCAGAATAAGTTATAAGTTATAAGGCTGGTCTTATTCCTGCAGCTTAAGGCTGAGGAAGAGAACGCACTGTGCTGTCCACGGAGCTCACAAGCTGAAGAACTAGTATCTGCCTCCAAATCCACAACCCAAACTCCAAGCCCTTTCTTTTTTTTTTTTTTCCTCCAACTTCAACCATTCACCCAGTAACAAAAACTCGTATTTAACATCCTCAGTGGGTTAATACTGGTATCGTGAGTATGGACTGTAAAAATCAGTCATGCCTGCAAGTGTCTCAAAGCGCATTCACCTCGTAATTTAAATCTTTCAAACAGCATGTAGATTCTCTGCTGACTCAATGGGGTTCTGCAAGGATCCTTTATCAAGCGTATTAGCACACACTGTGAACAACTCTATGCCCTTAAAGTTCAGGATGCTGTCAGCCAGAGGGTTGTCTGATGCATACACAGCACAGATAAAGTAAGGTCACAATTCCTCTCCTTGAAACACAACCAGGTGGTCAAAATGGTCATACAGCATTTCCTAAGCTTTGGAAATCTAACCAGTCATCTGCAAACTCGGATGCGCGTCCTCATGGCAAGTGCAGACCTAGTGAGTAAGACCAGCACAGCAGGGGCCTGAAGCATTTTTCCCTAAGGCTGTTCCTGACCCCTTGACATCAGCTCAGTCAGTGCCATAGTTCAACCCAGGGTAGGCTACCAAACCAGTAAGTCCACTGCTACTGCCAACCCTACTGGAGAGGGAACATGGTCAGGACAGTGGTGATCCCACAAGGAAGTGGACTTGGTAGGCCAGAGGTTCTCTGTGTCTAAGGGTGAAGTCCTGTCCAGCTGTGAACAAGATCCCAAAGAACTCACAGGAAGCTCAGGGAGCGGAGGTAACCACTGTGTGCTAGATAAACTGTCTATGGCCCACTAGAGGCTCTGTACTTGCAAACAGCAAAAGAGACCCTGCCTCAAAAAGGTGAAAGGCAAGGGCCACACAATGCTTCCTCTGACCCCCATACAGTTACCACGGCATGCAGGCATGCAGTGCACACACACTCACAAGTGATCCGCAGCTGTATAGTATGGGAACACACAGCAGTATATTTACGGAGCACTGAGATTGTATCAGGCACTACAAGGGAGCCGAATGAAGGAACCGGGACACATGTAGGCATGCCACTTCCTCTAACGGCCTTGAGCACGGGCAGACAGTCCTGAAAACAGTCTTCCTCATATACTGAGGGACTACTGGATGACCAGAAAGAGAAAATGGAGAGGAAAGGGAGAAGAAGGATAGGGGTGGGCCGAGGTCACGGGATATGAATGAGGAAAAGGGAGAGGGAGGGGAGTAGTGGAGGGGGAGGAGAGAAGGAAAATCAACTAAAGCACTTTGTTTGAAAATACTGAAACAACATACAATACCTTGTAAGCTAAGTTTTAAGTTATCTAAATTAAATTAAATTAAAAGGGGCAGTAAGATGACTCAGCAGGTAAATGCACCTGCCACCGAGCCTGTTCAATCCCAGGGACCCTGCAGGATAGAAGAGGAGAACTGACTCCCAAAAGTTGACTTCTATATGTGTGTGGCTGGCACGTGCATGCACATGCGCATTCACACATACACATACTAAATAAATACATAAAATTATCAAACTTTATTTTAAAATGTAATCATCTAGATATGTACGAAGGGCACACCGAGCTCTGCATCTGAACCTATCACATTCAGCTGCTGAAAAGTGCTGAATCTAAGTATCTTACAGAAAATCTAACTCATTGCACAGGGATTAAGCAAAATAAAAATGACAACACAAACAGCTGCCTTCTCACGACAGACAAACAGAAGCCGCACACAGAAGAAACAGCCCAACCCATGAAGCCAGTTCTCCTGAGGTGGAGAGGAAAGAAATAAAGACATTCAGAGAATGTGTGGGGACAGCCCTCACTGTGGAAAGACCTGCTGTAGGTTGAAGGGACATAAGACAAACGGCCTGAGTCTACAGCACCTGGCCAAGAATGGCCACTGTGAAGACAGACACAGACTAGTATTCCTTTTCATTTCTTTGAAGCTGTTTTTAAAATCAGGTTGCAGAAAGTAGTCTCTTACCCCTGCCCAGCGGGCATCCTAACACAAGGGTCAAACACTGACAAAAAGGGCAGCACAGAGGGAGAAAGGAGATCAGGCATGGTTTCTGTATTCCACCCAAGTTTGCTCTGCACTGCTCCCAGACAGTGATGCATGAAGATGCTCTCTAGAATAATCACTGAGAGCATAAAAACGAAAATCAAGATAAGCCCGATCAGACAACAGTGAATGCAAAGGGGTAAATGTACAAAGTAAAGAGAAATGAAATAGCAAAAGAGCAGACACAAAGGCGACACCTGGGGGACGTAAGGCTGAAGAGCCACTGTTCGGGTGTATGCTGAAGCAGCTGCAGAAATTGGCTGTCTACTAGGGACTTACTTCAGACTTGTGTAAGCAAGCAGCTAAAGAATAGGAAAACATGTCCCGAAGAATGAGGTACAGCAATGCCAGGGAAAGAGGAGCTGAAATCCCACTAGACTTGTGGATTTGAGACTGCCGACAGCAATGTTAACCACACTGGGTAAGCCCACACGACCATCAGCTCATGAATGCACATACAGACTATGTAAAAACAAACAAAAACCAACAACAACAACAACAAAACCACTTCACAACAGAAGGTGATAAAATCCTCATGGAATAATCTCAAATGTATTATGCCAAATATGTAAATTGTACATATTAGGAAGACAATTTCTTTTATGATTCCCTTTATCTGATTTCCAGAGAAGGCCATGGTAGAACAGGAAAACAGGGCAGCAGTTATCTAGGCTGAAGCTGGGGATGAGGTCCAACTGCCAATGGCTAAAGGTCCCAGGGGCATGGGGAAGAGGGTGGCATACACACAAAATAAAAGGCAGCCCATTCTATATACTTACTGGGTTAATTGAACTGGACATGTACATTGGAGTTTACTGACTACATGCTCCACTTTACCAAAACTCAAATAATACACACTCCATGGTGTGGCGGAGCTAGTGACTTCACTACCTGGAGACTAGAAGAGGTAACTTCCCTGTGAATTAGCGTGTCATCAAATCCACCCTTAGTGCAAAATCAAGCTCCTCTAAGAGGTTGTGTGAGCTGAACTGGAACCCAGCATACACTGGACACTATCCTATCAGAGTGCAGAAGACCAACCGAGACATCAACATCTAGATAAAGAACCATGGACTCCAAATCTTCCTGCGTGGTCGGCCATCCCCTCTCAGGGGTTGCTGAATGTTTGCTATACTCACCAATTAGACATTCCCACTGGTGTTTGGACTTTCATATTTGAGCACCACAATCTGAATGTCATGAGCTATAAAAATTTCCCAAAATGCAGGACAGAGCTGGTAAAGGCCACATCATGCCAGCACATCACAACAGGGCCAAAGAAGGCCACATAGAACCTTCTGACTGATAGAAGCTAATGTGGGTGTTTACCGCCACCATAGTTGAGAGTATGCTCTTGCTATCAGAAAAGAAAATGCCATGTTAGCAGTTACTGATTTGCATGCAGGTTTTGAGCTATGTGTTAACTAACGTTGGCTCTATTTAGAAGCTGGTACTTCAGCTTAGTCAGCAACATGGAGCAGCCACCAACCAATGAAAATGGCCCTAGACAGAACCAATAGACACAAGTATGTTTGAATGAAACATCAATTTCAGAAACAGACAGAGTCTGGATTTAGCCAGTAGTTTTCTGACCCATGCTCCAAAAATGACAAATACGGAGTGGTGAACTAGAGATCTACTTTCTATGTTCTCAGGCCTGGCCATTTCATTCCGTGCTAACAAGCAGGAGAGCAGGGTAATATACTTCTGCTGTTTTGTTCATTTGCAGGATGGCTTTCTAATGTCTTTAAAGATTATCTCATTCTATTAACATTCCATTTTCTTCCCTGGGTTGTCACAAACCATATTGGCCCTTCATGGAAGTTGGGAGTCTCTTTGTTTGTGTTTTAACTTCACCGTATAGGACATCACCTTGCCTCTAACTTCTTTTAAAAATTCAAATACACCTGCCCTAGTAGCATAAAAATATTAACTTAATAAATTTATCATTACCAAAAAGTAGACACTACACACATCAAATCTAAGAAGTCTTTGCCTGTTAGGTCCTTGGAATTCAACTTTACTGAGAAATTCACTCTAACTAAACAAGCCAACACTCCCAGGACCCCACACTGGTCCTGCCACCCAGCTCCTCCTTCTTTAAAAACTAAACAAATTATTTCCTCTGCTGCTCTGTTGTTCCTTCCTATAAAAAAAATAAACATATCTCAATCAAGTTCCCACCAGAACAATCCCGAAGTGCCCACATCTGAGAAGGACACCATCCTGCTCTAGCACTGACATCATCTCTGGCTTGTTCTGCCTGAGTCCCTACTGTGTGTGCCGTATTCAGTCGCTGCTGTATGTGTGTGCTATCACTCCTCCACCTCGTCCAGGACTGGGGAGACATGCTATACTGAAAAGTAAGAGGGCAGGAACTAGGTATTATCTCACTATATCAAGAAGTAAAAGAGAAAACTAATATAACCTCTTGACTCTGATCCCCAAACAGTGCTTCATGCCCCCTATACCTCCACGTGCAGTGTGGGAGACCCCCAACAATGGACAAGTCTGCTTGTCCAGATTTCTAGAATGCATAGCATACAAGGAAAAGCTTTGAATATCAGTTAACACTTTGCTTAAATATTTAATAGGGTCATCTCTGAAATGCAAGATAGTAAAATGTTGCCTTTCTTACTTTTAGGCAAGCTATTTCTACTTCCAACTATGCATAACTCAGCAAGCTACGTACACAAATGTCTTTATGGATCAGCTATTCTTAGGAGGAGCAGGGCAACTCCCAGGATTGTGATGGCGAATTCAACTTGCAGTTACATATACAAACAACTCTGGATTCTCAACAAGAAAAGACTTAAAAGGAAAAAAGTTTAGACTCCTTTTAACCTTCTCTTCCTATTCTTGGCTTGGTATGCTACTCTTACCAAGCGCTACTCCATGGCTGGAGAGCATTCACAAACTCACCCATCAGGAAAGAGCTGCCTGCTGTCAACATGAGCCAGTGTGAGCATGACTATGCATGCTGGAAGCCAAGCAGGTGGCTATCGAGATCCCAGCTATGACACTCTGGGCAAGTAATGACTTCTCCATCCCTCGCTTTCCTCAGCTATAAAGTGTAGTGAGAATACACCTACTTCAAACAAGTACACATGAAAAAAAAGTTCTTGGCATACAGCTCTGGACACAGACCTGTGGAAAGGGTAGCTTCACTGAACACCAGAACACCATCTGAACAGCCTTGCCATCAGCCCATGACAGTCATAACTACGGGAAGCCATATCATTTCAAAACAATTGAAGCCAAGGCGCCTGGTTTGTTTTAGTTACTCAAGCCTGATTCCATGGCTTGAGGTCACCATGGGCAGCACGGCAGCATCTCATCTCAACACAAACAAAAATAAACCAAAATCCTGGAAAAGGACACTCCACAAACATCAAATATAAGAAACCAGTAGGCGGTGCAAGGTGGAATCATTTCTCGATCTCTCTGTTCATCTGTTGTAAAGGCTGAATGAAGTAAACATGAGCCGAGGCCCTCCCCATGAGAAATGCTGAGACTGGGAAACTATCTCCAGCTTCCAGGTGTGGGCTTAGCACATTTTTCATTATTTATGTAATATAAGATACTGCCCTAACTACATGTCTAACTTACTTGTATTTGAATATTGTAGGTATTAAGCAGTTAGGCCTGGCCGTACAGTTTTCTTCATGACAAGCCTCAATGTTGTAAGACAAGAAGACAGAAGCACGCTTCCCAACAGCAAATCCATTCAACGTATACTCATCGTTCAGCACCCGACAAGTCAGGATAGGGACACACATCTCAAAATGACCATGGTTCCATTCATACCTAGGGACATTGTGAGGGCTTTCTACCTTTGAATACCTCTGGACAACATAAGTACAATACTCACTAGAATGGAATGAATCGCAGAACCAACTCAAAACTTGGTTAAAATTTTACAATGAGAAGAGTAATGTAGTATGCTAGGCATGGTGGTTCATGCCTTAACCCCAACACTCAGGGGAGAGGCAGGAGGATCACGTAAGTTAAAAACGTACTTTCTCTTCATACTGAGTTCCAGGCCAGCCAAAGCTATATATTATGTCTCAAAAATAACAACAACGGCAATAATAATAATAACTGAATAATGTGTGAATCTGGATACTAACGGCCAAAAAGTCTTCTTGAAGAACTGAGCCTTCTTGTAAAATGACCCTTCGTGGACACAAATTCTACTGTTCAGTGAGCAAGCTCTAGCTCTGATGAGGTAACTGAAGTTCTGCATGTTAATCTTATGCAAAAGAGCATTCTTCCTGGATAGGCGGAAGAACACTGCTAAATGTTTTAAACAAAAATTGAAAGGAAAGCATTTCATCTATTCATAAACCACTTTCACTGAGCACAAGAACAGACAGTAGCCCAGACTTACTCAAATCAGTACGCTTTAACCGTGGGTCTTACCTAGACTTGTACATCAGAGGAGTGTTTATTCACATTACATATTTTTCCATTCTACAGCAAGATGAAATTATACCTCATCAGAATATCTTTTGTGCAAAGATGCTCTGAAATAAAATCATTACTATGGTTAATTATATTATTACATGTTATATTCCCTTCAAAAAGGAAAAAGGCTAATGTGGGTAAGCATTCAGAAAGCATCAAATGTACTCTAAATATGAACTGAAATATAATTACCTTCCAAACAAAATTGGAGATTTTCTATATTAAGTCTATTCCCATATTATCCCAGTCAAATTAAATAATGCCAGCCATTTACATGTCAGCTTCTAAAACACCAAAGTTTCTTCACCTATGTCATATAAAATTGGTTTTGTTTGTTTGTTTGCTTGTTTGGTTTTGGTTTTTTGAGACAGGGTTTCTCTGTGTAGCCCTGGCTGTCCTGGAACTCACTCTGTACACCAGGCTGGCCTCAAACTCAGAAATCTGCCTGCCTCTGCTTCCCAAGTGCTGGGATTAAAGGTGTGCGCCACCACTGCCCGGCCCTAAAATTGGTTTTTAAATTATTACTTACTTCCTTTCTTGCTTCAGTTACATGCAGAAAAAAATTTTTTAAATAAGCCATGGGTTTGTTTTCCCTCCAGGATTCCTGACCTCTCAAGTCATTCATTCACTGTCGGCATGGAATGGCTGAGCTAACATTCAAATGGGAAAAACAACAACATGTAAACAGAATTCCCGATACAAGCATCGGAACTAGACAGATTCTACTCATGAACTTGGTAAGATAATCCTACATTAACAGAATGAGCTTGCAGTCTTAATAGAAGCCTTTATAAAAACCACCACTGGAGAGGAGCTGCCTGCCTAGTGAAAGTGTTCTCAGTAGTCAGGTAACCCTGAAAAGCAGGTTGGGTCTCTCCTCCTACACTGGAGTGGAGCAAGGGACAGAGGTGGCACTTGTCTCCAAACCTAAATACAGCCCTCTAGCCCCATGTGATGAGTCATGCTGAAATATTTTATAATACTTCAGTTTCCTGAATAGTAGATGGAGACTAATATTGTTTAATCTCTTTTAACAATCTTAAAAAAAAAAAAAAAAAAGTCACTAGGCAAGGACTGAGAGAGTTCGAGTGGAAACTGGCAGTGGTGGCAGCAAGCATGGAGTCCTCTTCCCAGGTGGCTTCTGCACTGGCCTCCCTCTTCACCATCCCCAAGCTCCAGAAGTCAGAACAGAATGACCTCCATGAGCACACCCAAGTGGCCTGTGGAGCACCAAGTGCAATCCGAGTGCAATCCGTAAAGGGTTCTCTGTGGGGACTCCTGTCCTGCACTTGTGAAACACATGCAAACCAGAGGTTTGACGTAAGCCAGTTCCGGGAGGTTACTGTTCTGTTTCAAGTGCTTAGCCTGTACCAGCATGTGATAAACACTGCGGTAGCCCCGAGGTCTAGCCTTTACCCACTATCTACACTTCCCAGACAAGGAAAACAACTTGCACAAGGCCTCACAGGTCACATCACCAAGTCCAACTCTGCCCTCACCACCAATCCAAAGTCATCATCAGAGAAACCTCCTCCTTCAGTGTGTGGGAACTAACAGAGACCCACAACTGGAAGAAGCACAGAGAAAGACAGGATTGAACACTCAGTCCTAAGTGGACCATCTCCATAAAGTCCCTTCCCTCAGGGATCAGGGCATTACCAGAAGAGGAGGCAGAGACTGAAAACTAGTAGGGAGGGGGGACACCAAGGAAGCAGTGCTTTCCAGGTACAACAGGTCTGAAGCACAGATGAACTCAGAGACTTGCACGTGTCAAAGCCAGACAGGGCCCTAGGGCTGAAAGGGGAAGGAGATACAAGCTCCCACCATAACCCAGAAGTTTGTTCCAATGGAGTCTCACTGGTCATACGAACCACACTTAAGGGCAGGCCCCATATGTAAGCAGTAGAAGGCCAACACAAAACAAACTCATTGGTATTTTAACGGATTTGCGCTTTTTGGGGGAGTGTTTGTTTTGTTTTGGTCTCACAATGCCTACTCTGGGCATTGTTTACCTCACCTGCCTTGAGTCTCTATTATGATTTCTGGTATTGTTTTTATGGCTTTTGTACCTATAAACAAGCATACCATGTTTCTCCTGCTTTTTCTTTGGTTTCCTTTTCTATTTGTCCATTTTGTTTTATTCTAGTTTATTTGCCAGTTTGTTTTCTAAAGAGAGAAAAAAGGTGTGGAGTTGAACGGGTGGGGTGGTGAAGGAGGATCTGGGGGGGGGGAGTAATTTACTGTACGAAAAATATTTTCAATAATTTTTAGAAGTACAGAGCAGCTAACTCTACAAATGAATCCTATAGCGAAATTTTATATTCAACGTAAGTTCATAACAATCGCATGGTTTCTCAGCATAAGCAATTAAAACTTTGTACCATATGGAAATTAATCAAAGATGACCAAGTGTCAAAAGAAGTCATTCCTACCTAAGGTTCAAACTCATCAATGTCTCCAGTAGCGATGATCTTCTTGCACACAAAGAGTCCTCTGTTGGACCTGACGTTAACACAGGCCAACGAGTACTGCACAGAATAGCAAGGGTGAAATGCCAGGCGCTCCAGAGGATACAAACATACGTGCCCGGAGGAGCCGGTGAGCCTCTGTAGGGACCAGGGAGTTTGTCAGAGAGGAAAAAAGAAGAAGAAAAAAAAAACAAAACAAAAGTACAGGTAAAGCCCTTGGCAAAGACACCCCCAACACACACACAGGGGGTGGGGGGGTAGGAATAAGATTGAGAAGATGAAGAACAGCACAAAGATGAGATCCAAAATGGCTAATGATCACTCACCAGACAGAGAACCCAAGGCCTAGCTGTGCAAAGGCTCCTAGACAAACTCAGGAACTGCTCTTTATCCTGTAAGGTGGTGACGCCCGTTATCTGATAAGCCCATGCTGCCTGGTGTATTTTAATAAAGTTAATTTGCAGAGGGTAAAAGAGGTTCTCATTTTTGAGGTGTTCATAGTCAAAAGCATGCAAACAGTAAAAGTGAAAGTTAGCCACACCAAATTCTCAAAATATGATTTGCAAAACAAACAAAGAGGCTAACATCTCAAATTTATCACATTGCCTACCAATCTTAAAGGTGGGGAGGTTTTGAAACCTTAGACCCAAATAGAACAAGAGGTAACAGTGCTTCGCCTTTCCATAGTCTTGAATTGTAATGTCTAGCACAGCCTGACTGAAATGACTGGTATGGATCATCGTGTGAGTTACCAGTTACTCAAGCCTCACCATTTAAGAAGCCAAGAAAAATGCCCAGGAGGGTGATGAGGATGATGTGTCTTCAGAGTACGGACTGTGGGCCATATGGCCCTCCTCACTGTCACCTCACTAGGACCATGCGTGAGATCTTAGGCCTTTCCATCTGCCACACCACTGTCTATTTTTCTGGAGACAGCCTGCCTAGTTCGGTCTGTAGATAGAGCACAAGGCTGGGAGAGACCCCTCTTCTCTCCAGGGAGCCCAGGAAAGCACTCTGAACTGCTCCTCTCAGCAGGCGTGCTCCCTACGCTCACCCACAGGTCTCCATCCACTTCACAGAGCACAGTGCTAGAGCTCAATGACCACCTTACTGTGTAAGCAAGAAAAAGCAAAGACAAAGACAAAGACCCTACCTGGATTATATGACCAAGGATGTGGAAACCTAACTCCAAAAAGTGGGCAGAACGCCGGTCACCTGTGACTCAGCCTCATGTGGGCTTCAAACCTACCTTCTGCCTTTGCCAAATCAAGTCTTCTCCCAACTGTCTATACTAAAGCGACTCTGAGAGCAGAAATGTGCAAAGCTCACCCCTTTGGGGTGCACAGGGCACACATGCCTACGTGCTCTCTCAGGACAGTCCGGTACTTATAACCCTCATTAGTGCATGCAGAGAAACACACACAGAAACACATGTGTGTGCACGCAGGCACTCATCTATATTTTCCTCAAATAAAACTCCCCTTCCAGACAATGGTATCTTGTGCATTTGCACAGCAACAGGCATATAGCAATCCCAGCTGTGGGACTGAGGATGAATCAAGGGTTATATTGTCAAGTGTTAAGATTAGCACGGAAGCATTAATAAATATAATTTGAGATTGTTCAAAAGAGATTAATCTTTTACTATTGATGCCAATACCAAGCATAAGACAAATACTCCAGGGACTGTTTTCCTGAGGAAGCCCAGAGGGACTGGGCTACAAGGACAACAGGGCCAATACAGACAAGCCGGACTCAGACTTCTGTCTAGCTGTTACATTTCCTGTCTCTCAGTTTCTTACCTAACACAAGAGATGTCTTTGGAAAATAAACCAAAGGGTCATGGGAAAAGCCAAATACGACACACCAAGTTATCAGTGAGGAGAAAGAACTTGCCAAAAATTTAAATTCTGGTAGCTTCTTTCACCAGCTTATTTCCAACCCCAAACTTTACACACACACACACACACACACACACACACACACACACACACAGCTATCTAGGAAGAAAGCTGTGTGAACTCCACACTCTCTACCACCTGCCTTTCCCCACCCAGCCTTTCCCAGCAGAACTGCAAGCTTCACCAGCATGCAAGCCCTGCCCAGTGAGCAGAAAGGCTCAGACTCCCTCCTACAGGAAGTGGGCCTGCAGAAGCCCCTCCTCCCTGGCCTCCTCTGCCCCTCTAGCTCCTGGCCTCCCAAATCAGCAACCTTCTACTGTAGTGGGCCAGGACCCAACTTACTTTAAGGCCTCTCCAAAAAGTGAAAAATATTTTAATTTTAGAAAAGAAGCAAGTTTCTTACTCTCATTTACTCTATTTGACGAGTACAGACATTTGAATGTCCATGAGCCAATGAATTCTTTCAGATCATACCCAGATACACCTTGAAATTAATTTTGGCCTTATCCTAAAGTGAAAACAGCCTAAGTTGAAAATGGGTTGAACAAAAACAAAAGAAAAAGGGCAGACAGTGGGAAGGACATTGTTAGGAAACAGTGAGGGGAGTCAGATGGGGGTAGGGGGATGTGGGTGGATTGCATTACATAAATTATATAAATTATAAACGATGTAAATGTGCAGCCACCAAGGAACAAGCTTAATTTTAAGCTGAGTTTAAAGGGTAAGCTCAGTAGTAGGGCACTGCCTACCGTGCACAAGGCTCCACATACGATTTCCAGTGCATAAAAAGAAAAGAGAAAATGGAGAGAGAAGGTGCTTACTGCCCTTGACTAATGAGTACTCTCCCCTCTCAGCGCAGCACACTTCAGGGTCCACTGAAGTGGACCTTCCTCTTCGACAGCTAACTAGGTGCTGATGCTCACTGCCAAGGGTCAGCAGCAAGAGATCACAGGAGCGCATCCTAAGAAAAGACCCAAGAACTGGCAGCAGTCTTTACTGAAAATAAGTATTGTTTGTTTGCTTGCTTGTTTGTTGAGATAGCATCTCACTAAGTTGTGCAGACTAACTTTGAATTCCTGGCCTCAGGAAACTGCAGGCCTCGGTTTCCTGAATTGGCTGCAACTATGGCTGCAGTCCACAGTCACCAATCACAGCTATCGAGGGCTTCTATGAAATGTGTGCCACTTAACACAATTGTAAAGCTAAGAAACCATAAATTAATCTAGAAGTTTAGGACTCATTAACAAATTTCTGGGCTCCTATTAGCTGTCTAAGTAAGGGAGCTATTAGCCTGTCTGCTGCCTTTATACAAATGGGAAATGTGGTTCTCTCTAGATAGAAAATCCTGAAGGCAAGCCTCCTAATGCCCACCTTGGCAGGCATGCTACTCCGACTGCCCTGCCTGCATGGGAAAACAAGATGAAGTCAGCTCTTCAAAAAGTTCCAATTCTAAGAGAGTGGGGCAGACACACTGGAGCTGCAGTTTCTCCATGGCTCTGGGAGACCACACTCTCACATGCATCAGTTAATGTGCTCCATCTAAATCCCCACCTCATTAAAGTCTGTACTTCACTCATCAGCTCCTATGTGAGCCCAGGGAGTTACCTACGCCAGCACAGAGTTCCAGTGCATTTGCAGGCAGGAAACAAGCACTGATTTCAAGTAGCTCAAGAAATTGATCATCTGTCCAAATATCACCTCGGGATGACTGTCACTCCTAAGCACATTCACAATGAAGCTGTTTGATTTTTAAGACATCTCTAACCTTGAAGGCATGTGCCTGAAGTACGTTTCCTATTACAACATTGCTGAAGACTCCCTGTCACCCAACAATATCACAGCAGAAAGCATCATTCCTACTGAGAGGACACTGGCATTGAACCAGGACACTGATGCATAGCAGGCATGCAAAAGCAGATACTACAGAGTATGTAATAACGCTAACGTAAACAATGTCACTGGTCACTTACACATAAACATATTCCCTCTCCCTCTCCTTCTCCCCCTCTTCCTCTCCTCCCTCTCTCACCCCCCCCCCCCACTCCCCCTGCTGTAGAGTGGCCTCAAGCAGGGCCTCAGGAGGCATCCTGCAGAAAGCGCTGCCATCACAGGAGGTGACAGCTCCAAGAAAGCCAGCTCTGTGCAAAGATCCCTGAAGACCTTCTATGGGGACAAGGCCGAGAGGTAGAAAACTGGACCACAGATGCTCAGCTACTGTGTATGCTTTCAACGTTTTAACAAAACAAAACAAAAACAAATTAAAAAGCAAAGAAACATAGAAAAATGATAGAATAAGAGTATAAAAACCAATCTGAAAAATGTGTTTGTATCTCATGCTAATCGGTATTACAAAAGTCAGGTTTCCTTTTCATTTATAAATAATGTAAATTTCTTCCTGGATGAAAAACAACTTTTGTAAGCACAGCCTGGACACAGTATTCACAGTCCACCTTGGCGCCTGTGCCCCAGGCCATTAGGGGCACTGCTCTCCGACTCAGCCAAAGCAGCTTCAAGGCCTGTGGCCTCCACACACAGAGAGGGCCTGGGTGGATGGAGCATTTTTACCTTTTATATACTGCACTTTACTCTTTTAAGATATACAAATATTTCTGGGTTACAATTCTACGATTGCCTCAGCTCAGATTCTTAAATTGTGGGTGGCTTGTTTACCTCTCAAAAACTGAATGTGGATGTTGAAGGAAAGAAAAAAAAAAAAAAAAAAAAACTTTGGCGACAGGAAAACATTTCTAAATATGCACAAAGCAAAAATTAAATAACTGAAAAACAAATGCATGTTGAATGCAAGGAACTGGGATGGGGTGCTCGATGACGTTAGCACATGGATGGTACAGGCCAGCCTTGGCTCTGGACGGGAACAGGAGACTTTGTACCGTACAGGTCAGCCTTGGCTCTGGATGGGAGCAGGAGACTTTGTACCGTACAGGTCAGCCTTGGCTCTGGACGGGAGCAGGAGACTTTGTACCGTACAGGCCAGCCTTGGCTCTGGACGGGAGCAAGAGACTTTGTACAGGCCAGCCTTGGCTCTGGACGGGAGCAGTGGACTTTGTACTGTACAGGCCAGCCTTGGCTCTGGACGGGAGCAGTGGACTTTGTACCGTACAGCCTTGGCTCTGGACGGGAGCAGTGGACTTTGTACTGTACAGCCTTGGCTCTGGACAGGAGCAGGAGACTTTGTACCGTACAGGCCAGCCTTGGCTCTGGACGGGAGCAGGAGACTTTGGCCATCACACACTCAAGGTGAGATGCGGGACAACTCCATCTGCTAGATTGCCGTCATACACTGTTAACAGTTTTCTGCTCCTCTAAAAAACGTAACAACTTAATATATCCAGCCACAGCATGTATGCATCAAATCAGCGTTGACCTTTGTACTATATTGTTAGTGTTACAATGTTTGATTTAAAAAAATTGCTATTCTAGTTCCTGACTTGAGTTTTGTTCAACAAACAAACAAACAAATAAGTGGACTGGGATTAGGACAGAATTTTCAACTATTTCTGAAATGCTCCAACCACACTTCCTCCACATGGCGTCATGAACTACGTAAAACAGCGTTCTCAAGACCAAAAACCATCACCTCAAAGAATCCACCACTGACAACCTTACAGCTGCTCTACACCCTGCAGCGTCGAACATTCAGCTGAGACCTAATCGAATTCTTTTGTATAAAAACAAACAAGTATATCAAATTTAGCATGCAAATTCTCTTTTATCATTAGTAAATGGCAAAATTAATGAATTAAAAAAAAAAAAAAACTTTTGTGATTTGGGACTAGAGAGATGGCTCAATACTTAAGAGGACTTGCTAATCGAGCGAAGGATCAAAGTTCAGTTGCCAGCCCCAACACTGGACAGCCCACAACTGCCTATAACTCCCAGGGCTCTGACACCCTCTTCTGGTCTCTGAGATAACTGCACACACATGTGCACATACAAACATACAAAGTATTTTTTGAAATTATGACTTACCTATTTTATATCTTACATTTGTACATAACCAAGAGCTTGTAAAACTTTCTTCAGTAAAAAGAGGCTATGAATAGAAAATCATTAACCAGTCCTTGCCTAAAGATGCAATTCATGTTCATGGATGCAGCCTAGGAGCAATGTCTTAACCACACAGGCCAGCGGTCCAGTAGTCATGTGAGATGCATGGACAGACGAGCTCTCCATAACTGCTAAACTAGGACCGCCAGCTGTGCACTCCTCGGGATGCAACTGTAATATTGAGACATGGCTAGTTCAGAGCCTAAGATCATTTGATTTGGCAGTTTTTTTGCTTCACACTGCTACAGACTTTACATAGACATCCATAACTTTGTGTGTATGTGGGTGAATACCAGTGTGCACATGACACAGCACACGTGTGGACGTGAGGACAACTTTAGGTGTCAGTTCACACCTGCCACCTTGTCTGAGAAAGGCTCTCTTGGTATCTGGGCAGACCAGGCTGTCTGGCCCACCAGTTTCTGGGCATTCTCCTGTTTCTGCAACCTATTTTGCTACAGACTATGATTGCAGACCTATGTTACTGCCTCTGGTATTACTTGGCTTCTAGACATCTGAACTTAGGTCCTTGTAGGAGCACAGCCAGCACTGTACCAACTGAGACTTCTCAATACTGCTAAATCCTTATACACTGGAATCAAACAGAAAAGATAACTGCTATTCACAGTGAATATAATACCTCGAAACAATAAAAATCCATTAAACAGATAAGGCTAAATGTGCTTAATTTCCCAATATTAAATATCTTTATGCTTAATGGAAAAATATTTACCTTGCAGCATTTGTATGAAATGTGTTTCATACATATCCTGCTTGTTTTGCTTTGCTTGGTCCTGGGAATAGAACCCAGAGCCACAAGCATGTTAAGCCCACATTTTAACCCCAAGCAAGATCTCCAACCTTATATAGAAGTTTGACAAGATGTTTCTCTGTTGAAAATAAGTCAGTTAGCTCTGACTTCTGCAAATAAAATACTGTGTAAATGTCAATTCCAACTCTCTTTCACTTCTTTGTCTTGATATAACTTACAGAAGCAAACCTCTAACAGATATGGGCATGCAGTAGCAAAGCTCATTGAAATGGCATCTGACTAGCATGCCTGATGCCCAGAGTTCAATCTCCCAAAAACACATAAAGGATAGAGGAGGAATTTTTTTGAATGAATGAACATAAAATCACAGTGATTCAATTATCAGAAAACATCAACCGTCCATTTCAGATTCTCTAGTTCCTGTTAAGAAATGATAAATGTCAGCCTTTAACAGTCACCAGAAAAGGACTGTAATTCTTGTGGAATTCCTTCATCCAGCAGGTAAGGGGCAAATAGACACTGTATAAGACAAAGAGGAATGAAACATAATGGCATTGGCCAGGCAGCAGGTCAGTGTCTAAGGAGTCCACAGCCATCGCTGGTACCAGCTATGCACTTAATGATGCAGGTCCCTGGAAGCCTTTCTTCACTGAACACAGAGCCTTACCTCTGAGATTTCTGGGATGAATCTGCTTCGTTCGAGGCATTTTCTTAGATTTAAGAGCTCCTTTTTCTTCTTAGAAACTGTTGGAAGAGCAGGTTACAAAAGGCTGGCTCCATGTACTCATCGGACATCAGTTAATCCACATGCTGCAAAGAAAAAGATAAAAGCAGTAAATCTCACTACCTTCAAAAGAGAAGAATACTTCAAAAGTTAGGGGCTTAGAGCAGTGCTGACCTAAACTCAATAGACGGTAACCTTTGCAGACACCATTCGCTTTTAACTAAACACAAGACGAGTCATCTTGCCACTCTCTAGGCCCCCACTGTTGAGAAAACAGGGGGGGAGAAAACATCTCTAGACATTAGTTAAACAAGAATGAAAATGTCCACTTTAGAACAGCTCTGCTAGGTACAATTAAAGTCAGTGTAAGGCGACAAACATTTATGCTGTAGACATATGCCCATTCATAAGGGAAGCCCAGTGTCCTTGTCATATCATTTCAGTTGACTCAGTTAACATGCACAGTTGCTATGGTAGCTGTCCCCCCGTGATGGCATGCCTCCTTTCCAGGCTCATGGCAGGACTGCACACACCTGTGAACAGCAGCTGCATGTTGACCTTTGAGTAGACCACAGACATGCCTCGAATCCATGCTGGCGCACTTAGTTATGAAAGCAAGATATTCCAGAGCATTCTGTCCCCTCTGGCACATGCCAGGCACTGTTCCAGAGCATATATGACTAAAGAGTTGCACCGCTGGTGACACAATATAAGCATGCTGCCTAAACCAAAAGCAGCCCTTTGTTGACTTAAGTGTCTGAGGCCTGGGAATTACTTGTTACTGCAGCACAACCTAGTCTGTCCTGACTGTGCCTTTGCAAGCTGAAATGCATCATGCCAAGATGTAATTATCCAACTGGCACGTCTACAGCCCAAGGACAGTATCTAAGTCTGACGGAAGATTTCTACTAATGTTGCCTAACACAAAATAGTAAACTTCCTTAAAACATTACAAGATTTCTTTTGAGATTCTTTGTTTGTTTGTTTGTTTTTTGTAACTCTGTTGCAAGGTTCTCCAGCCAAGACATTATGTTGCAATGTCAAAAAGTTGAATTTCCCTGAAAGTTAACCCATCTGTCCAAATCAGCAACCTCCCTCTCTTCTCTTCCTCTAGATTCTTACTCAGTAATCAGTTAAAAGTTTAGCTTTAACTTCCTGCAACAATGCTGATAAGCAAAGCCCATTAAGCTGGCACTACCGGGTGAAACCAAATTTAATCACTAAGCAAACACAATAGACTAAGGATGCTTTGTTTAAAGCCTCTCATATCTATTAGTGTACACAACACAGGAGAACACTTCGTAGGTACTTGTTTTACTGTAGAGTTTCAACTTATCACCTAATTTAATCCTAACAATCAAGGCAACAACTCCAACCCATCCATTTTACAGAATTGGGAAAAAAAAAAAGTTTCGGGAAAGATTTAAAACAAGACAACGGCTCCCAATCATCCACTTTACAGAGAAGAAAACAAAAACAAACCAAATTAAAAAAAAAAAGTTTTGGGAGAGATTCTGAAACCTTCCTCGGATCACTTAACTATGGAACATTATGGAACATGGCCTCACGTGACCCCAAGCCCATTTCCTCTGAGAAGATAATACTTACCTACCAAGGCCAACCCCCTCCCAAAGGGATGAATGACACAGCAAATCATGAAGACATCCTTTGGAATCAAACCTGACCAGACTGGGTTCAAGGCCAGGTTTTACCCCCGCACTGTGTGGCCTGGTTCAAGGTACTTAAGCTCACAGAAAAGAAGATCAGATTTCTCAAGCTGTAAAATCAGGAAACATTATCCACCTCAGACCGGCTAAGGACTAAGGACTAAGAGAAACAATGTAGAAGCTTTGCCTGCCACATGAAAATACTGAAATATTAATTCCCGGGAAGAACACCTCTAAGGAAAAGAACATGTATCCCACAATAAGGTTTTAGATGTATGTTTTCACTTTAGCTAAAATGCAGAAGGAAAAGGCGGCTACAATTAACATGCTTGCGGCTGTACTCCTAACACGGCTATTAGTCGACATAGCACAAACTATTCACAATCTAACGCAAGAGGAAGAACATGAAACAGGATGGTCAACGATGGATGGTGTCTCTTGCAGCACCAGCTAATGACCTACAAAAGATAGGGTTCAACTCCCTTTACCACAGAGGGATCAGCTCTCGAATTCAAAGAGGTTTTGACTGCACAGAGAATTTAAAGATAAAGCTGTGTTTCGTTCCGTATTAAAACTAAAGCTTTTAAGCGGTCACGATATTACGAAGTTTTTAAAGCGTGAACTGTGGTTGTAAGCCGATCACGTGATCCCCATCAGCTCCCAAGCTTAAATGTAAAATATGCAAATTCCCAACCTGTAACAGCTTTGTGCGACCCGATATAGCAGCCTCCACCCCCCTGTCCCTAGCTGTCCAGCCCACATTTAAATCCGCGGTGGAGAAGTGGTTATTTTCAAAGACCACAGCACCGTAGCGACTAGGACCAGTGATCAACCATTCTTTCTGGAGAAAGAAATACATACTACAAGGTGCAAAAACAGGACACGATCAAAAAGCGTAAAGACAGTCACAAGGAGAAAAACCATGAATGAATGTGGAGGGCGGAGCCTGGGAAAACCCCTCTGCAACGCTGCACTGAACAAAGCGCTTCGCATGCCAGAAGGAGGGGGGAATGGAAGTGCCAGCTCCGGAAGAAGCCTGGAGTGGATGCAGAGAGCAGCAGGAGGAGGAGGAGGAGGACAGAGTAGGCGAGAGCGGCAGTCTTGAGACTCCTCCTCGCGCCAGCCTCGCCACAGCCCCCTCCCCTTCTCTAGCCGCAACTCCTGCTGGAGCCCGACCCCGCGGCGAGCCCAAGCCGCCCCGCGCCCCTGCCCACCGGCCCCGACCCACCAGCGGCGGGCGCGCGCCCTACCCGGAGAGAAACTACCCAGGTGGCCCGGAGTAAACAGGCACTCCGGGCAAAGAACGAAAGGGAAAGCGAGCCACAAAGCCGGGAGGTGCGGAAGCCGCGGCCTGGTCTCCCGCAGCCCCACCGAGCCCTCCTGCGAGAAGCGGCCGCGGCGACCGGGAAGCCGGCCCTCCGTACCTGCTGGGCTCGCAGGACCGCAGCTCCCGCCGCCCGTGCGGCCAGGACCCGCCGAAGTGGCAAGCGGTTCCCGCACGCAGCATCCCCTCCGCAAGGTCGGCGCCGGCACACGCGCACACACTCACACGCACACCCGCCCGCCCGCCAGGGGGAGGTGGTCCCGGCCCCCGCCCCCCGCGCCGCGCTCTCCCGGGTGCAGCGCCCCCACCGCCGCGCCTGGCCCGCACCGGTCGGGAACTGCGCTGCACTTGACAACCGGGACACAAGCAGAGCCTCCTCCCGACTGGCACCGAGGCGCGAGCAGGGCGCGGGAGGGACGGAGTGGAACCCGGCGTGAGAGCGGCCTTTACCTCTCCCGGGTGTCCGTGAGGACGGCTGGCAGCGCGAGGGCGGCCAGGGCGAAGGTCGGCGGCTTCCCCGCGCGTGGGCGGGGCGGCAGGGGATCCCCGGGGGCGGTGGGGCGGGGGCTGCGGCGGGAGGGCGGGCTCCTGTGAAGCCGGCCCGGGGCCCCCTGCCGCCCCGCCCTCCCGCCCGCCGCGGGGACCCAGGTCGCAGGAGGAGGCGCGGCCCGAGGGGCGGGGCGGAGGCGGAGGCGGGGCTCCGCGGCCCGGGGAAGCCCGGCTGGGCCACAGTCGGGGGCGGTTGGCCCGAGAGGAGGGGCGGGGCCGGGCGGGGCCGGATTCTCTTTACCGTCTTTTGACTTTCTAGAGCAGGCTGTGGGCCGGCCCGGTGACGTCATGGTGTCTCCCAGCCCCGCCCCTCGCCCTGGCCCTTGTAGGGAGGAGGAGGACCCGGGAGGGAGGGGGGACCCCAAGGGGGTTTCCTCAGCTCCGCGTAGAGGGAAGGGGAAATCATAGTGAAACTTGAAACTCATTAACTTTCAAAAATAACTTTTAAAAAAAGAGAGAGAAAGGGGGCTGGGGTGTTGACTTGGAGGGTCAGAGGGGACATGGTTTTAAGCCCTGAAATGAAACCACTTTTTTGGTGGCGGATGTTCTATTAAAAGACCGAGGAAAGCCAAGGTTATTCCGGAGAGAGCCGGTGCTTCCCAGAGCCTAAGCGGCAGCGAGCGCAATTAACCCCTCCTTGACTGCCTGTCAGCTTGGGGACTAACCCGCGAGGGAACTTTGGAAGCCGAGGAGGGGGTGCGGGGCGGAGCCACCCAGCAGGCTTCTGGAACTCTGGGGGAGTGAAATGGAAAGACAAACTAATTTATTACAAACCAGAGTTTGACCCCGGCTGCTAGAAAGCGTTTGAGAACGGGAACTGGAAACTTCTGGAAATATCAGGAGAGCTGAATCTGGGGAGCGAAGCAGGTTTTCAAGGGTAGACATAAAGAATACTAGCAGTTTGAACTTAAAAATTCTACGCATCCACCTAAAAAAAAGCCGGCAGAAGTGACAGATTTAACGGGCCACCTCAAAGTTGGAAAGAATAAGGTGTAAAAATAATGACGCAAAACAAAAATATTCTGTTAAACGATCATACTCCCACTAACAGCTGACCATCTTGTGCAAACTTGTTTTGCTCCCTTAGGCTTTCATAAAGATGTCCAGGTCGTTCCTGCTAACCGTTGACCCCTAAACTCCCTCGAGGAAGTCCTACCTCTAGCTTGCTGGAACTAAGAAAAGCTCAAAGCCCCAGAATGGAAATTATTAAAAATGGAATACTCAGAAATGGCAAGCTTAGAGCCAAAAATAATGTTTTGCAAAGGAAAAAATATGCCTACCAAAAAGTAAATTTGGTCACAGGAGCAAAGATCATGCAGCTAGAAAGCTCGGATGGTGGTGTAATGCTATGTTAGCCTTACAATGAAATAGTGCCATTTTAATTTTCCAGTAAGATATCATCTATTTTATTAAATGAAATACCCAATGGGTAAGAGTCACAAAACATATAACGGTGTGCCCCTCCCCCCAGTTGAGCCGTTTGAATCAAAAGCTAAACATGCAGACATAGCTAATTTGTTAGGATAAAAACACAGTTTTCATAAGACAAGTGTTTGTTACTTGAAACGGGGTTGGGGGGGGGGGACCTAAGTGCCAGAGTGGATTTTTTGACTCAATAATTGCTAAAGACGACAGAAATGCATCCATGGACCCAGTGTGTCTCCCAGATACAGCAATATTATGAGCGTTTGAGAAAACTGCATATCTGGATTTGATTTGTCATTTCACTGTGTTTTCTTGAGCAACAAACCAGTATTAAAACTTCTCTCTGAGACAGATAATATAAACACTTTCCTGATAAGTTTTCAGAATTTTCTAAACGCGGTTTCTTGTTCTTTTTTTGTACCAAAATGCAGGGAAAGGCAGCTATGTTGTATGCAGGTAGTTGGTTTCGGTTTGGTTTTCGACCCAGTAAATAGTAGGTTCTCAGAATATAGCAAATAAACGGAATTGGATGAGTGAACCCGACCAGCCGGGTGAGTGGTAAACTTCAGCTTGAACTGTCAAATATCCTTGAACAATGGGGATCCCAGTGACGGCTCTAGACTATGAAGGCAGAGATTCCAAGGGGCCTCTTTCTCTCCATCCAGCAGGCCAAGTAAACGTCTTTGTTGCACCCCTTAGGAGACATGGAGTCCTGTGGGTACTCTGACCTTATTTCTCGCGCTGAGCAGCTAGCGGAGAGCACCGGTCCAACCCGAGGCCGCGCCCGGGCGTCCCCCAACCCTGGTTCCCACGCGGCTGCCCGGCGCTGCCTGGCTCGGGCTCCCCCTTGGCACGGCCCCGTGGTTCCACGGCTCCGGCCCTCCACCCGGTGCTACCGGCAGCGGACCGGCAGCGCCACCGCCACGCGGAGATCCCGGAGGTTCCTCCCGCTGGCCCCATGTCACACCACCCGTCCCTCCCCTCCGCCCTGCGAGCTGGGCTTTCCCGTCCACCAACGAGTCCCCTCCCCCCGCCCCCCACTCCGGCGACCCGGCCACAAACCCTTCCCTGCACGCTCCGCAGCAACTGTCCCCCTACGCCCGGGCTCTTCCCAAGTCAAGCAGACAAAAGAACGGAGGGAGGAAAACTTACCGAACTACAAGGCAAAAAGTCTGCTCCCAAGCTTCCTGGGTTCAACTTTTCATTTTAAAAACAACAAAAGCAGAAACCAAAAGCCTCCTAGGTTGGAAGTGGGCGTGAGAGGAAACGCTGGGGGAGGCGCTTGGTTCCTTCGCTGCGCTGCCCCCCCTTTCTGGCCCCTACCCGGAGCTTTGATGTTATCTGGTGCACCGCCTACGTGGGTTATACCTTGAGCTCGGTGCCTGGTGACAGTCAAGATATTCTCTTCTGTGGGTGCTGCTAGGAGGCAGCGCAGCAGGTGGCCAAAGGACGGAATCCCCCAGCCTTATCCGGTCCTGGGAAAAGATCTTTGCCGGCTCCCTTTCTCACCTGAGCTGAAAAGGGCTCTCAGAGCTAGGGATCTTAGTCTCAGAACAGTGTTACTTTTGCTGTTTGAATCAGAGAAGGAAGCCTCCCAGATTACATTCTTTTTCCTTCCACTCAGTACAAACTTGTAATAAGATCGTTTGGATGTTTCCCCAGACTCTGTTCAGTTTTTAGATCTCAGTTTTGGAAGCAGATATTATTTTCTTTCTGAGCTATTCTTCAGCCTCCAAGAGACAAGAATACAACTCCCAAGATGATAAACTATAATAACATACCACAGTTTCCCCTTTGGGTCAAAATACCTGCACATCCTCCCTCTTATGTTATGGAAAGCTCTTGGTTTTATTGTATTTACCCAGACACTAGCTCAACCCAGATGTATGTTTCTTATGTTTTCAGCCTCAGAATCATCACTTAGGAAAGATGTTTTGAAAATCAGAAACAAACCAGGTTAGCAATAAAGAAAAGGCAGTGTCCCCCATTCATTCTTCCTGGCACAACCCTTTATGACAACACCAGGCTGTGTTCAGGCCCTGCCTCCTGGGGATTTACAAATTAATGGAGACAGCACAAATACATGGAAAAATACCTGGAGGGAGAAAAGATATAAGCCACAGCTTATAAACAGAGCCAATTAAAGTTACACCAAGTTATTTATATGACTGCTGAGAGATCTTTGGGTGGAGGGAGTGTCTATCCAAAAAAAGTTCCAGGAGAGGGTGAGTCCTCAGTAGAGCTTTTAGGAGAAGTTCAGGATCTGCCTGGAAGATAAGCACAGTACTCCAGCCCAAGGAGGCTGCTGCTGAGTGAGAAGGAGAGGAACTACAGGATACTGTTTCCTTCATTCAGTAGAAAGTCTAGGCCGGTGAGGAATGATTGACAGCCAAATTAGGAAGGACACTATTGAAAGTGGGAGGGACGCTCTTCACATTGGAACCCAGATGAGAGCTGTGCACCTGGGCTGTCCCCAGAAGTAGGGCGGGCGGGTAGGTTTTTCTAAAAGTAGCTGTGAGGCAGTCAGAATGAACTGGCTCCAGTTAGTTAGAGAAGCGCCAAGGCATCCATCATTTGGAAGGAATTAAGACACTGCAAGCAGTTGGTAGTTGTTTGGAGACATCTGGACAGAGAATAGTCTTTTTAAGCAAAGTCACTGTGGCTGATGGATTTAGGATAGATATGGGAGCTGGGTACAAAGGCTGCAGCTGTGATCACACTAGATATCATATCGTAGTGATGACTGTAGAGCTGGTGGCCAGCATCCCGCTCCCATTCCTCCTTCATCCCACTTCTAAAATGTTACATAATCTCCAGTGAGCCATGGAGTTAGTATATGGTACACTCATGACTGGGATCCAGAGAACATTCAGATGGTTAAAACATAAAGGCTGTGTTTGATGGAAAATAGACTCTAATAACTTTGTACTATTCTGCATCTGTGGAGCAGAAAATGGAAGATGTGGTTGTTTAGAAATCAACAGCAGTTTACGTTTTTAGAACGTGATACAGATGACATCATAAGAGTGTCGCTGTTGAGGCTGACGGGAGGGAAGGGGAAAGGTGTTTGGGTTTGAACCTATCAAAGTTTGAGAATGCTAATGACCCTGGCGCTTGTTTAATACAGACTATAACACTGGTCTCCAGCTCCGTTGGAAAGTGCCTACGTCAATGGTAAGTATGACCATCTCATGAATATTATTTAGTGCACTACCTGTTAAAGAGGCTAAAAGAGGAGTAGTTATGATCAACAGAGGTGCTACACGAAATTCTCAGAATTCTACGTACGTTGTGTCCTAGGTAATGAACTCATTGAGAAACACAGGGAAGAAGTGAGCAGTGTTCCCTAGAACCAATCCCTGCTGACCTGTGATCTCTTTATATAGACATAAGTACAATAATCTAAGCCTTGGTATCAGCCTGCTCAGGGCAATGTAACAAAATACCATAAACCAGGGATCTTGAGTAGCATACATTGATCCCCTTGTGGTTCTGGAGGGTAGAAATCCACAATTAAGTCTGTAGCAGATTCCTTCCTACTGAGGTCTGTCTTCCCTATCTGCAGATGGCTGCCTGCTTGGTGAGTCTTCACGTGGCCTTTCTTGAACAGTGTGTATTCATGGAAGAGGAAAGAGAGGAAAACTAACCCTCTGGTTACTCTTCTTCTAAGGACACTGCTGTGGATGGAGGATGAATGTCCCCATAGGCTCAGGAGTTTAAGGACTTGGTCCCTATCTGATGACTCTGTTTGGGGAGCTTGTGGAACCCTTAGGGGGAAAAGCCTTGATGGTGGAAGTGGGTGATTGATTCTAAGGGTGGGCTTACAGGTTTTATAGCAGAGACTGCTTCCTGCCTTTTCTTGGCTCCTTGTTCTGGGAGCAGTAATAAGAAAAGGCATATCAGCTGCACATTGCTACTACCACAGGCTCAGTGTCTTTCCCTCTGAGATGGACTGCACTTTTGAACTATGACCTAAAATAACACTAGCCCTGTGGGATCAGTGCTTGAATTTATGACCTCATTTTAACTAATTGCTACAAAGTTCCTAATTCCAAATACAGTGTCATTGGGGAGCAGCCTTCATGAATGAGGTAGGGGACAATCAGTCCTGTGGCATGCAATAGTTTGTTTTTGCGATTGTTTTGTTTTGTTTTGTTTGAGATAGTGTAGCCCAGGCTGGCCTAGAACTCACAGAGATCCACCTGCCTCTGTCCCCTAAGTACTAAGAGTAAAGATTGTTTTAATCCCAGCCAACAATGAGGGGGTTTGGTTTTTTTGTTTTGTTTTGTTTTGTTTTTTAAAGTAGCACCAACCTAGGAAAGGTGTGTTGCATGCTTTAGAAAGGAACAGAGTAACTACTTCTAGACTTCTGTTTCCCGGATAAATTACTACTAATTAGCTCTGTTTGTTTGTCCATTTGTTTTGAGACAGGAACTCTCTGTATAGTCTTGGCTGCCCTGGAACTTTATGTAGGCCAAGCTAGCCCCAAACTCAGCCTCCAGAGGGCTGATATTAAAGACACATGCCTCCACACCAAGTTTTCTCTTAAAATAGTGCTGGCTACTCTACACCTTAACATTTCTAAGAAGAGTTATCAAACCCTCATGGAAATCCACCTGTATGCACTGGTGTACATAAGTGTCTTATGGATTGCTGAATGGTCGAAGGGTCTCATTTTCCTGACCACCT
Organism: Rhynchomys soricoides; assembly: GCA_019843965.1. Taxonomy (NCBI): domain Eukaryota; kingdom Metazoa; phylum Chordata; class Mammalia; order Rodentia; family Muridae; genus Rhynchomys; species Rhynchomys soricoides. The sequence goes on along the minus strand of JADRCH010000055.1, from coordinate 7,693,569 downwards.
GTGAATTAACCATCATACTATCTAACATCTGAGTATTCCCCCCATTCACAAGCTCTGTCTTATCACTTTATTAATTCCTTTTATAATGTCTAACATTCTAGAACTATCAAATTGGTTGCTACGTATATTATTTCTCAACCCTTAAGCCCAGGGGCCTTAGCCAGGAGAGGCAGTACAGGTCTTTAATCTCATCACTTAGGAGGCAGGGCAGAGGCAAGCAGATCTTTGTGAGTTGGAGGCCAGCCTGGTTTTCAGGTCAGGCAACAATACACAGAGAAAATCAGGAGGGGGGGGTGGGGGGAGAGAATCGCAAATAAAACACAGGGCTTGAAATAAGTGGACCTGGTTTCATTTCCAACTGTTCTTCTTCTATCTTAGAACAATGTGGAAACACATGTTTATGGAATGAAAGAATCCTGTTGGAATCTGAATCCTGCTCATCTTCTGTGTCAGTCCGAAGGAGCTTTTTCTTACTTCATCATTTCTTTATAAACGTCTTCCTAAACTTCCATTGCCGGACTCAGAATTATATAACAGAGTTTAAAGAGATCTACTCAGGCTAAAGAGGAGACCTCTGGGATACAGAATGGTCCCAGAGATTGTACAGCATCACCAATAAACTGCTGACTGAGCATGACTGGAGAGCTCTCAGACCACCCTCTGGTTCTCAAGTCCCTTTATACTCTGCCCCGGTTCTCACCAGGCACTCTACTAACTTTACTAGCTCATGATTTTCATTGGTTGTTTTAGAAACAAAAATTCTCAACTACTGCGGTTTGATAGAGTATTCATGGCTTAGCATTTTGTGTGAATGGGAGAGAAGTGGAGGGAAGACAAAGGAGGGAACCAAGGAAATACTTTTCCATAAAAATATCAAGGAAAAAAATACTGTGGAGCAAGGCTAGGTAGTGGGGCACATGCCTTTAGTCCTAGAAACAAAGGCAGGCAGCTATCTGTAACTACAAGACCAGCCTGGTGTACAGAGCGAGTTCCAGGACAGCCAGAGTGACGCAGAGAAACTCTATCTTGAAATCTTATCCTTGGAGTAAAGGTTCAAGGGTGATTTTATAAGAAAAATTGTGTGTCAACTGATCCCACCTAATTCAGCTTACGTGCCTCACCTTTTCTCTCTGGGCTGCTCTAGTTGTTGGATTAAAGAAGTTTAAAAAGCAAATACATTCTTAGTTGAGGAATGGCAAGAGTACTTAGTAATGCTTGCACTGCTGCTAGAATGTTATGTCCACTGGTTGGACTCTTGGTGTCTTTGGCCCTCTTTGAGATTGCTCTTTCCCTGAACCTCCCAGCCCAGCAGCTCCCAATTCTCATTCTAAGAACCTTTCTCACATGCCTGCTCATCAGATTTTTGCAACTAAATTGCTTCTGGCAAACAACCATTTGGACATCAATTTTCCCCTAAATTCTCCGTTCTCTTATTCAGTACTAGTTTGTCAATTTTTCTGTTTATAAAAGCCTGCAGTTATGAATTTGTGATTTTGAGCTCATTGGCAACTTTGTGGTTTTGTTGCCTCTCCCTCTCTCCACTGTGATAAGTCCCGTTACGCCAAAATGTCCTTAGGTATTAATGTAAAAGAAGCCAAGAAAGGTCAAAGACCAGCTTGGGAAAAACTGGAGTTTCACAGAAAGAACTAACAAAACTGAAGGTAGCATTAACTCACCATTAGAGAGACAAGCAGGAGGAGGGGAGGCAGACTAGCCACTAATGATGACAGATTTTATCTGTTTCTAATGCTTTTAAATTTTCAGCTATTTTAGCTTCTGCAAGGGGAGGTAGAGCTTTATTCATGAGAGATGATTTTTTTAAAAATGGAACAAGGGTTAAAATAAGACATCTAAATAAGGTTGGGGCAAGGGGATCAGCTAACCAGATGGCTATCTAGCCGAAAGACAGTATAGATCTTATTTGAAAGATTTTTTTTTCCTGTTAATGGATTATGAACACAAGGGTTGGTAATTATAAAAAATATTGATGCAAGTGGCAAATCTTGGCACGGTCTCAGTAGGGAGCGCTCAGAGCCGGAGTAACAGGACACACACATTTGTCTTCTACTTACTACTCACACAACTGTTGTTCCCAACTGCTGTGGAACCTTCTGGTTGTAAAATTCCATCCCTCACATAGTAACAGGAGAGTCCAAACAGTCCCCCTCCCTTCCTGAGCTGGGATGGTACAGCAGTTTCGTAACAACATTCTCTCAGAAAGCCCCGTAGTCCACCACATGGAATAAATAAAGCAACTTCCAGGAAAGGAAGTCAAATGTTGTCTACCAACCAATAGCTTACCCAATTTTTTGTAATTCTAAAGACATACTTCTCTTTTAGCAAGGTCTCTTGAACAGGAGGAGAATGGATCTTCCAAAACCACTTCTTCTACTGTCTCAATAAGCCTGCATTCTTTAGGGACATCTAGTCTGAGCAACTAGTAATCCTGAATCCATTTGCATACAGCGAAAAACAGAATTCACACAAGTTTTTTTTTTTCCATTAAAACCTCTTAAGAGTTCTTCTTAAGAAATCTCAGATTTTCTTAATTTTTAAAACACAAATTATCCCAACCAAACACATATGTGGAAAATGATCCATAACAAATGTTATGGTAGTGGTCCATGATTCATGATCCCCAAAGGCCAGTCCGCAGTACATTACCGCAGAGTTTGTATCTGCTCTTATGAACTCGTGGGACGCCTGAGTGAGAATGGGGATTATTTAACTGAGAAATGGTGGGCTGGGGATGTAGCTCAGTGGTAGAATACTTGCCTAAACATGCATGCCTTGGGGTTTGACCCCTGGCACTGCAAAATAAAAAAAATAATAATAAATGCATAATAAAAATAAAATCATAAAAAGAATGAAAAATTCTGAGGTGCTTTAGAAATTACAGAATTGAACAGTGTGGAGTTCTTGCTTTTAACCACTTCTTGAAGCTTCCTTGCTTGGCCAGGGGAGAGCCTAAGTGTGTGACAATGTTGAGCGTCTGGCATGTACTATTGGTCAGCTAGGTGACAAGTAAAAAGGTGCATTCTGCTAAATTAATGTAGAAGATCTAGAAAGAGAAATAAATCCTAATGTCCCTTTGGTAGACAAATTCCAACCCAAACACGTTACTGACTGTAGCCGAAGTTTAAATATGTTAAGAAACATTTTACACTGCCCTCAACTATAAGAGGTTGTAATGAGGTTCTATAGGAGAGCAATGTGTGCTTATTAAGTGATCTGGAAGTACCTACTTCCGTACGTATCTATTTTAGGACCCCTTTCCCTTTAAACTCAAGACAGGGGCAGTGCGTGCAATGGTGTGTGTGTGTGTGTGTGTGTGTGTGTGTGTGTGTGTGTTGGATCCATTGGAGCCGTAATCACAATTCACCTGACCTGGGTGCTGGGCACTGACCTCAGATTCCCTGTGAGAGTGGATGTGAAGGGCTCAGCTGCTAAGCCATCTCTCCAGCCCCCAGATCTCCCTGTAAGCCTTTATTTCCTCACTTGCAACTACTTGTTATTTCTCGGTGCTGTTTCCTCTTTCTTTTTGCTTCTGCATTTGAAGTAAAAGGCTTATTCCTAGCCCCAAGACTATATACATACATAGATTGTATGAACGTGATGAGACATCTGCCCTCAAATCCACTTATAATTACTTCTATTAATATTTACAAGTGTTCTCATCTTCAGATGAGAGGAATACTACTCTCTTTTAGCTTATTGCCCCAACACCTGGCTTCTTGAATTTAGATTTCTTGACTGATTATAATCAGAATCATCTCTTTGCAGCCGCCTACACGCTGCCGTTCTGACCTCAGCTCCAACAGCGTCTTCCAAGCCTGTTTTCTCCTTTCCCTTTGATAACCAGCCCACCTCTCCCCTCTCTTTTTACCCCGCCCCTCCCCCACAGCTCTAGCCTTTGTTCTGGCATTTAGGAAATTTGTACAGACCTAATGTGACACATTGTACATTTTTTCCTCAATCCTCTTCAAAAGAGAGCTAAAGCTGAAAAGCAAACAAATCTCTACTACATTTCATAAAAGACTCAGTAGCAGGTTGCTCCCAAGGTCCTCTGGTGCTGCCTGTATTAACATCTAAGTGGGGGAAGAAGGCAGTTGTCCACCATGATATCATCTTGGCAAAGAAGGTCAGAGTCCAAACATGCCTTGCTTCTTTTAACCAGGCACACCACCCTAATTATCTCCTACGATAATGCTTTGATCCTGTTAACTTTCTTCCTGAAGAAAGCCAATGGCTTCCCTCTCCTACAAAGTACCTACTCTGCAGCTAGTATTCAAACCTCAGTGTGATCCCACAGATGATGTCCAGCCTTCGTCAGCTGTTACCCTAATGAGAAAGGCCCGTGTTCCTCCGCAGGCCTCCACCCATCTTGCCTGAAGTTTCACTCATTCACTCAAGCTCTACATTGGTCCCTGTGCCCAATGCCAACCTTCACCTTTTACGTTAGAACCGTGCCTTCTTCCATGCACTCCAGGGTGATGCAAAAAAGGCTGGCCTCCTCTCAACCAGGTAGCTGAGCTCACCAGCTTTGCTACTCTTGTTGCTGATCTTTGAACTAACAGACCACAGGTTCTTTAACCTCAAATGGATTGCAGTGGCCTGCAGGCACTTTATACAAAGTAGCTAAGGCATGGTAACATACATAGTGATGCTAATGGTACAAAGTAGCACTTATTGCAACTACTACCACTACACACACACACACACAGACACACAAACACACAGTCCTTTCAATTATTGCTTTGGATCTTGGATAGACACAGTGTCACAAATCCAGAAATCTACACCAAATCAATGAATCCGAACCATTTTCTAGTTGGAACACTGGAAATGATACATTGAATTCACCGCATAGAGCTGTGTTAACACAAGAGGTGTCTCTAATGGAAACCAGGAACTAGTTGTTACAATGTATCAGTGTTGCCGCGTCAATTAAGTCAGTTTAAAACCTGTTACCAATGAAATGAGAGTTCTTTATACCTAAATCTGATTTTAAAAAAAATGAAGCCGTATTTATTTTTTCTGTATGTGTTTGTGTGGAGTATGTAGTGTTTGAATAACCATGTGCATGTGTACCTCCAAACACTCATATATACCTATGTAAATGTCAGACTCACATAGAATATATCCCTCAATCGCTCTGCACCTTATCTTTTGAGACAGGGTCTCTCTCTGAATCTGAAAACCCATTGCTGTGGTTTGGCTGTCTAGCCAATGAGCTGTTGCAATCTGCTAGCCTCTGCTCACTCAACACTTTGGTTACAGATGGGTACCACTGTGCTCGGAGTTTTACATGGGTCCTGGGAATTTGAATTCAGGTTCTCGAGCTTTTAAACTAAGCACTGTACTGAACGAGCCACTCCCCCATCCCCATCTAAAAAGATATTTATAAAACTGTTGCCTCCCGATGCAGTTTGACCCAGTAAGGTCTCTAAAGATAGAATACAAGACCTTTTTCTATCTTGTTCATTTCTTCAGTTTTGTACAATCAGAAAGGCTTCCTGTTGTCCCAGAGAGATAGTTTTTTTTTTTTCATTCTGTTATAACTCTTTCTACGTTTAAGCGTGTTGCAATAAATATGTGTGGCTTATTTCAGTTCAACTCAGATGTGTCAGAGATGAGTAGGTTAACATTCTACATCTGTGCCTCCTATGTCTTTGTCCTCAGAAGATGATTGGAAGTTTAGAGCAGTGGTTCTCAACCATCCTAATGCTTTGTATATTTAATATAGTTCCTCATATTGTGGTGATCCTCAACCATAAAATTATTTCATTGCTATGTCAAAACTGTAATTTTACTACTGTTATGGATCATAATGTAAATATCCGATATACAGCCCTTGGTTTAGAGAGTTAGACATTAGTCAGGTATGGTGGCAAAGGCTGTCTCTTGCATCTGTGCTTTCATTCTGAGGAGCAAAAGGATTCAATTCTTTAAAGCCAGAGGTAGTATATTTGCACATCTTGAAAAAAATGTAAGTATCCTGAATTTTAAATTTTGGCTATTAGATATTGTTGGTGACATCTTCCTCTCAAACCGATTGCTTTTACCTCACTTTCATCTACATCCCCAGACCCCAGCACACATCATCCCATGGGACCCTGTGTAACATCATTTGATTGGGTCATCAGTCAGTATTTAGCTATATCCCCATGGCCATGATTGTCACTGTGGATATGGCTCAAAGCCAATCTGCACACCATACTGTGATCATTTTTTTTTCCCTTTCATTTCAGCTCCCTAAAGAAAATCCTTGATCTATGTATTTACTTGAATATATATGTATTTGTTAATTCATCCTGTTAGGTAAGCATATCAATATGTTTAAATTCACTGCATATGATATTAATCTTGCCTTATGGGACAACTCTGGTTTTGTTGGTGATGGAAGCGCACTGTGTAGTCCAAGCTGGTCTTGAAGGTGTGCTCCTTCCACCTCAGTTTCCTGGGAGTGCTAGAGCTACAGGTGTGAGCCACCATTGTCTAGTTTTCCATCTAAGCATATGAGGTCTGCCTTGTCAGTTTTTGTGGTACCCTTCCACAGCCATCCCAACTGTCGTCTTCTCTTTTTCCCCTGCTAGACAACATTTCTGGGACTTCCTCTTTCTGACTTGACTCCCTCTTTTTGGGTGTGGCCACCCTCCAGTGGCTTCCCAGAAAAGGCTTCATGGAAAACAAAACCCTTAGAGACTTTACACCTGAGAGTGTCTTCATTTGATGCTCGGGTTAAACTTTCGATTTGGATGGAGAGAGAATTCCAGAACAGAAGGATTTTTCTTGGCCCAGAATTTTGAAGGCTTTAAACCCACATTCTTCTGGCTTCCAGCTCCCTGAGAAGTTTCCTGACGCTCTGAATCGCTATTCCTCACATGAGATGACTTTTTCCTCAGCACTCAGAGTCAGTTCTCTTTGTTGTCCCTATAGTTTAAATTTCATAGTGACGTATCTAAAGTTTTTATTATTATCTTTTGGGCTCTTTTGGTTAAATTTTGGCTTGAAATCTGGTGTTATTTCATTTGGAGAATATATTTTCAAGTTATACCCCACCATTGTTCTCTACTGGAGTCCTCACTTACAATTCAGCTATCATACCACCTGGGGATCTCCACTCTTTTTCTTAATTTTTTATCACGTATTTTTCTACTTTTGCTTCTTATTTGAATTTTTTTTCTGCAGTGTCTTCTAATATTTTCCTTAATTTTTCCCCATTTCCACAGCTCAATTTTTAAGGACTCTTCCCCCCAAAATATTTTTCTAAAACCCCTTTTCTTATTTTCCCCTATCACATCTTACTCTGGTGTATTGCTGGCCATGGTTTATTTTCACTCGTTCTCCTCTGTCTGCTTGCTCCTGCGGCTGTTTCTACAGTTCTTTTCCTTTTGTTTGAGACCCAGATAACCTTTATCTCACTAGGAACAGCACCACAAAAGCTGACTAGTTAGAGCCTTCTTTACTGATAGGCAGCTGGTCTGCACTGACCAGGGAATTCCCTGCAAGCTGACCTAGTTTATGCTCCTTTTGAAGTCTTTCTTTGTCAGTAGTTTCAGATCTATTCTCATGGGCTAATCAGAATACCCAGAAAGACTTCTGCTTGGTATGTGTGTGTGTGTGTGTGCGTGTGCGTGTGCGTGTGTGCGTGCGCATGGTCGCACGTGCATGGTGTCACAGCATTCCAGACCACAAAGGAACAAAAACCATGACATGTTCAGCATAGAGCTTTAAGTTCAGTCGCCCTGATTGTAGTGCCCTATTGGGTGTCTGTCTCCAGTCTGTCTCCAGGAAGTCAACCTCTCAGTTGTGGTAGTTACTAGGATCTGTTGCAAAGACACTAGAAAGAGGATCCTGAGGTCTAGCTAGTTCTTAATCTTACCTGCAGTGCAACTTCCAGAGGTAACCCTGATGCCCATTCCTGAATTCTATTGGAATCCTTTTTAAAACGAGTAGAGAAGGCAGCTGCTTAGCTTTTCCTACAGTCAGCTGAAGATTCTTTCTCAGATCTGCTTCTCCCAATGAAATTTTTACTACACAGTACATTCTTGTTTAGTGTGCATTTGTAACTTTGTGCCTTTCAAAACATGTATTCTCATCAGAGCGTGAGAAGTTATCTATAAGCTACTGATTCATCTGGCATCTTTAATTGAATGTCCCGAAGTAGCAAGTCTAGTCACAGTGCCTAAAGAAGGTAGATTATTGCTCAGTAAGAAATTATTTTAACTTGTGATCGTGTGTGATAGCAGAACTTGAAGAAGAGTGTAATCGTGCTCATGATTTATATCTTCTCTGGAAGAAGAGTAGCATTTTCAAAACTTTTCTAAAACATCTGGTTTTAGCCTTAAATTTTGATTAATGAGTACATCCTCCTTTGTGTCTGTTCTCTTAAGCTCGGCATTGTGGGTCTAGGGCCCTTCCAGCCAGTTGCCATTGCTATTCTGAAATGTGCCTGTGCCTGGGAGGTTCCTGCAGGTTAGATTTTGCTGCTGAGAAAGCTTCTGTGGCTGGCACTGAATTTCAATGACTTCCTGCAGGCAAACACCTGGAGGCAATTACCTGTGCTTGTCTACCAGCAGACACACATCCAGTTCGGATGGGAACGCTATCTGTATGAATTTCAAAGGGGGTGGAGTGGATTTACTTTGTGTAATATTTTGCTTGTGTCTAGGTTAGCCAGTCTAGGAATTTGCCTTTGCCCAATTATGTGTTTGTTAAGCCATTTTTTCCCCCTTCACCATAGAACTGGCAAATGTGGACTTTGTTTAGCTCTTTCTGCTGCCTGGTGATGTGATAGACTTCTTTTCTTAGGACATAGGACAATGATAATGAGGGAAGAAATAAGGAAGGTCAGGGAATCTACATTTAATGTAAAATGACAACATTTTAACTTGACATTCTTTAATAATAGACCTGTCATTCAAAAGAAAAAAAATAGGTCAAGGTTGAGGACAGAGTCACACATAAAATTTTATTAAACTTTACCGTTAATATTTATGCAGACATACTGATACTTTCTATACCTAGATATGGTCTCTGGGGAAAACTGTTATGTTGATCATTATTTTAGCTAAGTGGTTCTTCCTTTAGCAATATCATAAATGTTCTTAATGTAAATGTTGACTTAAATTACACCTTTAGAAATGTCAAAAATACCATTAAGATGTGTGTCGAGTCAACGTTGTACTGGGTAATGCTAATGGAATGTATTTTTATGATTTTGCAGACTAGTACGATGAGGCCAATTAGGAATTTATTTTGAATGCAGGCAAACCTTACTTAGTGTCAGTTCCTTCTCATTTTATTCTATCCAGGCAAAGCTAAAGATGACTAACACAATCTGAAACTTCCTTCCTTCGGCATGACCAAAACATCACACAAATGCTTCCCCACCACCATTTCGTTCATTCCTCTTTCTAGACTCTCTCTCAGTTTTATACTTAAAGTATCTGCTTGCATTTTTATGATCCTCATCCCCCCAAGCCCCTGAAGTTGTAAAGCACCGTTGCCTGGAGCTTTTTCCTCCCGCTTAAAAATCGAGAACAATCCAGGTCCTTCCAGCATTTGGTCTAAATTTCTCCTATACAGGTTACTAATACATAAAGCTTCTGCTGTATTTATGCAGAAACCCCTGAGAGCTGTAAATAAATCATATTTTTCTGCAGCTTTAGTGTTGTAATTGGCGACTGCTTTGCCCAACAAGGACTTGATGTTAAATAAACCAAGACTATGACTAGCAATATCCCACAAAATGAAACCACCATGGTGACTCACCAATGATTTAAAATGCTGTAGCATTTTCCTCCAAGAGTTACTGGTTGAGACAAAGATCCACTAGTACAGGGCAGCTTTAGCATGTTGGTGACACACATGTCACTGCCTCCCTCCCCCAGCCCTGCCCCTTGTCCCATTCTGAATTGCTAGAATTCTAATGGGCCAAATCTGAAAAACATCTAAGCTTTTCCTTTCTCCTTTCTTCTGACAGTGAAAGTTTCGAATAAGGAAGGATTTAACAGTTAGCAGGAGCCTAAAATAATAATCATTTGCTTAGCCTACAATCATGAAGGCACTTGTGGTCTTTACTGGGCTCACTCACATGTGTATCTGTTTGGCTGTGAGTCTGGCTGGGCCTGGCTGGCATGAGATGGCTTCACTGGGATTGTCTCATATCCTGTTATAGTCACTACCCCCTAAAAAGTGAGCATGATTGTAACATCGTCTGTCAAAGCAAGTCACAAGACTAGCCAGGTAGAAAAAACAGGATCTAGAATTTGATGGGAAAAATTGAAAAGAAATTCAAGCAAAGAGCTAAGCAGTTAGTGAGAGAAATACCGGCTTTCAGTTTTATATGGTAGTTTCTAAGAAACACATGGAGACCATCAAGGACAGGGAAGAGCCAAATGAAAACAATAACAAATTCCTGAAATGAGTTGTTGGTTCAAAAACGGCAACTAAGATGGAACAATACAGGAAATCCATTTTTAATCACCCACTTCTCTGTTTACTGCAGGAAACAATAGAAGAAGAAAGAACTTTTAACCTGCAACTCCAGTGTAATCTCTGAGCACAATTAAACCTATTACAGAAACACATAGTAATCAAAAGCAAAGACTCTTAAAACAAGACAAGTGGAATTAGAGTGTTCTAATTTCATACATTTTCCTTAAAGAGAATAAAAGTGATTGGTTCTAGACTTGGCTAAGTTAGGACTCCTTGTTTGTTTCTCGAGACTAACTACTATAATGATAATCAATGAGTGTATCACTCTCAACATAGTGGAGGGGAAACTGAAGGATAAATCTGAGACCCAGTCTGGAAGAAGGGAAAACAACTGTAAAAAGCAACCGGAAGTAGATAAGGCAATTCATACAGCACTCCATGGGATGGAGATTTTAGAACAAAGTAGTAACAACTTCAAGATGTATGCCCGATGAATATCCCAATTAAAAGAGAAAGACATTATTCTGAATAAAGTGGGGGCAGCAAGCAGCTTAAATCAGACATCTGAAATAAGGGGTACACATTCAGTTACTGAAAATGAAATAAAAAAAATACAGCTGTCAGCTCCCCCAAACCAGTGCTCTTAGGTCCTTGTCTCTCAAAATTAAGGAAAAATTGTATTATTTTTACTAGGTATGAAATGGTACAGTTCGATGATAAAATTGTCATTAACTAAGAAGAAACTAAAACTCACCATTCAATATTGCCTCAACATATGTAAACAAAGTTAGCAGAACTCTGAAAAACAGGCTAATCTCCTACCATACTAAACCATACTAAAGGGTTTTTGTTCGCTTGTTTGTTTTGTCTTGTTTTTAGCAGATCTCTTCATAATAGGAGCAGTAGGCTGAAACTCAGCCAGTTTGTAGAAAGCTGAGCATTAACAATGAGAGAGCAGGATTTGATGTACAAATGTCAACGATCTGGTGCAGGACTTTCCTTCAAACACACTGGAAAACCCACAGGACTTGGCTGTGGTCACAAGGTCAGACTTGACAGATTTGGATGGACTCTTCTCTGACTCCATGTAAGAAAATGGTAACAAAACCCTCAAAATAGAAAAAGCAAAACGAGAAAGCCTCATATGTTTGAAAACTAAGAAATTACAAAACAAATCGATAGGATTAGTTCAAAATAGCACATTGATCCTGGTGATACTACAAAGAAAGTTAGAAAATAAAAATAAGACATTACATATTGTCTTAGTTAGGGTCACTACTGCTGTGATGAAACATCATGGCCAGAGCAACCTGGGGAAGGAAGGGTTGATTTGGCTTAACCTTCCAAATCCAGAGTCCATCACTTATGGAACTCAGGACAGGAACCCAAATAGGACAGGAACATAGAGGCAGGACTTGACACAGAGGCCATGGAGGGATGCTGGCTTGCTCTCCATGGCTTATTCAGCCTGATTTCTTATAGAACTCGGGACCAACAGCCCAGAAAAGGCACCATTTACAATAGCTAGGCCCTCCCACATCAATTACTAATTAAGAAAATGCCTTACAGGCTTGCCTGCAGCCTGGTCTTATAGAAACGTTTTCATCATCAAGGTTCTCTCCTGTCATAGTTTGTGTCAAGTTGACATAAAACTAGGCAGCACATATATCAACTTATAAGTAGCATGGTACATAGACCAGTTTGGATTCAAATACTTTAATTAAACAAGGGAGACTGACATCAGTGAATCTTGAAAATAGAAACACCTTTTAAAATGGAAGTGAAATAAAAGGCAGATCGTTAATAGAAATTGAACTTAAAGAACACCAACAAAGCCAAAAATGATTCCTTTAAAAGTAAATCAAAGGTAGGGATAGTATCGGTAGGGTAAGAATCACACAGGGAAGCACAGCTTGTTAGAAAATGGCAACGATCATGTCACATTAAGAAAAACTGGGGGCTGGAGAGATGGCTCAGTGGTTAAAAACACTGGCTGCTCTTTCAGAGGTCCTGAGTTCAATTCCCAGCTCCCACATGGCAGCCTGAAACTGTCTGTAACTCCAGTTCCTGGGGATCTGACACACTCAAACAGAGAGACACATGCAGGCAAAACACCAATGCACATAAAAATGAAAATAAATACATTTAAAAAAAAAAAAAGAAAAATAGCCCAGTGCTTTTGAAAGTGCCAGCAAATATGTAGTAATTTCTAGAGAAAAAATAAAATAAACCTAAGAAGACATAGGAATGTACATAGTCCTGTATCTTAAGGAATCTGAATCAGTAGTTTAAAATCTGTTCCATAAATAAAACCTAAAGGTTATTTAAACCGATAACACTGGTCTTATCAAAACTTTAAAGAAGAGCAGAAGGGGACTATTTATAAATGAATCTTGTCCACACTGATACGTATACTTTGCCTTTAAAGTTACTTCATGAAATTTAAATTTGTATGGAATATATATATATTTGGAATATATATTCCAAATATTTAACATAAGATATTAAAAGCTGTTCGATTTTGGAAAATTCTGGAAAGGGAAGAAAAAGGAAATATAAGAAAAATCTAGAAAAAATGGTAACTATCAGATATGAAGAGGAAGAAAAACTCTAACAGAAACAAGTGAATTGTCATTGTATCAGAATTGCAGTGTGAAGGTAGGCATAGTGGCATATGCTTATAACTCTAGCACTCAGGGGACTGAGGCAGGAGATCCTTAGTTGTGGGCCAACCCTTGCTATATAGGTGAGAGCCTTTCCCAATAAATCAAATGAGCAAATAATCAAAAAATGGGTGTTTTATATGCAATATGAAAAGGAGAGAAAAATGACCCCCAAACTGGATTAAACATGTCTTTGTTTTGCTATCTGCAAGACATCTACAAAGAAAGATAAAAATAAGATGAAGGTTAATTTTGGAAATAGTTGTCTGTAGAAGCCAATGAAAAAGAACCTTTCAAACTCTCATGAGGAAGAAGTCACACACGTGGAAGAAGCATGTTTGCAGGAAAGGTCAAAATGCCAAAGGCACAAACCGGAAGCGGAAACGTTCCGTAGGCTGAGGTGAGCATGGAGAGGGACTTCATGAGATTAAGATGGTAGAACTGTCATGAAATTGGATTGTGTCTCTGCACAGCTCTGTGATAGATAAATCCGAAGCTTATGAGAGTCGTGCATGACACAGGCTCACACTGCTAACTGGGAACAGGCCAAATTTAGAAAGAAGTGAAACTACTTCTCAGTATGGACTGACCGCATCGTTGTCAAAACTGTAGGTCAAACCATTGCATGATGGGGACCATTTCGTCGTCATCGC
>JADRCH010000055.1:7651495-7679710 GCA_019843965.1 Rhynchomys soricoides | reverse complement strand
CTTCTTCTTTTTAAATTTTTGGTTTTTCAAGACAGGGTTGTTTCTCTGTGTATTCCTCAGATGTCAGATGTTCTGGGATGTGCTCTGTAGACCAGGGTGACCCCGAACTCAGAGATACAAGTTAGGCTCCTCCTTTTAAAACGTTCAAATGCCTTACCTTACTTTAGAGAAGCTGAACCAAACAAAATGCAGTGAAATGACTCTGTGAACCAAAACCATGCCAGCATCTCGTCGGTTTGAAATGCTTTTCTCATGTCATGCCAGGGAGGTTTGAATCTTGGCCTCATGTTGTCTTCAGTCTGTGACTTCGCTAGTTTCTGAATAGAAGGTTCTTGATTTCCATGGCAGGAAGGGGAGGGCTTTGCTGAAGCCTGGCTGGCATATATATCTTCACGTCAAACTTTGTTAGAATAATCAGCAGATATGGTGCATTGGACTGTTCATTCTTCTTCCCTGTGAACACTGGGCTTGGTCCTCTGATTTTCTTTGGCCAGATAAACATGGGCAGAAGTGGGGCATGACTTTGAGATGGATGGCTTCCTTCCATCTCTCTCATGAGACCATATTACCAGGGAGACATTAGAGCTACACCGTGGACTCCAGGGCTGACCTGGCATTTAAACGAAGCATGCCTCAGTTTATCTGTGCATTTGCTAAAGAGAAAAAAATGACAGCAGGTTTATCATGATGTTCCCCATTGTCACATATGTCACAGAATGACTGTGTCAGACCTGTGTTGTGCACAGCAAACATTTTAAACTATCTGTAGCATGTAACTCAAAAAAAATATCTTTACATAACTTAAAAATGTCTCGTTTAGCTCCATTTAAAGGATATGGTTTAGAAAACTCTTAAATACATTTTTAAAAGAACTTTAAAATCTCTATTGAACATAAAAAGACATTCATACTTCTATATCCTCATCCCATTTCAAAGAATTGTGATTTTATTACTTTAAATAATTGGGTCTGAATAACATTTAACTAAATACATAGAGACCAAATATGTCCCCAAACACTAAAGATCTAGAAGACCCCTCCTTGATAATTCCAAATTATGCCCTTGTGATGAAAGCAGTTTTGTCGTATGCCAGTGACATTTTGTTACACAGCAAAGGCTCACTGATGGAATTGTCACTTCATATACACCAGCAACGTCTGAATGAGTGGGCTCCAATGATCAGGTAACACATCGATGCATTAACAAAATTCAAAAATAAATTTGTGTTGTCAAAGGCTAGACTCACACCGCTTTCATCCCGGGGAACTTCTCAGCTCGTGATCTTGAAGATGCTGATCTCGGCAGCTGCATCGCCATTACAGAGCGCCTACCTCTGTGTGTAAGAACAAGACTTCTCAGGGCTTGTACTCAGCGATATGGAGTGTACGCACATGACTGGTGTGAGCCCGTCTCATTCAAATGATGATTAGTTATTATGCAGACATAAAAGCAATGTGACCCCATTTGCCTCATCGTGCTTTATGTCTATTAACTCAGTTTTGTTTAGTAATTATTTATGAAATTTTGTGACATGGTTAGGTTGTTTTGACTAATTATGTACTAACAATAGCAGTGATAGCTCTATCCAAGAGGCAATTGACACGTACAGCCTTATGTTCACTGATAATTTTTTAAACATTAGCTTTCAATTCATATGCTTATCTTGTTATAGAAAAAGCTATTTCCATAATTTAAAAAAGGCAGATAATAAATAAATCAATATTGAAAGAAACTATTGGGGAGGATCACTGGAAATGGAATGGGGATAGATGTTGAAGAAAAAAGTGATAAAATATAATTTCTGACTATTAAAAAAGTGATTTGTACTTTTAAGAATGGATGGAGGCTGGTATTGAATTCCTATGGGATGGTGATGTTATTGATAAAACCTGAAGTTATTAAACCTAAGCCTATTAAGTTAACCTAAAGTTAACTTAATATCAGTAGCTTAGTACTGAGTACATAGATTGCATCTTTGTAAACTTATTAGTTTGTATTTGTGATTTTGCATGTGTGCACTTGTATACATATGCAGTAGCCACAGATAGATGTTTGCTGTCTTTCCTATTAGCTCTCTGCTTTAATTTTTGACACAGAATCCTTCACTGAACCTGCAGTTCAAGCATGTGGCGATACAGACTGGCCAATGAGCCTCAGGGATTCGCCCGTGTCTGCCCCCACCTCCAGTATTGAGATTGCCACTTCACCTAGTAACTCTGATGGAAATGATGGAATGCAAATGCCGGTGGAGAAATAGGAACTTTTGTTGGTGGAGACATATAATAGTATAGCTGGTATGGAAACTCCTCCAAAAACTAAAAAATAGAACTTCATATGACCCTGGCAATTCTATTACTACGCATTTACCAACTGGTAGTAAAGTCAGCATGTCAAAGGTATCTGTTCTCCTGTAGTCATTACATCACCATTCCAGACAGCCAACATGTGGAATCAACCTGTGCTCATAAGTAGATGAATATATAAGAAGAATGTGATAAACATACACACACACACACACACACACACACACACACACACAGAGAGAGAGAGAGAGAGAGAGAGAGAGAGAATATTACTCAGCCATTAAAAAGGATACTATCTGTGTCAATTGAGGCACCACAGATGGACCTGGAAGGCTCCATGTTAGATGAGCTAAGTGCAGAATGACCAATACTGCATAAGCTTATCTTTAGAATCTCAAGAAAGCTGAGAACATTGATGTAGGGAACAGAATAAAAGTTACTAAGTGCTGGGATGGTGTTTGCGTTTCTTTTCCTGTTGCTGCCAAGGGCAGCTTAAGGGAGAAAGGGTTTATTTTGGCTCATTATTCCTTGATACAGTCCATAGTGGGGGTGGGGGGGTGGGGGGTCAAAGCAGCATGAGTGTGAAGTAACTCCTCACATCACATCCACAATCAGGAAATAGAGAGATGAATGCATGCTGCTCCCCTAACCCGGCTATCTTTCTCCATCTGTACAATCTTGGATCTCAGCCAGGGAATGGTGTCTCCCACAGCCCATGGGTCTTCCCACATCAATGAAGGCAGTCAAGATAATATCTTTCAGGCATGCAGGAGCCCACCTTGTCAAGCTGACAATGGACACTAACCACCAGAGAGATGGGAAAGGTGGAAGATGGGGAGAAATGTCTTCTAGGGTACAAAGCTATCACGCCCTGCTATAGTTAACAGTGCATGGTACATTTCAAAATAACCAGAAAGAAGAGTTTGAATAGTTCACCTCGGAAAAATGGTTGATGTTTTAGGTGATACATATGTTAATTGCCCCTAAAGATCTTGATCCTCATACGATCTGTACATACGTTAGAATCCCATATTATGTCTCACACACATGCATGATTGTTAAGCTAGGGGATAGATCAAGGAATCCTCAACCTCCTCGATGCTAAGCAGTTGGTCTTTTGAAATAATCAGAATATATTGAGATTGTGTCCTTTTTAAGAAAAAAAAAAAATTCTAAAATTAAATGAGACCTGTGGGGGAGGGGGACCAGGGAGAAGGTTCAGTAGGTAAAGGCTTTTGCTGCCAAGCTTTCTGAACTGAGTTTGGTCCTCAGAATTCACATGTTGGAAAGAGAGAAACAACTCCCTCAGGATGTCTTCTGCCTACTCCTATCCCATACATGCCACAACACACGCACACACCACTCAAATAAATAAAAGAATGCAATTTTTAAACTAATTTAAAAAGCCTGTCTGTGTATCCCAGGTTTCAGTGCAGGCCAGCCAGTTTTGTAGTCACACTGTTAGAATAGGCAATGGATGTTCTTACTCAAACGTTTTTTAACTAGTGGTATTGCAAAGATGAACAATAGGAGCCGTTTCCCTCTGAAACTCTGGATGAAGTGGATGGTCTGTGTGGAATATATAAATAACCCTAACTGGCTCAATGTGTAGATAGATGATCCACCCTGAATAAAATCGAAAAAGATGATAATTACCCCCCAAATTTGCCAAACCCAGATGAGTTTATGGATGTTATTTTCGACTCTGAAATTACAGATTTCTTTTGCAATTTAAAATATGCAAGTGGAAGGAAAGATGGAAATCTTCCCAGTTTATTTTAACCTCGTACCAAAACCCGATAAACTCATCACAATGGGAGAAAACTTCAGCTAAATCTCACTGATGATTACAGAGGAGGAAAAACCCTAAATAAAATCATCAGCCCACATATATTAACAGAGCAATGAGTCACTACCCTAGTAGGGTTTAGTCTCAGAACCAACGATGGCTTAGTATAAAGAAGTCTATTACTGAAATAGAGAAGTATTATTTTTGAAATATCATTATCTGATAAGGGTCCTCCCAAACAAGCAGTCTAGTTCATTAGCTCAGGTTACTCAAATATTAGGGAAGCTAGAGACAATGTGTTTGTGTTGAATATGTACATATATACACAGATGAATACACAGCTACCAAGATAAAAAAATCTATCCTTCCCTCCCTTCTTCCCTCTCTCTATTCCTTTCTCCCTCTTCCTCATTCACGTCTTACCTTCTTAAGGGGCAATGCTATCAAATTCACAAATACTATAAATAATTACTGCAGAATGGCAAATGTTAGTCAATATAATGAAAAACAGGTTAAAATAGTCAAAAGACGTATCTGGATAGTGTTTAAATATTAATGTTGAATAAAGGGCCTTTTATGAAACACACACAGACATATTTCTTGTAAAAGAGTTTCTCCAAGCAAAAAACAAGTGCGCTAGATGGCCTCTTAATCAGAAATGCACAGAACCCATGAGAACAACATTGGAAATGCACAGAACCCATGAGAACACATTGGAAATGCACGGAACCCATGAGAACACATTGGAAATGCACAGAACCCAAGAGAACACACTGGAAATGCACGGAACCCATGAGAACACACTTGAAACATGGCAGAAAGGAAGGACCACTGGGGCTTGATGTTGCCAGCCTGACCCACAAGTGGCGAGCTACGGGTTCAGTGAGAGACCATGTGCCATGGAAGCTCAACAGAGGAGGGCAGTCCACGTAAATGTATCCAACCGTTCCATTTCCTCCTCTGGCCTCTGCGTGTGCACACACACATGTCACACAGATACACACCACACACACCCAAATGCTTCAAATGTAAAAACCAATCATCATTATATTCCAGAAAAATCCCCTAAACAGGAGAACATGATAGTAGTTAGATTTTTTCCAGGAACTCAAGTCTAATGAATTTTAGAGCGAGTGTATAACAAAATAATACAAAACAAACAAATAAAAACCAAGAATGCAGAATTAACGACATACTGAGTACCTACTTTAGATGAGAAAACACAGCTGGTAAATAGCACAGGCAGCATGAAATTTCCCCAAATTCAATGTTCACTCCAATAATCTCTCCCATGTTGTTTGTCATGAGATTTCTGTCTTATATGACAAGAATTTTTTAAGAAGTATTTTCTAAAGAGCAAATAAAAAGCCAAAGCAGTCTTGTATTTCCTGTTTACCAAATCAGGTATAGAAAAGTTCTCTGCTTTTTTACAATGACCTATGTGTGGTGGGAGGTGAGTTTTTAGTACTGTGGATGAACTGCACGAATTTCTCACCTGTTTCTTTCACTCATGAACTGAATGACCTGGGGAACTTCAGGTTGTCCTCTGTAGAGTCTTGTCTTAAGAGATTCCTTCAATCGGCTGAGTTCTTTCAATATATTGTCTTTGATGGTACAACAATATACTATATCTGCTTTGATGTTGGTAGCTCCTGACAAAAATTTAATTTTCCTCTTTGATTATACAATTCACTCCTTTTATTAAATGGAATAATCTAACAATCTGTGCCTTATCAGCTATTTATCTCTCTTTCTTTTGATAAATTATGTTTCAGTGTTAGGTAAGTATTTTTGGTTAGATTTTGCTTCTTAATGCCCAAGTATTTTATATTCTATATAAATGTACAATAAATGGTTTTATTGTGTGGATATTCAAAAACAGCATGCAATGGACTACCTAGCAAAGGTTATTTTTATATGCTGTAGTTAAATCTGGAATGCTCCCACAGGCCCTGTGATAGAGGTTTGATCCTCAGTTTGGAACTATTAAAGGTGGTTGTACCTTTAAGAGATGAGACCCAGTGGGAGATTTCAAGTCACCAGGGAACTTCTAAGATGATTGGCATTCTGAGACTCTGATCTCTTTTGTTACTGTAATTTTTTTTTTGTCTTAGTCAGGGTTTCTATTCCTGCATAAACATCATGATCAGGATGCAAGTTGGGGAGGCAAGGGTTTATTCAGCTTACATTTCCACATTGTTGTTCATCACCAAAGAAAGTCAGTCAGGACTGGAACTCAAGCAAGTCAGGAAGCCGGAGCTGATGCAGAGGCCATGGAGGGATGTTACTTATTGGCTTGCTTCCCCTGGCTTGCTCAGCTTGCTTTCTTAAAGAACCCATGACTACCAGCCAGGGATAGCACAACCCACAATGGTCTCTCCCATCCTTGATCACTAATTGAGAAAATGCCTTACAGTTGTGATCCTCCTGCCTTAGTCCCCTGAGTTTGTGTTTTGTTTTCTTTTGTTCTCCTTCCTCCTACGTGCTGGCTGATATTCTGTTATTCGGACATATGGGTTCCCCTATGCATAAGAGACAGGAGTGTGTTCACCATTACTATTGCTTTCTGGTCTGAAGATGAAATTGTCACCTCTCCCCACAAGTTGTTGGACTGCTTTGAAGAAAGAAGTGCCACTTGCGTCACCTTTCTGGGATGGCTGATGCCTATGGCAACTTGACTGTATCAAGAACCCAATCACCATGGAGATGGAGATTAGGTAAGCACGCCTCTGAATGTGGAATGGGTCTGCAGGAGCATTTGCAGCAACAATTTGATCATGAAGGCTCTGGCCTACTTCATAGATTAATTCTTAATACATTCGTAATCTGGTAGTATTATTGATTGTGTGGAAATGTAGGAGGTACTGTTTCTCTAAGAAGTAGGTGTCCAGAGGCAGTGTCCTTTGGGTTGTATATTGCTCTAGTCCCAAATGTTTTCCATTTCTCTTTGCATTCTGTCTTCCATGGTGTGAGTTGCTTCACTGTGCCTTCCCAGTAGATCACTAGAAGCCTCTGAAGTCATGGGCTGAAACAAATCATTTTTCCCTCAGGTTGTGTCTGTCAAGTGTTTAGAACTGCAACAAGATATATCTGGAATTCAGCTCATGACACTCCACTCAACAGATGTATATTGAAAACCCATGGTGAGTTTTGTCTTTTGCTAGTTTCTGGGGGTTTGTAGAGCTGGTCAGGAAATAGTCACAGAGTAGTCACAATAGTGTATGCAAGAACTATACAGAAGATGGCTAGTCAGTCAAATGACAATGAATTTGACAGAAAGCAAGAGCCATAGATGACCTAAATGGAAAGAATAGGGTGTCACATGTTCATCAAGATGGGGTTGATGGGCAAGTGGCAGGTACTAACAGGGGAAAACATGGAGCATCTTACTGTATTCAGTCAGAGATGGTGGATGGGACCAAATGAAAGGGCTAATATCCCTGTTGTCTGTCATGGTCTCCTCAGAAACCAGAGGCATGCTCAGACCACGTTCAAAGACACAGAGTTGAGGGCACACTGCCTTATTCGGGGTGTGGTTCCCTTAACCAACTTCTTTTAACTTGGGGGGCAGGAGGGACCAAGGAAAGGGGGAGATGTTTACTGATCCTTGTTTAAAGACTTTCTGGGACTTGTGTGCTATCCAAATACTGTCCAGCATCTAAATACCTCATGAATGTCTTCTTGTGATATGAAACCAGTGTACTATCCATTTGGCATTAGCTAGAGTTATTTTGGCATGAAAATAATCATTTCATGAACTTCTTGGCAGAAACTAGGGCTGAAAAATAACTTATATTTGAATGTGCTTGTTTCGCTAAAAATGCCATTCCCGGAATCAATGTGTAATTAAAAATATGGTTTTCAGAAGTTGACATTTTTGAACACTTCAATCTTGGAAAATGGCTGAAGCTAGAAAAGACCAGAACACAAACCATACAACCCGACACTCTCTTGAGGCAAGAAGTAGTAACTGAGTCTTCAGGACTCAGAACCCTCAATCCATGGAGCAAAGCTGAACCTGTTGTTGGGACCAGCCCCTTGGCTAGTCACAGGAGACACACTTAGTGGAGGCTCACGCTGAGAAATTCAACTTTTATTGCCTTACTAACTTTGAGGCCAAGAAACATTAAAGATTCATCAAGAAGCAGGCCAAGGAAATAGAACTCTGTGGAGAGCTGAAGCGATAGGGCAATTACTTCAGCAAATTGATGGAGGTCACAGGCACAGTGTTGTTCTGACCATAGAGGAGGTGACAACCTTTGACAAAGACAAAGAGCTCAGCACAGCTGCTTCCTACTCTGACAGTGCCTGCAGCGACCTGTACTGAACCACAGAAAATGTTTTGAGACAAGAGTGGTGTCAAGAATGTGGTGTGTGTGTGTGTGTGTGTGTGTGTGTGTGTGTGTATGTGTGTGTGTGTGTCTTTATTCTGTGTTTATAAGACAGATGCCAAATATGAATTCAAACAGTGATGATTTGATTCTTGGAGCAGCTTTTGCAACATTATCTTCATAATTATCTATGAAAATGAGCTGACTGGCACATTTAAATCCGTATTTCTGCAGGACATTTCTGTTCTCACTTCAGAAAATGTCTCAGCAAGCCACACAGTAACTAGGAGAAGAAACTCACCTCCAAGAGCTCACATTATGATGTACCTACCTCACAACAGGCTCAGAAGCAATGATTTAACCATCATGGGCTGAAACCTTCAAAACTGAGAGCCAAAATAAACTCAGCAATATGATCATATGCAGTGTTTTTTACAGGCACCAAAAGCTGATCACACACACATTTGCGAATGCAAGATCTCCCCAAATGGGAACAAGACCCTTCTTGTTCAGTGAGCCCAGACTGTGATAGAGTAGATATATTTATGTTTTTTGCATGAAATGAGAACGAAAAAGACCAAATTGGGCTGGTTAGTCTTGATGGGATTTAGAATTACCCAGGAGATAAACCTGGGTGAGTCTGTAAGAACATTTCCGGGGGGCAGGGGGAAGTGTTTCTCATTAAGGTGGAAGGCTCACTCTGAGTATGAGCACCATTCTGTAGCTTGGAGTCCCAGACTGAATCAGAAGGAACAAAGCAAGTGGAGCACAGGGTATCCATACCTCTTCCTGCTTCCTGACTACAGTACCCAATACTCCCAGCAGCCCCTGTTCCTGCTGCCATTTTTCTCTGCTGTGGTGGGCTGTACTCTCAAACTGTGAGCTGATTTTTTTTAAGTATGTGGTCAGAGCATCAAGAAAAGTAACTAACAGATGAACATGTAGCATATGTATTATTCTGTACAAGTCAGAAGTGCTGTATACCTTTTACATATTTACACATATGTTCAGGGATATTTCAAGTAATGATGGATATGCACATAGTTTCTGTATTAGATATAATTGTATATAAAAACACACTGACTCATAGGTGAGTTTTATATGTTTAATTACCACTTTCTGTAAAGGTAATTGATATCCTTATACAGAGTGAGCTCACTGAGAAAGAAGAATTTTACCCCCATACTTATTCCTCCAAAGTTTTGTATACTGTGTGGACACAAAACACTAAGCGGGAACAATACTTTTCTATCCTACAAAGGTTCAGCCGTTTGCCACAGAATCTACATAATATTTGACCATTTTCAAATTGACTCTTTTAAAAGGTTAACATTATAAGATGTTGATATTAAAAGATGACCTGACATATATTTTATATTTACTTACATTTATTTCTCCTAACGATAGTGCTCTGTAATGTTCTGCTGGACTTCACTGACAGGCCAGATTCAACAATCTCTGAATGGTAAATACTCCAGATATCTTCCATACTGGCAGAGGGCACCATGTCTACCGGTGATGTCATAGGATCCAGGCCCTCAAGCAGGCTCCTTGTAATGCTGGCAGTAGCACCTCAGGCAACACTGCAAACTGCCCGCCACTCCTCAAATCAGCACAAAGAGGCTTATTTCTCCTTTTGTCCCACAAATACAACTGCATTATCTATGAATAAATCCTACTCTCATCCTCTAGAATCTTCCATTCTAGTCACAGGCACCACAGACACACCTAGCGACAGATAAGAAGGCAGACAATCAGAATGAATCTTTGAGATGGCATTCTGCAGATGGAACGCAGCCCGACTAAATGAAGAGAGTCTCCGTGTCCTGTCTCTCAAAGCTTCCATCTTTCTGTGAAACGGAAGATAATTATCCATTCTGGTCTCATCATATGGTTTCTCCCCCTTTCCTTATTTCATTTTCTTCCATGGTTGCCATGGCAGGGTGCAGTGAAGGGACATTTATCAGTGTCCATGATTGTATGGGAATTTTCCAACCAATTTTGACTTAAAAATGTCTTTATTACCTAGAAACATCCCCTAGCCGAATTCTGACTTTCTCCTTTTGTGTTGTGCATATTTCCTCCCAAAACACAGTTCCTTAAGGAACTGAAAGTACAAATAGTTGCTGTGGAATCATTTGTTTTGGATTGGATTTAAGTCTCTGCTTTTCACCCTTGAATTTCCTGCGTGAGTCTTCATGGATGGGCCATCGTTTGGACTGAAGGATTCCGAGGCCAGTGAAGCCCCTCCTGTTCTACTGTAGTGTGTATGAGAACTGTCTGCCTAGTTTCTGTATGGGCACTATAGGCTGCTGCTGGCTATGAGGAAATAGCCAACAGGGCATTTTCTTGATTGCTTATGATTGATTAACTTCTACTCACCTCGACTAGAACCAGCTGCTTAGGACTGGGACAAAATGGTGTTTTCATAATTTTTCTAATGAGTTCAGTGTGGATATTTTCCTTTTGGATGAATAGCTGTACTTCTTTTATAAATAGACGTGTAACATGCATTTACTGTTTTATTTCTCATGAATGCCTCATTTATCTCAATAGCAGTATAAATGGAAAAGCCATGCAGACCCATTGTGCGCCCCTGATGGTGCTCCGAGGGTGACGTTGAGGACCCGTAAACAGAGACCTACAGGTGGCTTCCCCAGAAACAGAGGAAATGACTTGCCTTTTAGATCTGCTCAGCTTGTATTGCATTTATTCTGCAGAGAGCCAACAATGACATGTTCGCTGCAGTTCAAATTTAATTTATGCTGTTTGTTGTTTAAAATGACTTGGTGTCTGCTGCATTTACTGGGGGTGGGGCGGGGCGGCTGTTGAACAAGGCTGGCAAATTCCTTTTGTGTTTAGTGTTTCCATGCTATGGCAGATTAGGAGTTCACCTCAGAGTCATGTTTACCCAAAGCCTCACTGTCAAGATGGTGTCTCCCTGGATGCTCCAAACACACATCTGCTCTGAGGATACATTTCTGTTCGAAATAACAAAGTAAGGAGTAGCTGCCTTGGCAATTCCATTTTCACGATTGTTGATTGACTTAGGTTGCGATCCCTGGTGGCCTTGAGACAAAGGGGAAGTAAATGAGAAAGAGACATATTGAGTCATCCTGGTATAACACAAATGGGGGCACAGGAACAGGGATGGGTAGAAGGATGCAAAGGGAGGGGCAATGCCCAGGGCAGGTGGACTGTTTACCTCTCTCTCATCCCCAAGAGGATTCCCCCACATGTATTCTCTGCCTGACATGCTGTCTAGGTAAGATGACAGGATTGTGTACTTGAGGAAGACTCAGGCAGGACAGGTGAGAGAAGAGCCATCAGGCACCTAGGAACTGTCCCTGGAAAATGCTGGTGAGCTCCAGACAGAGGACGGTACCAAGCATCTATTGTACTAACTTCGTCGAATTTCCTTGAAGAAACACATGTCAGCCTGTGTATATTCTTAGAATGAATGCTTAGAAGATATTGTGAAACTGGAAGTGACTTAACCTGAGTTCTCATGTGAAGAATATCTGCCCACCTTGGGAGAGATTGCCTTTACATTCCAGGCAAATTACAAATGTAGGTGAGAGGCAGTGCGATCTACTGGTTAAGAGGTCTGACCACCTGAGCGTGAACAAAACTTTTAACACTCCTTCTGTGGCACTGGGATAGTTGCTTGGCCTATCTAGTCCTGGGTTCTCACTTATGAAGCACTAAGCATAAAGCTGTGGTGAAGACAAACTGAGATTCCATGTAGGAGGCTCAGCATGCTGACTGGCATATCAAAGCAAACGTTAACTACCATCACGACAACGTGGTAACAGTATCTTATCACCTATAAGAAGATACATACAGTTGGGGAAGTTGGGTTATCATTAAAAGCATGATGTAAGCCAGTCAGAAGAACAATACTGCATAATTCCACTAACACATGAGGTCTGTAGAGAAAAGAAAGAAATGGAAACTAAAGAAGTGTTTGTGGAAGATCAGGAGAAAGAGACAAGGAGCTACTGTTGAATGGGTACCCAATTCTGTCTTGCAAGATGGAAGAGATGGATTAGTGATCACTTGTATAACACCACAAACACACGTAACATGAGTAACCAACTGTGTTTCAAATGAGGGAGAAGCTTATGTTGTGTGAAAATAATTTTTGTTTTCGTTTTGAGATAGACTCCTGATGTAGCCTAGGCTGGCCTCGAACTTACCATCCTCTTGCCTCTGCCTCCCAAGTTCTTGGATTACATTACATGTATCACCACACTAGTCTAAAACGCTTATTAATTGTGGTAAAAAGCACAGAGCAAAATGGGAACAGGGTGACACTTAGATGTAACCCCAGCTCACTTATCAGGAGGTAAAGATGGGAAGATTGTAAATTTGAAAGTAGTCTGGCTACAGAGACTCTTGAAATTATGCTAAGTAACTAACCAAATCCAATTTTTCTTGAAAACTGTATTGTTTTCCAAGTTCCATTGGCCATCATTTGTGTATTAGAGTCATGGTTATCTACCAAACAAATTCAGGAAGCCTATGTGACAGTCAGATGATTCATTTTGGGTACCTGAGGCAAGACCCCAAGCAGTGAGAGACACCTTCACTTCCTGCTACAGAAATCAGCATAACTGCATCCGATGCAGATAATCTGCAGCATCAAGCCTCTACCATAAGAAGAACACACCTCAGAAGCACCCAGGGCCTCAACTGTCAGCTCTATGGAGGTAGATTTACATTTTCTCAATGCAAATGCAAGGATGCAAAAAGCCAGTTCTTTAGCAACAAAGAAAAAAAAGACATAAAAATAACTTACAAAAAGATGGTACATAAAATTAACTGGAGTAAAGTCTGGAAAAGTCAGCTTAGTACAAAAGCTGAGCTGGGCAGTAAAGTCCCAGGAGTTGCTTCTTACCTGTAGAATCCAAGAGGAAATTGATTCAATCATGGCTCATTATTTACTGTTAATCCCACTTTCGAAGTATTGTCTTTTATGGATTTTAAACTATAATTACAAATGCATAGTAATTGTACTTATGTGTGGGTTTCCCTATGACATTACTACATACACATGTGTAATGCTTTAACCATGTCCATTAGTATTAATTAGGGTTTCATTGCTTCATGACCAAGGCAACTGTTATAAAAGAAAACATTTAATTGGGGCTGGCTTACTGTTTTAGAGGTTCAGTCCATTATCATCATGGCGGGAAGCATGGCAGCATGTAGACAGAGCTAGTGCTGGAGGAGCTGAGAGTTCTATATCTTAATCCAAAGGCAGCTAGGAGACTGTTTCTGTAGGTAGCTAGGAGGAGACTCTCTTCTGCACTGAGTGGAGCTTGAGCATAGAACCTCAACACCTACCCCTTCTGTGATGCACTTCCTCCAACAAGGCCACACCTCCTAATATTGCCACTTTTGTGGGCCAAGCGTATTCAAACCACCACACCTCTGCCCTGTCTTGCTTTCTCGTAACTCTTACCTTCCTCATCCCTTTCACCTTCCTTGTCTTAAGGGGATTGGCAATTAGCACAATTACAAAAACATCACAGAGCAATCTCCTCAAAGAGTCCCTAAGATAGCAATGTGTGAGTGTGGTATCCATTTCCTCATAACCTAGTTCTTGACTTTCTGTTGTTTTAAGTAAATGCACCAATTCCTGGAAAATGACTAAGCCTAGATATTACCATCTTGTAGGAATTTTTCCTAAGTGATAGTTCAGCTTCTCTGAGACAAACTATCATTCAAGTTTATAAAAGATTGATGCTTATATAAGACTTCCAATTAATCATTTGTTTGGAATCTAGATACTAAGTTCTGATGCCAAGGTCTTATTAGCAGTTGGAAGACTACACATATACATGGAATTGGAAGGAAAAGACCCAAGATAATATTAAGAGAGATTCCAACGATCAGGGAAAGAGTTGACATTTGGCATCATGGCTAATTCCTCTCTGGCTATCTATCAGGCAGCATTAGATTAGCACTGGCAAAAATCTAGATTTCTACTCTGCTAAACCCCTTAAAGATCTATTCAAACCATTCTTTCATTTCACATATTTGTCCAGATGGGGGTATATTGATTAGATTTGACCTTTCTTAGTTACAATCTCATTCTTTCCCTGCTTTCTTTAGATGACTTTGATAAAAGCATTTGGGGCTTGGATTTCACCCAAACTCTCAAGCCATGTACTTACTGGAAATCTCTTGGCTTCTTTATACTGATCTCATCGAGGCTAACTGGTCTACTTTCACTTTAAATGCAAACAAGGCTTTAGGACAACCCCATTAAAGACTGGTAGATGGTTTAGGTCTGCTCTTGAAGTTTTTACAGGCTTTCCCCAGGGTGACAACTGCTCAGAAATTGTCATGCATTAAACAGATATCCTGCATTAACATCTATGACATTTGTGCAGATCTAGCATACTTGCATGAAGTTCAGTAGGCATCCAAAGCCTGACTTCATGTCTGCTCTTAGCATTCTCCCAATGCTCGTAGAAATCCCTGCTTACCAAGATTGCCACCCTGTAATGAGTTCACACTGGACCATGGGATACACAGCGAACAGAGGCTGGAGCTCTAGCACTATGAATCCACAGCATATGGTAAAGGAGGTGGGTAAGTCCTCAAGATATTTTCCTTGAACAGAATTGTCATTGGAGTCTAGTTAAAGAAGACACAGGCAAACAATATGTGAACCGCAGTGTCTTGATGTCTCACCCCAACTTTTACTTTATGAGGTATGGAAAGAAGAGGCATTTATCCAATCTCAGCTGTCTTGGTTTCTTCCTTTTTAAGGTGGAGACAGTTGCACCTTATTGAGAGAAGAAAATTCAAGTACCAGGGAATTAAGAAGAAAATCCATGTGCAGTCAGTCATGACATTGGTTCAATGTAAGCACTCATTACATGTAACTTCTTCAGTGTAATTTCTTGTGTTTTTTCTCAATGGTCCCACACTCTTTGAATCTTCTCAGCTCATCCATCTGCTGACTTGATTATGGACCCTAACTTACCAGTACTTAGATCAGGACCCTGTTTGGCATCCATAGTTTTCAACCTCAATTCAACTCTGACTTCTCTTACACATCTTTAGAATGCCAGATCTGAAAGAGGTCTTATAATCATATAGACCTTTTACTTTGGGGCTCTGTGATGTTTAGCAACCATGCTCTCCCTGGCTCTTCCCAGTTCCTCAGTGAATCCAAGGGTCCCATGCACCTTGCTGCACTATCACCATTGGTCAGCACCATATTTTGCTGTACCCATCATCCAGGACCTGGCTCTCTCTGCCATTCTGGAGTCACCATGTTTTATAATTACCTAAGGATCTGTTGCAGAAACAGCATGTTTGTGGAACTTTTCTTATATATTGGATCTCCCCTTTGCTCTTCTGACAACAGCTAAAGCATGTAACTATGTTTTTTTGTTTGTTTGGTTTGTTGTTGTTGTTTAGTGGGGGTGGTTGAGACAGAATTTCTCCATGTAACAGTCCTGGCTGTCCTGAAACTCATGACTTAGACCAGACTGGCCTTCAACTCACAGAGATTCTACGGCCCATGCCTCCCAAGTTCAGGGATCAAAGGCATACACCACCACTGCCCAGGATCTGTTTTTAAAAGGCTAACATGACTTTGTGATACAGGCGTGGATATTTCCCCTCTTTAAAGTCAATCATGTGATAGAATGTAATGTAACCTAATCACAGAAGGAAATTCTGTGATAGTCACA
Source organism: Rhynchomys soricoides (assembly GCA_019843965.1). Taxonomy (NCBI): domain Eukaryota; kingdom Metazoa; phylum Chordata; class Mammalia; order Rodentia; family Muridae; genus Rhynchomys; species Rhynchomys soricoides. The sequence continues at coordinate 7,663,572 of JADRCH010000055.1, read as the reverse complement.
GTTCACAAGGTGTGGACACAGGCAGGGAATAAGGTAGTAATTTTAGAAACCATCTTAGAATTCCAATCCCAGAACCCCATGCACTTCTATCTCAAACATTTCTCTGAATTTATTATCACTGACCTCCTATCTATCTGTGCCAGATAGTTTTATTTCAACTTGACATAAGCTAAAGTCATCTGAGAGGAGGGAACCTTAATTAAGAAAATACCTCCATAAGATGGGGCTGTAGGGCATTTTCTTAATTAGTGATTGATGAGAAGACCAGGCCACTGTGGATGGTGCCATCTCTGGGCTGATTGTCCTGGGCTCTATAAGAAAACAGGCTGAGCAAGGCATAATGAACAATCCAGTAAGCAGCACTCCTCCATGGTCTCTGAATCAGCTCCTGCCTCCAGGATCCTGGCCTTCTTGAGTTCTTGTCGTGACTTCCTTTGATGATGAACTGTGATGTGGACGTATAAGCTGAACAAACCCCTTTCTCCCCCAAGTTGCTTTGGTTATGGAGTTTCATCACAGCAATAGTAACCCTAATTAGGACACTATCTATACTGCATCTACATATCTATCTACATTTTAACTATATCCCCGTATCGTTCTCATTACTACCTATTTTCCTAGCTCACCTTCTATCATCTAACTACACCCCCCCCCGCCGCCGCCATTATCTAATCCTCTTCTGAGAAAAATATAACGTGGTAATTCACATTGTTTTGAATTTGTGTTTCTCACAAGATTTCAGTGGAATATATCAGCTTTTTTTGTGGTATCATGGAGACTCCAGGCTAGAGCTTTAACCAAACAAGCCAGTGCTAGATGCCAAAAAGCGAGTGGAAAGAATTCTGCATAGCTCAGTGCATCCAGGGGTAAAGGGGGGGGGCACATTAGTACAAGTTAGTAGGGACAACTGAAATACAACTTGGAAGCAATCGGAGGAGAACCAGTTCTAAGTGCAGAGGATGAGGAATGTTTGAGATAAAGAAGGCTAAGGGCAGGAGGTTGGCCTCAGAGGCGTGGGGCAAAGTTGGTTAGAAGAACAGGAGAGAGTTCGGGTGGGTGCTGCAAATTTCACTGTCTAGATATCTGTCTGGGCAGTGCCCTTCTCTTGCTCTGAACATCATGACAAAGCCATGCGCAAACCAGATCCCTGACCACATGACAAAGGAGCATCTGAGGGAACAAGATCTACAATAGCCTTCACTTCTTCCATCCTCTCCTGATTTTTCTTTCACTTGTGCAACCAGGCTTACTCATAACCCCAATCTTATTGAGGCCAACAGGGTCCCCACCTTGCTAATTACACCTGTAACTTCTCAGGACTCACCTCCCTTTGTGTCTTAGCAGCACCTTCAGAACTTCCCAGATTGAGGATCTACCAGGACAAGCCAAACCTGTGCTCTAGCCCATAGAGGACCCTGCTCCTTGCTGTGATTACAGATTAAGATGGACAAACTAGGAGTGTGCTGGGTTTGCAATGAGACTCAAGAGTTTAGTTGGGGATATGATGATTTCAGTATCTAGATCCTACAGTCAGGTAGACATTTTCCTATCACCAGTTTCTGGAAACAGGCTGGTGGGAACCACCATCATGTACAGGGAAATTGCAAGATTGGTCAACAAGGGGGTGAATTATGGATGGTTGGAGGACCTCTAAAAGGAAGCATTCTAAAGAACAGGAGCCAGTAATGGAGGTGGTGTTGGTGGTGATGTGTTCCACAGGGTGGAGGGAAGAAACAAGAGTGTGGAGTGCTAGAGAGCATGTGAGAGAAATCTGTAAGGATGGAGCGTTCCACCATGTTGCCACTGCTTAGTCAAAGATGGGGGTACCTCGCTGTATAAATAATGTATGACCAGAAATCTCTTTCAGTCCATTTAATCATTTAATCACTAAATTAATAATGTCGTTATCTGTCTTTCTCTTATATGCAGCAACTGAACTGAAGAAAAATCAGAGATCATGTTAAGCTGGATCTGGTGGTCTAGACCACAGATTTAATCTCTTTGGGAGGCTGAGGCAGGGAAGATCACAAGCTCAAGGTTTGCTTGGAGTAGAGAGTAAGTTGAAGTCATTCTGGGTAACCTAGGAAAACTATATTTAATTAAAAAGTAAGAAGGACACTGTGGATAAAACTTGGTGGGGAATTTGCCCAACATTCATACAGCTTGAAATTGAAAGTAATGTACTTCTGAACAAAGAATAAAAGATCACGTTGACTTCATCATTGTATTTCATAATGAACACATAAAAATGCCATGAGTTTATCTGGTATTGATCAAATGCTATTCTTAGTGGTTGCATTTACAAGTTATTGTTAAGACTATTAGTAGTAGAACAGACATGGTGGAAAGGCACATTGCAGCCCTACTGTATTATTTGAGAAGCCGTTCAATCTCCCTCAAGAGCTTTACATCTATCCCTGTAACACTGTTCTGACTTTAAATAGCCAAATCAATAGTTATTCCTATTAATATTCACTTCAGTAGGTATTTATATCCTTTCAAAGTATCTCTGGACCCAATAATGCAAGTGTGTTTACCAATTCATTTACTGGATAACCACTATATGTCAAGGCTGGACACTAGAAGTGCAGTAGTGGATGAGACATTCCCTGCCTTGGAATCTCTATAATAGGTCAAAAGAGGAGGTGATCCCACATTTTTGTAATTGCTACCTGAGATCAAAATAGCGACCGTGTGGTCAAGGAAGCTTTGATTGGCAGCTGTCATTTCAGTTGAGGCCTGACTGCTGAGAAGAATCGATGTGGAAGAAATTGGGGGTGAGATGAATATTGAGTACAGATGCAGGGAGAAAGAGGAAGAAGAGTTAGCTTAGCGAACAGGAGAGGCCTGGATGGAAGCTGGAAAAGCGAAGGCACTTCATGACAAGAACTCCTGTCCTAAAGGTCATGGCATGGCAGTCCCCTTAAGCATCATGGGAAAGATGCACATGCACAACAGAATGAGCAGCTTTTGAGATCACCTGGCTGCCATGTAGGCAGATGTTCAGGACAGGAGTGACACTGTAAGGAGTAAGATCACTGTGGCTTTGCTGTGAGACATGTGCAGGACATTGCTGTTGGAACTGACAGTCGAAGGCAGCAAGATTTGAGAGATGCTTTGAAAGTTGAATTGATGATGTATTTTTTTCTCAAAATGATGGAGAATGAAGAGAAATAGGAAACATATGACTCCTGGCTTTCTAATTTGCTTAACTGGCAGATGGATGGATAACTTCATTTTCTAGGTCTTCTTACAGAATTCAAATGCATGATTAAAAATTATGTCCTGTGAGTCCATCATTTGCCCACTAATTGTCAAATATTTCCTTTATATTTTTAAAGAGGTGTGTGTGTGTGCAGGTGTACACAAGAAATTTGATACAGTCAGTATAGTAGATGCTCTGCACCCTCCCTCTATCTGAGCTCACCAGCATCTTGCATCTTCCAGGGACAATCCAGATGCTTGCAAAGGCCAGGGAAGGGCAGTGGGGTCCATGGAGTTGGAGTTTCCTGCAGTTGTCAATTAATTGTCCAAAGTGGGTGCTGGCAATCAACTTGATCCACTGCAAGGGAAGTATATGCTCTTGGCTGCTGAGCCCTCTTTCCAACCTCTCCTCAAGATGTTTACATATAGTCTTACCTCTTGACTTTTGTTTTGCTCCAGGGCTTCTTTATACCTTGTTTGGTAGAACCAGATGCAGACACCTGACATTCTTTTTTGGACTGTTTAGGTCCTTACACACATATGACTCACACACACACACACACACACACACACAGAGAGAGAGAGAGAGAGAGAGAGAGAGAGAGAGAGAGACTAAATAAAAATTTAAAAATTTCAAACCAAGGATTATATGAAACAAATACAAACACAATATGCATCCCTCCTTTCCTACATACATGTATACAGTTATTCTCTATTGATTGGCATGCAACTTCTACTTCACATATAAAATACTTTAATGAAAATTCCATATTTGTACTTATAATACTATTTCATTCTTCCTTTTAACAATATGTCTTAATTCCTTGAGAATCTCATACTATGTTGTCTTTGTCAGGGTTTCTATTCCTGCACAAAACATCATGACTAAGAAGCAAACTGGGGAGGAAAGGGTTTACTCAGCTTACACTTCCACATTGCTGTTCATCACTAAAGGGAGTCAGGACTGGAACTCAAGCAGGTCAGGAAGCAGGAGCTGATGCAGAGGCCATGGAGGGATGTAACTTACTGGCTTGCTTCCCCTGGCTTGCTCAGCTTGCTTTCTTATAGAACCCAAGACTTCCAGCCCAGGGATGGCACCACCCACAGTGGGCCCTTCTCCCTTGATCACTAATTGAGAAAATGCCTTCCAGCTGGATCTCATGGAGGCATTTCCTCAAGGGATGCTCCTTTCTCTGTGATAACTCCAGCTTGTGTCGAGTTGACACACAAAACTGGCCAGTATGAATCTGTTTTGATCAGATTTACCCTTTCAACTCCTTTAAGATCCACAGCATCTCTCTACCCATGCAGGTTTCTGGAAGCTGCTGCTGCTGCTGCTGCTGCTGCTGCTGCTGCTGCTGCTGCTGCTGCTGCTGCTGCTGCAGCAGCAGCAGCTCTTCCTCTTCCTCCTCTTCCTCCTCCTCCCCCCTCATTCTTTTCTTTGGCCCATCAAGCCTAATTTGTGTTTCCCAAATACTTGTGGTGTAAGGCCAACACCTAGAGCATGGTCGACCTTCTAAGGTTCACATCCTTAAAGAGCGCTTAACTCTTTCCCTCCCAGCAGCTATTAATTTCCAAGTGCACCTTCCTCCTCCATGCTGAATTTTGCCTGGCTTGAGCTTGAACAGCATGCAGGCACTGGTTGTTGGTCTTGTTAAAAGTATTAGGCATGGACTCAGCCTTGTGGAGTGGACCCCAAATCCAATCAGAAAGTAATTGGCTATTCTCATAACTGGTATACCGCCATTGCTCTAGCGGACATACCTAGCCAGCAGGGTTCATAGCTGGGTAAGATCTTGGTGACTTTTCTTCCCTGGTAGCATGCATATCTTAATTAAAGCTGGCCAGTAGGGATGAAACGTCAAGGTCAGTATCAGCTTGATTTCTTCATGTTTGATGACTCAATTGAGCAACAGAATTTTACCGTCAAATTCTGGAGGGTAACCAAGAGCAATGGTGATAGGATGTACTGTTGAGGGGTCTATGGGACCTTTCATGAACAGTTTAAAAGGGGCAATCTGTCCTTGGCACTGAACTTCTTATTTGCTAGATTGTGGTGGCTGGCAAGGCATTGTTGTCTTGCTATAAGGAAACTCCTTAAACTCTCTTTGTGTGTGCATATATTCTACGATGCTTCTATAGTAGTAGATTTCCATATGATATTTTTAAAAGACTTTATAGCTCCTCCTTTTCTCTGCCCTCTGATCCTCACCCCATTTAACCCTTCCTGCTCCATTATTCCTCTTTCTCCCATTAGATCACTACATTTATTGGGGAGTATTTTAATCATACCTGAATGTTCTGTAATTTTTTAAGGATCCCTATTTCAAGAAATATTGAGGTTGCTTCTTAATCTTGTTACCACAAACAAGTCAAACAATCTTTTATATGCATACTTTTTTTGGTACATATTTGAATAGATTTATAAAATCATTGAAATTAATTTATTTTGTGAACAGATTATACAACTTATGTGAATTCTTGGCTTTGCATAAAAGCAAGCATCAACATTGGATTTTAATGACCTTCAAGTGGTTTTGAATTTGGTGAAAGTATCTCTGTGTTGATTATATATTTATTTATCTGTGTATTCAGTACATAGTTTTATTATTGCCCCATCCCCTTCCCACTCCCCCTGCCTCAAGAGGGTATTCCTCCACCCACCCACCCACCCACCCAGCCACCCACTCCAGTCTTCCCTCCTTGGCATTCCTTTGTATTGAGGAATGCAGGCCCAAGGGCCTCTCCTCCCACTGATGGCTAACAAGACCCTCCTCTGCCGTGGCCCGAACCATGGGTCTCTCCATGTGTATTCTTTGGTTGGTGGTCCAGTCTCTGGGAGCACTAGAGGTCAAGCCAGTTGACACTGTTGCTCCATCCATGGGGCTGCAAACTCCCTCAGCTCCTTCAGTCCCTTCTCCAACTCCTTCATCTGGGACCCCCACACTCAGTCCAACAGTTGCTGTGAATTGAATCATGGGTATTCCAAACTTTTGGGCTAATATCCGCTTATCAGTGAGTGCATACCGTGTTTGTTCTTTTGTGATTGAGTTATCTCACTCAGGATGATATTTTCCAGTTCCATCCATTTGCCTGCGAATTTCATGAAGTCATTGTTTTTAATAGCTGAGTAGTATTCCATTGTGTAAATGTACCACATTTTCTGTATCCATTCCTCTGTGGAGGGACATCTGGGTTGTTTCCAGCTTCTGCCTATTATATATATGGCTGCTATGAACATAGTGGAGCATGTGTCTTTATTACATGTTGGAGCATCTTCTGGGTATATGCCCAGAAGTGATATAGCTCGGTCCTCAGGTAGTATTATGTCCAATTATCTGAGGATCTGCCAAACTGATTTCCAGAGTGGTTGTACCAGCTTGCAATCCCACCAGCAATGGAGGAGTGTTCCTCTTTCTCCACATCCTTGCCAGCACCTGCTGTCACCTAAGTTTTTGATCTTAGCCATTCTGACTGGTGTGAGGTAGAATCTCAGGGTTGTTTTGATTTGCATTCCCCTGATGACTAAGGATGTTGAACATTTCTTTAGGTGCTTCTCAGTCCTTCGAGTTTCCTCAGTTGAGAATTCTATGTTTAGCTCTGTTCCCCATTTTTTGATAGGGTTATTTGGTTCTCTGGAGTCTAACTTCTTGAGTTCTTTGTATATATTGGATATTAGTCCTCTATCAGACGTAGAATTGGTAAAGGTCTTTCCCCAATCTGTTGGTTGCCTTTTTGTCCTACTGACTGTGTCCTTTGCTTTACAGAAGCTTTGCAATTTTATGAGGTCCCATTTGTTGATTCTTGGTCTTAGAGCATAAGCCATTGGTGTTCTGTTCAGGAACTTTTCCTCTGTGCCCATGTGTTCGAGACTTTTCACCACTTTCTCTTCTATTAGATTCAGTGTATCTGGTTTTATGTGGAGGTCGTTGATCCACTTGGACTTGAGCTTTGTATAGGGAGATAGGAATGGATCAATTTGCATTCTTCTACATGGAGACAGCCAGTTGAACCAGCACCATTTATTGAAAATGCTGTCTTTTTTCCACTGGATGGTTGTAGCTCTTTTGTCAAAGATCAAGCAACCGTAGGTGTGTAGGTTCATTTCTGGGTCTTCAATTCTATTCCATTGATCTACCTGCCTGTGACTGTACCAATACCATGCAGTTTTTATCACTACTGCTCTGTAGTGCAGCTTGAAATCAGGGATGCTGATTCCCCCCAGAAGTCCTTTTGTTGTTGAGAATAGTTTTTGCTATCCTGGGATTTTTGTTATTCCAAATGAATTTGAGAATTGCTCTTTCTAAGTCTATAAAGAATTGAGTTGGAATTTTGGTGGGAATTGCATTGAATCTGTAGATTGCTTTCGGCAGGATGACCATTTTAACTATGTTAACCCTGCCAATCCATGAGCCTGGGAGATCTTTCCATCTTCTGAGGTCTTCTTCGATTTCTTTCTTCAGAGACTTGAAGTTCTTGTCATATAGATCTTTCACTTGTTTGGTGAGACTCACACCAAGATACTTTATAGTGTTGGTGACAATTGTGAAGGGTGTCATTTCCCTAATTTCTTTCTCAGCCTGTTTATCCTTTGATTATAGGGAGGCTACTGATTTGTTTGAGTTAACTTTATATCCTGCCACTTTGCTGAAGTTGTTTATCAGCTGTAGCAGATCTCTGGTGGAGTTTTTTGGGTCACTTAAGTATACGATCATATCATCTGCAAATAGTGATATTTTGAATTCTTCCTTTCCAATTTGTATCCCTTTGACCTCCTTTTGTTGTCTAATTGCTCTACCTAGAACTTCAAGTACTATATTGAATAAAGAGAGGGGACAGCCTTGTCTAGTCCCTGATTTTAGTGGGATTGCTTCAAGTTTATCTCCATTTAGTTTGATGTTGGCTACTGGTTTGCTGTATATTGCTTTTACTACATTTAGGTATGGGCCTCGAATTCCTGAGCTTTCCAAGGTTTTTGTCATGAAGGAATATTGAATTTTGTCAAATGCTTTTTCAGCATCTAATGAAATGATCATGTGGTTTTTTTCTTTGAGTTTGTTTATGTAGTGGATTACATTGATGGATTTCTGGGTATGGAACCATCTCTGCATCCCTGGGATGAAACCTACTTGATTGTGTTCAATGATTGTTTTGATGTGTTCTTGGATTTGGTTTGCAAGATTTTTATTGAGTATTTTTGCATTGATATTCATAAGGGAAATTGGTCTGAAGTTTTCTTTCTTTGTTGGGTCATTGTGAGGTTTTGGTATCAGTGTAACTGTAGCCTCATAGAATGAATTGGGTAGTGTTCCTTCTGTTTCTATTTTGTGGAATAGCTTGAAGAGTATTGGTGTTAGGTCTTCTTTGAAGGTCTGATAGAATTCTGCACTGAACCCATCTGGTCCTGGCCTTTTTTTGGTTGGGAGAATTTTAAAGACTGCTTCTATTTCTTTAGGGGTTATGGGAGTGTTTAGATGGTTTACCTAATCCTGACTGAACTTTGGTATTTTGTATCTATCTAGAAAATTGTCCATTTCATCCAGATTTTCCAATTTTGTTGAGTATAGGCTTTTGTAGTAGGATCTGATGATTTTTTCAATTTCCTCAGATTCTGTTGTTATATCTCACATTTCTGATTTTTGTTAATTTGGATACTGTCTTTGTGCCCTCTAGTTAGTTTGGCTAAGGGCTTAATCTATCTTGTTGATTTTCTCAAAGAAACAGCTCCTGGTTTTGTTGATTCTTTGTATAGTTCTTTTTGTTTCTACTTGGTTGATTTCAGCCCTTAATTTTATTATTTCCTGTCTTCTATTCCTCTTGGGTGTATTAGCTTCTTTTTGTTCTAGAACTTTCAGGTATTCTGTTAAGCTGCTAGTATATGCTCTCTCCGGTTTCTTTTTGGAGGCATTCAGAGCTATGAGTTTTCTTCTTAACACTGCTTTCATTGTGTCCCGTAGGTTTGGGTATGTTGTACTTCCATTTTCATTAAATTCTAGGAAGTCTTTAATTTCTTTCTTTATTTCTCACTTGACCAATTATCATGGAGCGTTGTTCAGCTTCCATGTGTATGTGGGCTTTCTGTTGTTGTTGTTGCCATTGAAGATCAGCCTTAATCAGTAGTGATCTGATAGGAGGCATGGGATTATTTCAATCTTCTAATATCTGTTGAGGTTTGTTTTGTGACCAATTATATAATCAGTTTTTGAGAAGGTACCATGAGGTGCTGAGAAGAAGGTATATCCTTTTGATTTAGGATGAAATGTTCTATAGATGTCTGTTAAATCCATTTGGTTTATAACATCTGTTAGTTTCAATGTGTCTGCTTATTGTGTTTCCAAGATCTGTCCATTGATGATAGTGGGGTGTTAAAGTCTCCCACTATTATTCACACTGGGATTTTAACTGGCTTGCTCTTGTATGGATCATGTGCATGTGACCACAGGTGATGTAAGTTCCAGTGTGAAGACTGAATTTTACAGCTCTGTGTCTTGTGTTATTTCTGACCCCTTCTCTGTGATGTTCCCGTGCCTTGGGGAAGGGAATGGGGAAGGGAGGTTGATGTAGAAGTCCTACCTATAGCTGTTTTTCGCTTTTCTATTGAGTCATCTTTTGTTATAGGAACCCTTTATTTTCTATCAAAATTGGTTACATACATTAAAATGTTTTCATTGTATTCCACATTTTAAATGTATTTTTGGTATCTTTTACCATGTCAAAATTTAGAATGTGATGATATTAAGCCCTAATTTTTCTCCTAATAGGTCCTGTCCTAGTCAGTGTTCTGCTACTGTGAAGAAGCACTATGACCACAGCAACTGTCAGAAAGAGAAGCATTTAACTGGGGTTTGCTTACAGATGAAGAGGTTTAGGCCATTGTCATTGTGGTGTGCGGTGTGGTGGCATGTAGGCACACATGGTGTTGACGAAGATGAGGGTTCTATATATGGAATTGCAGGCAACAGGAAGGGAAAGAGACACTGGGTCTGTGTGGGCTTCTGAAAGCTCAAAGACCACCACCCTGTCACACATTTCCTCCAAGAAAGCGACACATCCTAATAGTGCCACTCCCTAGTGATTCTAGTCTATGAGCCAATGGGGCCATTCTCATTCAAGCCACCACAAGTCCTCTGTGCTAGAAAGAAAGGCCTTTTCTCATCCAAGATTATAAAGGCAATTCTCTCTTGTATTATACTAATAATTTTCATAAACCTAAAGGCTACTTACCTCTTTATTTCATTAGAAATAAATTTTATGCAGTCAGAATTGGCTATGCTATAATTCAACTCTTATTGTTAAAATATGTAGCAATTTAAATATTTGCCTAATTAGTAAATGAACCTACTCTTTCCCAAAACATTTTAATTATTTCAATAACAATTATTACATAGCTAGCCATCAATGTTAAGTGCTCAAGTCTCACTGAGATGAGTGTGCTTTGGTACTCTGTTGTATTCCATTAGTCTCTTCTTGCTCTCTTATACCATTTAATTACTATACATTGAAAGTACAATAGCTTTATGAATACCTGTTATTAATCACTGTAAAGAATAAGATATATTATCATCTGTATAGGTGTTAGCATAACTTATGAAGCCCCATATAATCCTGGGGGGGGGTTATACTGAAAATATCTAATATTACTAGATTAATATAAAGAGTATTTTTCTATGTTACTCTTGTGATGTCATCACTACAAAGAGAGAGGTCTATTCTTCCTTTTTTTGGGAAAGATTAGAGCTCTTGTCTTAACAGTAATGATAAGGATGACTTAAAATACTTCTAAATGTGCATAGAAGCATTAGATCTCACTCAGCATGCTGCCTGGCACAGGGAGTCTGCTCAATAGCTATCTGTTAAATAAATGAATGTCATCATCATTTCAGAACCTGTACTCTTTAACAATGATGTCATTTTTGTAAATTTAAAAACTAGAATGATTTTATACTTAATAAAAAATGTTGTAAAACCAAACCAAAAACCTCCTGAGACCTCCTGAGACCTCCTGGAGACATTTACCAACCTCCTCTATAAGAGCCTACATAACTACAATGATTGAAAGGAGGGGGGTAATAGTGTCCCAATGGAAAGAATTACCATTAAACCTAATTCATATTTCTCCAGTTCCCAATTTCCTCCACTGTTGTCTGAATTCCTTTTGAGACCCAAGCCTAGAACCCTGCGACATCAAATTGTCCTTTCTTAATCCCCTTCAATCCATGACAAGTAAACTTATTGATGGTTTGGTTCAGGGGATGTGATGCTAGGTCCTTATTCCTGTCACATGAGTGTTCTATCCCTGAGGTACATCCCCAGGCCAAGCATGAGACTTCTCATTAACAGCCTGAGCCAGGTACTTTGTATAATGCCTCTCATTGTATATCCAGCCGCTATTTTCTCAGTAGTTGGCAGGTGTCATTCATGCCTGGAATGAATGAATGCTGAAGCAATGCTATGTCCTCTGGAGGCATCCAGTCAGGGGATGTTATTTGTTGGTGTGTCTTCTTGCTGATGCAAACCTCAGTGATTTGGCCCAGTTGGTGTTTACTGAGTTTCTCCACTATAAACCTGTGGATTTCCCCTCCTTAAATGATTTAGTGTAAATCTTCATTCCTTTTAGGTTTTCGCCCACTAACTTTAGCATCTTTAAATCTTTCTTCTGTATGCCTTCAGGAAATTTCCAGTCTCCAGTTCTTTCACATTACTGAGATTCTATTATGAGAAAGAGTGGTTCCCACTCCCTGTTGGTTAAGTCTGTACTAGTGGGTACTTGTCTCACTCAATGGATTGTCACCTGACAGTCTCAGCACTTACAACCTCCAAGGCGTTTCTCTCTCTCTCTCTCTCTCTCTCTCTCTCTCTCTCTCTCTCTCTCT